>JARKIC010000205.1:0-380654 GCA_029378375.1 Mycena olivaceomarginata
TGGCTCTGATTGTCTTCGTGTAAGAGGTCACCTCACAAAGAAGATGGAGACGCACCGCAAGAAAATCCTCGATATACTGCGCCATATTTACTGCGTGCTTCTCCTCGTCGTCCCATCCCGTCCCACTGAACTTCTCGACGAAAAGATACAGCTCAAATATTTCTTTGAGCTACGATACGGTTTCAGCGAAAAGGTCATGTACATATCCATACCGACATCATTCATTTTAGAGGTCACCTTCGCCTGATCTTTCGCTGGCTTTGCTTCCGGGTCGGCAAGACGGACAGCTTTGACTACGTCCGGCCAGACGGTAGGTTTCCACCCGTTGGCGCTTTGGTGTGTTGGTTTCTTATCAAGTAGAGTTGTGAGCGCAGCCGAGACCTCGATATTTGACCATTTCGCGTTCTTGGGCTCTTTGGTGGACTTGGAGGACATGGGTGATGAAGGAAGGGAGAGACGAGCAAGCGTGATAGGGCGTGACAAAAATTTCTGACCCGCACTTCTGATCGGATTTCTGACCAGCCAAATAAAATTTCTAACCGGAATTTCTGGCGCACCCGATCAGGCCCTTAGTGGTATATATACAATATGAATGCGACTCCACCAGATTGAGCAGCCACGACAGCGCCCTGCGATGTAGCCAATTGATAACCGTCTTTGCGGGAGATTGGGGTTGGTTTGCTCGTCGGGCCGCTTCTTCGCGAGCCTCGAGTATCAAGCAGGCGGTGCGTTCCACTTCTCCGTTAAGAGTATCATATATTTTGGAAAAAAACAATTCGTCCGACCAGGGATGCCGCCACACGTATAAAACGCCGGTGGCTGAGAAAATCTTGGCATAATTCACTTGATATTCTTCCAGCTGACCCCAAATCTACTGTGTGCGTCGGAAAAAAAAAAAGGAAACCGTCGCAAAAGGGCAAGCACCTGTATCCAGATTCGAGCTGCTGATCCCGGAGGGGGTGTCGCGCTCGTGGGCCATGGAAAACTCTTCGTGGATATCGATAAGAGTTCGTCCCGGTGTTCCTCGAATACTTCCAATCTCTTATCTTCAATTGTGACCCAAGTGGTGTCCGACGAAGGACTCCGTGTACACCCGGAGATCGGTCTTTGTGCCACTTCGCATGCGAGCAAATCCTGCTTGGAGTCTGGGCTCGCGCTGAATTGAGGCGACAATTCGCGTGGCTGGTTCGACGATAAAATTCACGTGAAAGAGGTCGGTCGCATTTTCAGTGGTTTCGGCTTTGGTTGGTTTCCAATGATCAGTTACGAGAAATTGATATATATCGGGTTTGTCGTCCTCCGGTACTGCAGCTTTAAACAAATGGTGGTGGCGGGGGATGCAGTTATCGAGCCAATCAGCCTGAGAGGTGACTTTGCGTAAAGGTCGGAGGGTTCTTTCCTTCTCGGACATGCTTTTTGTAGCCGTCCCACCCTCACCTAGCACCCCGCATTCAGCCAGTCAAAGGAAACGGCAAAATAAAGAGCTCACCGGGGCGCACTGGAGGAAGCTGCTGGAGAAGGGACAAGGCGTCCTCGTACGTGACCGCCGGATCGGCGAGCCAGTCGCCAGCACGTCGCAAATCCTGTCTGCGCTTGACTTTGAACTCTTCCGGCCGCAAATCGTAAGCTGCGATTTTTTCTGTGTTAGTGTCGAGCGCCATCATGGAAGCGTCTAGTAACAGCGAGTGGCTGTGCTCGGTTATTTTGTCGCTCATGTCACATGCCATTGTCACCTCTTGTGGAGCGAACTACTACTACTAGCTAGGATTGTTTCGGCCCTCCTCTAATAACCTTCGCTGTAGGGGTCAACCCCGGAGTCCAGTACCGTGGATGTCCTTCTCTAGCACGGATAGAAATGCACAGCAGGCACGATGCGGCGCAGCGAGAAAATCGAGCGCGACGTGCAGCGCTGCCGCGAGCGTAAAAACATCGAGCTTAATGTACTAGGTGCTGCACCAGCGTACTCGGCTTTCTCCGTCTCGGCAAGTATGCGTAGTCGTTCTCGCCAGGACGCTCTTTCCCTATGCTGACGACGTAACATGCGGGCCTAGACGTCGACGCTGGGCGCGCACCCACCCTTTGTGGGCAGCAGGACGCACGCACATCCACGCTGGGGCTCCAGCAGCGGCACGATGAAGCCGCATGAATATGCTTTCCGACTTGTCTCTGAAACGGTACGCCGTTCATTCAGGCTCATTCGTCTCATCTTATGGTTTCACAGACCCATTCCCTACCATCTTCTCCGGACGTCTGAAGGCTCCACCATGCCCGCATAACCGCCGTCGGTGCCACTATTGGCTTTTTTCTGGGAGCATTTCCCTACTGTCGCGGAAAATGTGTGTGATTTCCCCGAATTCTTATCTTTTGCCTAACCCTTTCCCAGCCCTCCTCCCTTTGATACCTACTCGGTGTCTACAATCTTCCCTAGTTGGGGTTAGTGCTACCGCCGCCACCGCCACCCGTCATTTTAGCCCACTAGACGTGTTTCCTTCCGCACCATCTTTCATTCTCATTTCGTCTGGCGGCCTCAGGTGAGGCATTTTCCTTCTTCGCTCGTGCATATGCTGACAACCCGCCAGCCCCGTAGCTCCCGTTCCTCGGCACTGCCTCCTGGGCGGGCAGGCCGCGCTGGCGCACTGGACGCCGTCACATTGGATTGTACGCCCGGCCGCCATCCTCACCGTCCGAGCCAGCAACCCCGCCTCTCCATGGCCCCGAACTCCACCCCGACCCACGCTGATGTATGACCTCGTTCAGGCCGCACAGAACGCAGATGAAGAGCATGGAGCTCATGCTCCTTCCCGCCTTCATCAACGTCGTCCGCCGCGTCATCGTCGAGTGCACGCACGGCGCGGATGAGCCTTGCGGGGTGATGCAGCAACGGCACGACGAGGAGGGTTCATTGTTCTGGTTCCCGTGCGCGCGCACACCGACGCCGGACACAGGCTTACGGTTGGCAGGATTAGGGAGGTGCGTCTTCCTTTTCCTCTTCTAACACTCTCCCTTGCGTTGTGATTTGCCCCTTATTCGCTTTTGCCCGTCTTTATATTTTTCTTTGCCCCTCATGTACCCATACTGACGCACTCTCGCAGTATCGACATCCACTGCCTAGCCTTAACAAACCCCAGCTTGACGTGGAGCTGGTCGACCTCATCGGTCCCTCCGAGCGCGCTTTCATCGCTCGTGCGTCGCGCGACGCAGACTCCCCGACCTCCGTGCGTTACCGTGAAGACGATCGCTGGCGCAGCACTGGCCCTCAGCGAATCGCCACTGCGATTCTGTATGCTGCGTGTGGTGTGTTGCTCGGCCTGCCATTGTTCGCTATGCTTCCCGGCATCGACTCGTCGTGCCCCCGCGGGCGTCGCGTGGTGTCCCAATATGGAAATGCCGGATTCTCCGCCTCAAAAAGGTATGGAATTCTTTCAATTGCTCGGCGTTTCCTCTAACTTCTTCTCAGTTCTCCCTTGCGGTCTCTTTTCGAAAGCCCGCGCCAGTGCAAAATGCATCCAAGGACTCGGCGGCTGTCGTTGTGCATTTTTGTCGCCAAAATACCGAGATATCGCGATGAGGCGGTCAGGAGGGCGTGCCCGTAAGGCGTAGGATTTACCATCGGCGGCAGAGGGAGAGGTAGAGGGCGACGGCGACGGCGACGAATGGCGGGCTGTCCCCGACTCAAATCACCTCGCCGCCCACTTCTAACACCCCGCGCCGCCCACCCCGCACCCGCCCGTGCCTGTGTCACGTCGTTCTGCGTGCCCGCCCGTCCCCCTAACCCCTTTGGATACCTCGCCCCTCCCCACTTCCATGCCTGCCGACTTCTCACACCCCGCGCCGCCCACTCCGCACCCGCGCTTGCCCGTGCCGCCGTCCCCCGCCTCCAATCTTCGCCCTGCCCCCTTCCCGTACCCCGCCCGCACCGCCTGCGCCGCCGCTGGCGCCCGTGCCACATCGCCCCGCGTGTCTACCTACCCGCGCACGCCCCGCTTCCCATACCCGTGCCGGCCACTCCGCGCGCACCCTTGCCCGTGCCCACGTCGCCGCCGTAGCCCGGGCGCGCCCACTTCCCAAACCACCTCCGCGCGCTTCCCCCACACGTGCCGCTCCCCGTGTCTGCCCGCCCCGCCTGCTCCACGACCACCTTCTCCCCGTGCCATCCCCGCCCGTCCCACGCCGGCGCTGCCCCTCTGCCCCTGCCACGCCACCACGGCAGCACCTCCCCTTCCCCGCTCTCGCCACGTTTGCTTGCACCCTCCGTGCTGCCCTCCCGACCCGTCCCGCATCCACCTCGGCGCTGCGCTCTCCCCACACGCCCATCCCTCCCTGCGTCCCTCCCACCCAAGGCTGCCCGGCCACACCGTGTCCGCGCCCCACCCCATTGTCTGTGCGCATCCGCATCCGTACCGTCTGCCCGCAAATGGCTCCGCGTCGGCACACCCCTCTTCCCCGTGACCACACCGTGTCCGCACCGAATTTCCGTCCCATGCCGCATTCAGCTCATCGCTGTGCCCTCTCCGCGCCCGTGTTACTGTCCCCGTCCCGTATCCGCCTCGCCGCTGCGCTCTCTCCGCCCATCCGTCCCGCCTCGCGTCCACCCCGCTGCCGCACCCTCCCGTGGGCTGCCACGCCTGTGCCGTGCAGCCCGCTCCGCACACCCGTCTCCATGTCGGCACGCCCTCCGCCCCGCGTCGTCAACGCGAGCACGCCAATCCCCTGTGCACTGGCACCGCCGTCCCATCCCGCATCCACCTACGCCGCTCCGCGCCCTCCTGTCGGCACACCTGTGCCGCTCAGCGTCCATCGCGCAGCTGTATCCTCCCCCCGTGCCAGTCCTGCTCCCTGATTCTGGCGCTGTAAAACCACCTGCGTCTCTTGCGCGTCAATACGCCCGTTGCGTCCCACATCCATCTCCCCATTGTAGCCGCTGCCGCGTGGCCTCGCTCATGCGCCGTGCACCGTGAACCTCCCTCTCCGTCCGCGTTGCCCCCCGCCACGCTGTCCTCTCCTGCGCTGCACCCTCCCTGCATCTCAGCGCTATGCCGAGTCCTCGCATCTCTACTGTGTATGCGCTGCCCACCGCACCTACCCTCGCAGCTGCGCGGGTCGACCGCACCGCTGTCTCCCTCCCTGTTGCACCCCCTCTCGCGCTGTGTCCGCATCGGTAACTCCGCCAGACCCTTCCCTACCGTATTCAGCTCTACGTACGGTCCTCTCACACATCCTCTCTTGTACACCTTAATTACGTACCTCTTTTCTCCGTTTCCATTGCCCACGCAGGTTTTCTTACTCTTGTTTTTTATCACAAGAATAGATTGTTTGCTGCCTTGCCCTATCGTAATTCGTGGAGAACCAGTTTTCGGCCAGCAAATCATGCCATAGCTGGTCCTCAAAAGCAATTGTTTTTGGCTGATTTCCTTTGTAGACATGCACCGCACTCTCAGCCTATCCCTCTCTCCTCTGCACTTTCAAAGGTACCATATTGCGAAATGAGATCCTGTGAGTATCTGCTATCGGTGTCCGGAGTGCATTTCACTGACCAGGTCCATAGCGAACCTCGGGGGTTTCAGCGCTTCGGCGGCCAGCACGGCGAACACGAATTTATTCATCGGGGGTGTGCTCCGTGTCATGAACGCCTATGGCTTCGACTGTATTGACATCGAGTGCCCGATATTTGCGCACGAGTATTTATATTGTTGACAAGCAAGGTCGCATTTGGCAATATCCCGTTGCTGAGTATGCCGATGCCGTCGAGTTTCTATTCGTTCATACTCGGGCCCCTGGTTTCAATTTAATTCAGCTGAGTCTGTTCCTCGGCTTACGACACATCTTGACCTGAAAATTTAAGCCGAGACTATGACCAATTGTTTGGCGGTACATTTGACGCACGGCATCGTGTGTGCACGGTACGCAGCCACCCTTGTATTCGTTATCTCTTGTTAATCAACGCCATGTCTTTATTTCTAGCGACGCTTTCGTCCTCCTGGAACTGACTCGACAATAGTTCAACTGTCAACTTTACCGCTACATTCTCGGGCGGGTTTCACATCAGCTACGTTTTGACTCGATTCCTTTCGACTCCTCTTATCTCAAGTTGTTATATTCTCCAACTCAACGTATATCTCGTGAAACTGACCCCGGCTTCAGCTTATCAAATTCCGACTTGAGAAACCCTCGATGCTCGAGGTGTGTCTTTTACCTCAACCATTACCCAGTTCAAGCGTGGCATTTGATATCGTATCGTACTTACCCCCCTCGTTTACTAAAGTCTCGACTCAGACCACTGACCTGCCTTACCCAGCCCCAACTCTCGCCAAAATCTTGCACCAATATTGTCCCCGACACTGGATGAGGTCGTCCATGCTTCCCCTTAGATTTGGCGCACTCATTAGCGCAACTTATAACCCAACTCAACTATCCATTCAAACTCAGGCCCGCTAGTTTGAGGACAGTTTTGTCTTTGAAACAAAACGTCCACGTTTGTCTTTATTTCTTGCGATCGTCATCGAACTGACTGAAGGATGGTCCAACTATCAAGCCGGGGTGATCCTAACTGAATTACTTCCTCCTGGTTTAATTCATGCTTCTTTTGACTCAGACACCTTGAATACAGGTGGGTCGTGGATCCTGGTCTCCTTCCAGCTGCTGACAACTGCGGGATCAGATGGATCCCGAGTTCATCCAAATCGTGTCCCAGATGTGTTCATCTTATCTTTATTCTTCATGTCCTTGATGCGACTCGATCTTACCGCACAAGGGGTGTTCCGAGTTCGTTTACTTTGATTCCTCTTATTTCTTCCTTAAACTATGTGCCCACCATTTTCGTTCAGTTCTTCCTTCGTCTATTTCCAACCAATGCTCACATCGAACCAGGCTTGGGTACATTTGAGGTACATTCACATCTACCCGGCCTTCAGGTGATTTGACTCGGCCCCAGCGCGGATCAGTCTCAAGTGCTGTTGCCCCGATCCGTTCACCGACTCGGAGGTAAGCATCCTATCTTGATTTGTTCTGTTCGTCGAACTTACGCACCTTCAGATCTCCCCCTCCCAATTCCAGACCGAGTTTGAAGGCTCGTTCGGGGTCGGCACGTCTTTTCAGATGCACACCTCGATCCACGGACTTGGAACTCAGAGGTGAGTCTGGACTCGACTCACTTCCATTCCATCTTGTATTTCGTTTCATTCTTGTTTCAACACTCCAACGAACCGGCGCACCATGTCTTTGTACACTGTGGGAAGAACTTACAATCATCATGATTGACAACTCAATCAGATCGGATTTTTGTCAGTCATGCTGACTGTGCGCGACCTGACTGCATTTCGACCCACTCAGGCTGAGTGTGTGGAAATACAGTCACGCCGAATGCAGTCATCATGAGTGGGTGCGCATACAATTGAATAAAATACAGTCATTCTGATTGAGTTCCAATTAAATTTCCGATATGTGTTCCAATGCCCCCGGTACCTTTTTGGGCACCCGCGCGCCGGACAGGCCGGCTGATCTGGCCATATTTGGTCATAATGCCTTCGCCAATCAATCTTTTTTGCCTCCGCCTCGCTTGCCCAAAACGACTACACGGTCCCTGGATCGACACATCGGGCTTGAAGCCAGTATTACTGCTTCAACTCCTGCACCCCATCTCTGCCTTCCTGATCATTCCACTCTGGGGCCTCGGTAACTCACAATCATTGTGCACCACAAATCTTGCTTAGATTTTGCAGAATCTCCGTCCGAAATCCATTTCAACATGTCTGGCACTGAGAAGAAATATTGTCACTGTAAACCCACCTGCGGAAAGCTTCTCACAAAACAAACAAGACAGCGTCACTATCGCACGGTTCCGGCTGATTCCATCCGCCCATCTGTGTCTCCGATACCATCGCTTCCATCAGAAGGCTCAGATGATGAGCTCCCAGATCTTCCCACCTTTGCTGTTTCCCCTCCGTCCGCGTCCGAAACCCACGCAGACTCCCCACCACGCGATTTTGAAATGACTTCGCATCTTGGCAGCATCGAGTCTGACGCAATGGAAGTTGATTCTGATTCCGGCACTTCTGATTCAGAAAGCACGTCCTCCTCTGGAACAGAAGAGCCCCATTCTACCGCTTTCAACCCCGAAGTTGACCCATGGAGTGGCTTCGATGAATTCCAGGACTTGGATAAGCCTGTTTCGCATGAAGAAATGATGCAAATGCTTGATGAATTGCTTGGTCCGGGCGATGAACCTGCTGGTCAGCTTTGTTCCTGTTAAGTGGTACCTTACTTACCGGCATCCAGGAAACATGTTCGATGACCTTGCTGGTTGGTTTTGATTTCGCGACTGTGATTTTTCTCATCAGCATCTAGACCGCATGCACAATGACCGCGAGTATGATTCAGACGAAGAAGCCAGGAGTTGGGACTCTCGTATGCTTGAATTCCTGTACCACCTTCTAATTCTCACCAATGTCCAGGAAATAGCATCCTGACCGAGCAGGACCGCGATGATATACGCGCATTCCAACTCAAACTCATGTTGAAAATGCCAAGAACGGCGTACAACCAAATGGTCTATGCTTTCTCCCACAAGCTGAGCCTGAGCTCTGAATGGGTCATGTTCCATCGTATGGCGATCCTCTCTGGCATCGAGCCACTCTGGTTTGATTGCTGCATCGATTCCTGTATCGCCTACACCGACGCTTATTCCGAAATCACTATAGCTATTCCGGGCACTAGCTCGACACTCATTATCAAAAAATCATGTTCTCCAAAAACTGTTCCCGCAACGATGCGGGAACTTTGATCAGGTTTTTTTTCAGATGGCGGTGCGTTCCCGCATCATTGCGGGAACCGTTTTTGGAGAACATGATTTTTTGATAATGAGCGTCAAGCTGGCACCCGGAATAGCTATAGGCGAAACCTGGAACGTCCTCAAGATCGGCTTCCGGCTCAAGCAGGTGCGCGAGTGCCTCGCCAAGGGGCTGGTGGACAAGGGGGTGCTGTGCACGGAGAAACAGAATTTGCTGTTGCTTGATATGGCGACGCCGCCGACGCATCCGGTGGTACACACCCTCGCTCTCCTCCCTTTCAATGACATCTCACTACGAGTGAAATGTTTTAAATAACACGAGCCCGAACATTTCTGCGAATTTCTGAATGGAATTTGAAGCGCAAAATACAACCCGGCACTTTTGGGAAGGGTTGATCACCTGAATGCACCCGCCAACCATCCGCTCTCTACCTGGAAACCGTAAACGCTGTGCGCCGTTGGAACTGCCTTCATGCTTCCCCAGGGATTTTGGGCAGGTCGAAGTGCGGGATGCAACCTTGCACCGGCTGCACCCAGCATTGCCGCGTCGTCTTCCGCTTCTTCGCGATTGTACGCCTATGACACACGTTGTCGGTGAATGAATAGGGTTAGCAGCATTGTTCTTATCAGACCAACGTACCGTGAACACACTAGGTAGTTTACGCTCTACAGGAAGCTTGAAGGTCATCGGCCACGTATAGTTTGTATGCTGGCCCGCCCTAGAATTGAAGCCAATACAGAGATCGGGGGTTCTCGAACTTGTTGCCTTGTTTTTCCACGAAGTCGTGGTATGCGCTGCAAAATACACTGAGTGAACCCAAGGAGCAATAGGGTCGCAAGGACGGACTCTGCAGCATATTCGATCACATATGAACGGCCGAGGACCATGCAAGCACTGGGAAGGTAATCAGTGAAAGAACAACGAAGCGAGACAGAACATACGGGCAGATTTTATGGTCAAGCGAGTTGCGCTTAGGTACGTCCGGACCGCACATGACGAGCTATTGGCAGATCGGTCAATGTCTTCATGAGCAAGACCTGCTCTCACCTTCAGTGTCTTCACTTCAGGGGTGCGATGCAGAATTTCTTCAAAGACTCCGGCGCAGCTGAGTTCTCTTGTGTCGGCGCCGAGGATCTGTTGACATTCAGAAACGAAACCATTTGAGAGAAAAGAATACGGACGTGCACCGTTAGCGTATGTTTCCGGGTCCAGCCATTATCGTCGTTTAGCTCCTCAAGTCCATATAAAATTGTCATGGCCATGGATAGGGTATCGGAGGCCGCAGTGATCAAGAATGTGATCGGGAGTGGCGCAGGGATACCAAACGACTTGTGTATGTCGTCACTGAACTCACCTGTCCAGGATACCCCCTTCAGAGACACCCACCCCGATTTAACGCGCTTTGGGATCCAAACGAGCTGCCCGTATTGATCAAGCCACGAAGTCATGGCGGTTTCGAACATGATCTGTCCACGCGTGTACTTGTTCATCTCGCATTGGGAAAGCCCTTCACGCAAATCCTCAGATGGTCCCTGATGAAGCCTGCGTGCAGCCTCCCAGTGCGCGGGTGAACAGCAGAAGCTGAGCATGCAGTCCGGGCAGGGAGTCAGATGCTTTATGTTGTCCGCCGTCGTGTCGTTCATCGCAATCTCCATGCGGATCACCATAGCCGTGCACGTGCTAGAGAAAGGGAGAGCGATAAGAACAAGAGGAAATGCGCGTAGAAAATCGGATACCAGATGCATCAGGGTTCACTGTCAATCCAGAAATGCTCCAGTGCGGTCGGATGTCTTTGAAACATCAGTGCCCGCGCAGAACGACGAAAGACCGATACCTCTGCAGTGAAGTAAGACAGATAGCAATTTGGTGCTCAGTCCATTCACGCAATTGGCCAAGGTCGGTGATTGGCTCCTTAGGAAGCAAGGGAAACGAGTGTCGCCGCCAAAACGGAATTTTTCTCGAGCGAGCTGAGAGCCTTGCACATGGATTTGTGGAATTTCCAATCCGCCTGGTAAAAAAAATCAGGAGGAAGGAGTCTTTTCAGTGAAGTACGCACACTTTGGCACTCTGCGATGTGAGGGTCATAAGTATCCAGTTCGGCTAAAGGCAAATGCCACTCGACTTCGCACCTGTACCGCAATAACTGACGCGGTGGCATCCACCGCATCTGGACAACTGAACGTCCATCTCCTTCCAGCACTTGTGGCAAGCCAATCCCATCCTTGCTGGCCTGCTGGCTGAGCCCAAGACGATTGCGCTTCTTGTTTTTCTTGTTTGAAAAGTCCGAGAATGAACGCTCGAGACCCGCCTGGTTGACGACGAGATGCAGCAACATCAAGGAGAAATTGGCGAGTTCCGTGACCAGGGCATTGGTGCGGAACATCTCCCAGAATGGAATGGGATTATTGCTCTGTGTTTCGCCTCAACCAGGAAGAAAAGGAGTGAAAAAGATCAAGACCAACGTTAAGCTCAATGTATGTCTCCCGAATTTGGGGATTCTCCCAGCTCTTGAAGGGGCCAGTGCCTGCCAAGTACTGCATGAATGCGGCACTTAGCGCCTGCATAGCCTGTTTATGTGCTTGCTCGTGCAGCTGCTGCTGCTGCGGTGTTCGCGGTGTTGATGGCGGGCGAGACTTGACACGCTTATAGAGCTGTTAAAGCAGTGAGTTTAAACGACGACGGCAGAGAAGGTATCAATGAACCGCTATGAGCTCCGTGGAGAGAACAAATGGGTCGATGTTTGGCTTGTCCCCGAATCGCGATAGCTTTTGGAAAGGATTGAGGACAAGCGCAAGCACAAATACAGGCGAAAGGTTAGTGCCCTCACAAAACCTGTACAAGCCAATACCTGTTCAGAGAAAGCCTTTGACAAAAGCAATATGATCCTCGGTCAGGTCATGCAGACGCTTCACGTCGATGGTTGGCCGACTGGGAATGCTGAAAAAAAGTGGGGCGGCTACGGTCGGATTGCTGTTCTCGATTGCGCTCAGAGTCTTGCACATGGGCTTGTGTTGGTTCCAATCAAGCTGGTAAGTTGTATCAGTGCATAGTGGTAGTACCACAATACTTTCACGGACCTTCTGGCATTCTGGAATCAAAGTTGTGAGTCTCGACTGTTACCAAGAAAATGCCACTCGACGCACCTGGACTGCAATAGGCGACTCGGCGGCATCGACCACACCGGGCCAGCGGAACAGCATCTCCCTTAAAAGATCTGTAGTTATAGCAGGCTTGACCTATTCTCGCCGTCAGCGGTGGGTTAGGTGGACGTCTATCCGGCTGCATGGTGGTTTCGAGTAAGAAAATTTGTAACTCCGCCCCCAGAATTGATCCGACTTATGGCATTCCTTTGATCCGTCGTACTCGCCGGTGCAATCGCATTTCAATTTGTGTATCTCGTCAGCCAAGACCGTAGCCATTTACCAGAAATCCCCGGTACAGCCATAGACAACGATTGTTCCCGGCCAGATGCACACAGAACCAAGAGCAAAACAGAAGAAAAAAGTTGCAGAAATCGTGCTGATGGCCCAGCTCAAAACGGGCGGGATCCACAGAAGTCATGTCGGTGGGTGTGCATGTGCATTGAACGGCGGAATTGCATCGAGCCCAACAGCACATGGAAAAGAAAATGTCGTTGAGAAAACTTTGAGACATTGAATCAAATACTAGTATTTGGGAAAAAATACCTGAGGCACGTAGCGTATTCAATTGAAAAGGATAGAATGAGTCCTCCAGCTATCACGAAATTGAACGAGATCCTACTATATTTCCAGCTGGAACGGCGTTTTGTGAGACTAGAAGCAGGGTTCACCGTTATTGAGACGGCAGATGAAAGAGCGCAACAACAAGCACAAGATAAGTAAGATTATTTCAGTCAGCCTTCTTTAGATTTTGGTAGCGTCTGAGGGCAGTGGAAGACTTGGAACCAGAGGTCTGGAATCCGGAGAAAGCCAAACATTTTTCAACTTTCAGTGCCTCAAAAAACGTTGTCAGGCGTATAAAATGTTATACACGAGGTCCTCCGGAAATGACTTTATTCGGGAGTTTCTCGTAAGTTCGGGAAATGGGTAGTGAAATGAAAAGTTGTTGGTTTCTCCTTAAAATAGGGAGAAGTGACAAAAGGGGAAAGTGTGGGAAAAAGTAGAAACGGAGGTGAGTGGGGAGGCTGGTGCAGAACAATTAAACAGAATAGCTCCAAGTTAAGCGGACTGTTCAATTACGGAATGTGGTGGTACAAGCACAAAGGTTTCTCGGTCCTAAGCTACTTGCAGATTCGAGAGGTTAGATACAGATACAAGGGTTTTCAGTCCCAGGCTATCTGTATGATCAAGTACAAGGGTTTTCGGTCCCAGGCTACTTGCAAAAGGTGGATTCGGTTGACTAGATATAGATACAAGGGTTTTCGGTCCCAGGCTACTTGCTAAAGGCGGATTCGGTTGACTAGATATAGATACAAGGGTTTTCGGTCCCAGGCTACTTGCTAAAGGGCGGATTCGGATGACTAGATATAGATACAGGGGTTTTCGGTCCCAAGCTATCTATACAAACAAGCACAAGGGTTTTCGGTCCCAGGCTACTTGTATTTTCGATCGAGGGCTTAAAGAGGTGGGGTTAACAGAATAGCTTTGAAGAAGTGGACTGTAAATCAAGAGTTAAAGAGTGCGGGTTTTAAACAGAATAGCTTCAAGGAAGCGGACTGTTTTATTTATGGTGAGTCTTGGGGAGGTGGCGGAAGGGAGGATGACTTAAAGAGAAGAGAGATTGATACTGGGGAAGTGGTTCGTTGGTTCTATCTACCAAATTATGTAGAGTATTTATATACAGAGTGTTTGGCATACTTTGTTCTATCCTGAGCTAGATGCTATGTAGGTCATTGGCTTCTGCTGTCAATCTGTTGTTTTACTTTACCATTTTGTACAGCCTCATGTCAACATGCTATGTAAAACACCGGTTACGATCGTCAGTCTGTCATCTTGTGTAAGGGCCTGTACAGCTTTGGAGTGACATATTGTGTCAAGCATTGCTTTGTGGGCGCAGGTTCAGTCATGACGCCTCCTTGTCGGGTGTCATGTCGTGGGTTGCCAGTGTTCTGTCTGTCTGCATGTCATGTTGGAAGGGTGGTTGCCGGTGCCGCCCTGTCAATGTAATGTGCTGTGCATGCTGTGTCCTGCATGTCATGTTTGAGTACTAGTTGCCGGTACCGCTATATTGATGTAACATGCTGTGCGCGCTATGTCCAGTGTCCTCTGTAGTTGCTGTCTCTTCTGTCAGTTCCCGTAATATTAGGTCATGGTGTCACAATGCATCGCTATTTGCCCCTATTGGTGTCAATTCATTGTCGTCCTCGTGCTTCTTGTGGTACCTCAAAAGGGTAAATCGTTCCCAGGGTAAGTTAGCGACAGTGAGCTGGGGGTTAGGTGGGCTTGTCTGGTAATTTCGGTGATTGCTGAATCTTATCCAAACATGGCTCTAATCCTTTTCATCTCCAAACACTTTTGGGGGATGACAACGTAAACGAGCAGCCGCCAACAGTGTGAATGTTGTGGGTAAAGCAAGGGGTTCGGGCCGGTCAAGCTGGGCACCGGCTACATATATCGAAAGTGCTGAACGCTGCGCCGCACAGGTCCTCCAAGTCTTGTGCCCAACCTGATTATCAATACCTTGAAATGTAGCAATCTACCTACCTGTCTGTACTTTGCTGTCACATATCTTGTATCGTATACATATGTATTCGCTATGTGATATATTGAATTTCGAATGAGCCGCAGACCGACCGCCGCCCGACTGCAGACCGACTGCAGAACGTCTGCAGAGGTACTGCAGACTGTCTGCAGAACAATTTCACATGCAGTGAATTTTAAAGTTTCACTTACAATTCCAGTCCGTGGTGAATCCGTAATCAAATTGTATAGTTTCACCGTCGCTGAATCCGTAATTGAATCTATTCTTTTCACACACAAATTCGGGCAAGCTGAATCTTTTAGCTTCGCAGTGGTTGAATCTGTTCGTGAAACTTTGAACTTCATCCACACTTTCGAGTCTGGTGAGTTTGCCTCTGAAACTTAAAAATTCAAACGCACTGATATCGGAGCTGAATCCATAAACCTTGTCTACAGATTCGAATTGTACTAGTCTTTGAAATTAAGTTGCAATTTTACTGTAGCAGTGAAACCATAAGATTCAGTTACAAATTCACTATAGGTAAAATTATTTATTTTCGGGTGTGACTAGCACTGGTGATTTAAGACAAGAAGACACTCTCGACGTTATCTGGGGCAGGTGAAAATGACCTTAGGTTTCCCCAAGTTTCAGCACAGGTTTCCAGTCAAAAATCCCCATGTAGCACAAGTCGCAACGAGCCCCAGATCTTTTGGCAAAATAACGTTAGAATGTCTTGTTCTTTGCATTGATACGAGTTAAATTAAACAATCGGAGTCGCAACATAAGGTCCCCGAGTACAATTGAATCCCAAAGTCGATTGTTCACCGGGAGCCAGCGTCGCCGGGTCACAGATGACAGTCGTCTCATTTGCGGGCTTCTCGAATGGATGAACATCGATCTTCCCCACCGAGATATTGACCGCTAACGGCAGTAATGATGTTGAGTTCATCCCAGACGGAATAAACTTCAACGAACCTGTCCCTGGATAGAGATCGAAGATGATGCTCTGCGTCGCGTCTCCACCCTGGACGAAATTCCAACACACCGGAGTGATTGCTGAAAAAAAAATCGTATCAATTCGAAATGCTTGGATTCTTATTGGAGGCTGCGCACATCCGTCCGCGATGGATAACAAAGCTCAGAAATGCCAATTGATCAAGGTTGGTAAATATTCAACTTACTCCAATTCGCGTTCAGACTACCCTTGAAGTTATTGTACTTGAAATTGGATATATGTGTGCTGCTGTTGTTTGTGACGTTCGGAGGAGGCCCCAGACTCTACAAATTTTTAAAAAAAAAAGAAGACTACTCGCAAACGGAGTTAAATCCGTACAGTACCTGGTCAAAGTAGCTTCGGTATCACCTAGGTTAGGCGCATACTAATGAGTAGAATGACGATGACGAACTTTTGAGTTAGGAAGATAGGAGTTGAAACGTTCACGAGCGTGATATCTTCCCAGGTAACATTATCTGCGAAACCGGCGCCGCTCGTCCAGCTTTTGAACTGAAAACAAGATAGGATGTAGTGTTAGAATTTTGAGAGAGATTTGCCCTCGCGCCGTAAACTGCTCCATCCATAGTCCAGTTTTTAAATACTACTCCTTGCACAGTTTGGAAGGAGCCGCCTTTTCCCAAAGACCCGATGCTCAGACCATGAGAAGAGAATCCGCAGAAGCCGTTGGTCGCGAAGACGTTATGTGCTCCATTGATCACAGAAATACAGTCGTCGCCATTGCGGCCGTAGTATCTGGAGGAAAGTAAGCATGCGATACTCTAGTTGAAGGAGACCCGTACCCGTCCACGGTGATATTTTGTCCGGAGATATTGATCCCTACACAAAATTAAGAATGGTAATGAACTGGCGTCATTATTTTTCTACCGTCGCTGGAAAGTGCGTCGTTTCCGATTCAACCCATGTCTCTGGTTTGAAGAGAGCAACTTACGTGTTAAACGGGAAGCTCTATAATCAATAGCCCCAGCGCTCATCAGTTTTTTGCCGAAAACCAGAAAAAAAACGCACCACATACAACCGTGTTCCAGCGCGTCCCATTATCCGGTGCAGCATCCATGAAATGATTCTCGACTCGAAGATTTGTTCCAGGCAGATTCCAACCCCACGCGACAGGTTTGATAACCTTGTGACTGAATGGTTAACGGAATGCCAAGCACATGACAAGTAGCAGCCTCCAGCTGACCTTGAGATTGCGCATCAAACCTTCATGGAATGATATAAGTTGTTGAAGAGCAGCGCTTGTCAAGGAAAAAAAAAAACCGTTCGTCACGTTGAACGTTGCTAGGTATGGCCGGAGTGTCTAAAATGATATTTGGTCAGGCCTGGGGGAGCGGAATGGCGGGAAATACCGACTTGGTTTCCCAAGTCCCACCAATGGTTACCGAATCCATAGAATCTACCCCATTCAAAGTCGGTGGAACCGATGAGCTGGACGTTGCTGCCTTTGAAAGAGGTCAACATAATTTACCGCAGGATAAAATAGTATTACCGTGGAAGTAAAACCAAGGAGTCGCAATTGTCTGTTTGAACATGGGTATCGTTGCAATAACGAGAGCGAAAAAACATACGTTCGGCTGGTTCGTCGTAACGCTTATTTCCTGCTGAACCTTTGTTATATTGTTGGGAAGCAACAGGTTTCCGTTCAAATGGATGACGACGTTGTCTATTTGCTTTTAAATCCCGCCACATTTGCAAAGAGACGGAAATTGACTCAGTCCGGCGAGTGTAATGGGCGTGTACGCAGAGTAGTTTGCGGGTAGGAACGTGATAACGGAATCGGTTGCGCAGTCTTTGAAGGCCTTCAGAATGTGTGCAGAGTTATCGGCGCCGTTGTGGTTGTGCTGAACGGTGCAATGCTTTCTAGGTAGCGACGGGTGGTGCTGGCCCGTGAACTTCGATTCTCCCGGCGTCGCGCATAGAAATGCCAGGAAGGCTGTGAGGTAGGGGCGAGACATTGAAGAGAAGGAAAGTCACGCCCGGCATCCAATTTAATATGAACGCTCTCGACGTATTACGGCCATGTGGCCAGCTGAGGGCGGCCCGGATGGAAATTGCGCGAGCGTTCCATGCATCGAAGCTCGACAAGAGGCGGGCCGGGGTGGGAGTCTCTCCTTTAATTTGATTAGTTCGGGATAAAGTCGACCCAAAATACTTGCATAAAGCGCTCTTGAGCTCGATGGTGTTAAGATAGGCGTCTTTCGATTGCACTTGAGTCTTCCTTCGATTAATATTTCTTAACGGGACCGCGCCCGAATGTAATTCACACCGCCGGTTCCTCAATTAAATAGGCATTTTAGTTAGCTACACTTCCTTAAGTATATTAATACACATAAATAGGCCGCAAACTCAATTTTATATATCTGATTTGGGACTTGACACAATGTAATTTTTAATCTAATCTATCAAAATCCAAATAAACATCCACAAATTTCAAGTATCGCAGCACATTTTGCCCACCATTAAATGCGATAAAAAGAATAAGAATAAACGATCTTGAAATGAGTTGCAAAACTATGGATATCACGGCCGTTGATATGCCTGTCAATACTTAAGATTTTCAATTGTGTTTAGAGGAAGAACGAAGGAGAAGTATGGATTTTCATTTAAAGGTGTCTTAAACCAGATAAAAAACTTGAAGTTTCAGACACCATTAAACCCATCCTGCAGCCATTAGAGGTGTCCGAAACTTCAAGTTTTCTATCCAGTTTAAGACATCTTTAAACGAAAATCCATACTTCTCATTTAATCTTCCTCTAAACTCAATTCAAAATCTTAAGTATTGACAGGCATATCAACGGCCGTGATATCCATAGTTTTGCAACTCATTTCAAGATCATTTATTCTTATTCTTTTTTATTGCATTTAATGGTGGGCAAATGTGCTGCGATACTTGAAATTTTGTGGATGTTTATTTGGATTTTGATAGATTAGATTAAAAATTACATTGTGTCAAGTCCCAAATCAGATATATAAAATTGAGTTTGCAGCCTATTTATGTGTATTAATATACTCAAGGAAGTGTAGCTAACTAAAATGCCCATTTAATTGAGGAGTCAACGATGTGATTGTCTATAAACGGTGCAGACAGATTACGGTACGATTTCAACCAGGTGACTCAGGATCGGGCCGTAACTTCGTGAGTCTGTGCCCATCTCCTGGCACATCACGCTCACCTCGGGGGGTGGATGTGATGCCTTGATCATCTCCGGAGTCCTTCCCTCTTCCCTCCCTCTCTCCCTAGGGTAGCCTAAAGGCCGAGGTTGAATTTGACTTTTGACATCGGGTATTAACATGTCACTTATATTGATCTAGCAGTACTGACGGCAACAAATGTAAGTACATACTATTTTTGTACTACAATATGGCCAGAATCCTGCGATAAACGGTCCACCCTGTCGAAATAGTCAATTCGGGGCTTCCCAAAGATTCATAAGCCGCAACCGCGCGTAAATCAAAGTCAGGCAAAACCCAACGAAAGCAGTCCTCCCTGGACTTGGGAAGCATATTTCGAAGTTCACAGACCACATTGAGATCCACCGGAATTCCCGCGTGGCGAAGCCCAAAGTTCTCAGGATGATGAAAAACCTCCTCAGGCGCAACACCCGAGGGCAAATACTTGCTGCTCTGTTTTCGGTTTTGTGTGTGAAATTGGTTGACAGCATTTTGCACGGTTCTGGACCACAGCCAATGGAAAAGATGTTTATTCCGCATGAAATCAAAACAACACAACACAGAATTTAACAACGCACATGTGAAGCTTGTTTGAAACGTTGATGTAGTTCTCTGTTTTGCCAAGGAGAATGGCCGCCTTTAAATCGTGTCCCGTGTATTTCAAGAAGTGACTCCAGAGTGCTTCGATCGGAATGTTGTCAGAGCTTTTAAGAGCGACACATGCAGGTGCTACGGTGGATGAGACATCAGGAAGGAATTGAGCCCTACATAGTACGATCAATGTATCATCCAGAACAAGAGCACAATTGAACATTGGCATACCAAAGCTGTTCATGAAATTGGAACATATATTGTGGCTCGGTCCATGTAGTGTGATTTGGATGGGGGTTTCTAGGAGACTTAGATTCAACAAAGCACTAGATACCTCCCGTTGATTCCACAAGATCAAGATACAAATGGCCGACTGTGAAAGCACACCTCGCATTGGGCACCACTGTCATGTGGACAATATAGCCACTACCATGATATTGACCACCATACATGTCAATGCTGGCACGGCCCATTGGCAGCGCCTTGGATTATTTCATGCCCATCAAGGTGAATTTCATAATACACGGTGTGGAAGGGTAGGATGGATCGCAGGTCGTCTCCCTTATATATTATATCTACGTACTTACTCTACGGTACACCGGTCCTTGAACCGGTCATTTGTTTTGTACGTACATTTGTTACGGAATCACCTTCTTACCTCCGAACCACCATCTACGCCACGACCAGTGACCAGAGTGCTCCACCGTGAACACGTCGCCAGTGAACACTTCCACCTGAGCAACAGATTATTGCCCCCACCGAGTATTTATGCCCTCCACCCGTACTTCACTCCCACACGGCACATCTCCGATTTCTCACCCGATTTCTATTCCACGCATACACAACATTTCGGGACCTATTCGCTCACTTTCTGCTTCACCCATACACCCGATATCCGGACGACCGACCCATCCTTGCTGTCTACCAGCACAGAACTCTGTTCTTCCTCAATGGCGGTGTCAGTCAATGTAGAACGAACTTTTGGTGGCCACTTGGATGGAAAATGACGGGCAGGGCCGCCTGGGTCGAGTGCATGCATCGTTCTGCGAACCTTTGCCCTGAAAACAATGAACACACTGATAGAAGAACGAAGAAGAGACCAATAAATTTGCCGAGCAATAAGAACACCATCTTGAGAGCAATTCTTTTTTGAATGGTGTTCGGTCCATTAGTACCGGTCACATTCTCTGCCATCTGTTTAACAATCAGAGTCGCGTAGATATGTTCTGGAAGCAGCTGGTCCGCAGATACTATGCTGTGCTCACGGTTGAGGTTTTTCAATGTTTTTTTCCTACAATTCATGTCTAAAAAAATGACCAGAGATAGCAGTGAGACACAAACTTGATGCTATAGCCATATTGCATGCGCAGGATGGGACAGCGCTCCTGCAGCGTCTTGGCATCAGTTGCAAACTGCTGAAGGATTTCTCGGAGATTTTCTGGCGCTTTCACATGTGCATCAGTCCACGATGGCAAACCAGGAAATGTAGTCAAACATACGGGTGCCGTTCTCATGACAATTGTGACCATGGGTGTTCACCATCCGATTTCCCGATGGTAGAAAACAAGTGAGCGACTTGAGAAAAAGGAAGGAAACAGTTTGGAGGAAATTAGTGGATTGAGAGAAGTATCTTCAACATCTTTGTACGCTTTTATTCATTCGGTTTTATTTCATCATTTTTTCCAGGAAAATTTTATAGATGTCATTTATGAGCCAATAGATGTTAATTTATGAGCTCAACCTCTTGGAGTATGGAGCGAACCATGAATCATTGAGCCTTCACACTTGCCCCCTTCGTCAAAGTAGTACCGAGCAATTGTCAGCAATCATGATTGAACATCAGCGGCTGTGCGTCTGTTAAACTGTCTCTGCCCGTGTTGATGTGTGATGGCAGCCAATATAGATAATATAGATGAGAGGATGATGAATATTGTACCGATTTCCGGCTGAAGCCTGTAGGCAGGCTCAAGTGGCTGTCCACTCAGAGCTTCTCGGGGTGGCTACATTAGGTCTATGATCCCAGAAAAGGGTGCGGTTTCTGCCCCCTTCTTTCAGCCAGAAAAGGTTAGAGAAGGAAAAGGGAAATATCGGGAAGGAAAGGGACAACGTGGGTATGGGGGAGGGCACAGACACTGGTTGGAGAAATCAAAATTTTCTGCTGAATTCTCAGTCAAAAATCTTGTTTTCCATCAATTTTCAGCTGGAAATTAGGTGTAAAACCCAAAACATTTTCACCACTTTTCTGGTTTGAGGTGAGAAATGTCATGAATCGCCTGGGTTCAACTTTTTTCGCCCGACATGTCTGTATGAATACAGACACATCTTAGCGGCGCGGGACTCTCATGACGCCACCACGTGACCTTCTCATGGTTGAAACCCGGCCTCAAATTCTAAAAGCCGCAGACTTGGGGAGTCTGCACCACGGGATACAGAAGACGTTAGGGACTAGGAACCCGTACAGACAGATCCTAGTCCCCGGATGCACCAATGACTGACACAGAAGCATACACGAAGTACATGACCGGTTGCAAAACCGATCGGGGTTTGAATCACTGGATACAATGACATTCAAGACTAGGAAACCCGAACATCGGGTCTCCTAGGTCCTCCGATGTCATGGAAACCGACACAGAGGAGTCACTACATTTTGGGGCGGCCTCGGCCAAGGGGTTGGCAGAGGCCCTCGGCCAATGTCGGCCAACACCTTGGCTCGGCCTAGTCGGTCGAGGTTGGTCGACCTCAGTTTTGACTTGATCCTGATCTTCTGGCACTTCCCTCTCTACTGGTGGTTGAAGAAGGCCTAACACTGTGGATGAGCACTGCCCTTGATCCTCCTTGATCGACTCTGCGGCTTTGTACTTGTTTGTGTTCCGATGCAAGTTGACTTTTGATGTTGCTCTCTGCACTGGGTTTCTCGTAGACTCTGAGAACTTCTTTCGCACAGAGAGGAAGTATTCAATTCAGCAATATAATGTTCGACGTGGATGCAACATGGTCACGTGTTAACATAACGCCTACCGTCGCGTCGATTCGCTATCATGTCGCCAACGTAGGATGAATCTCTTCAAGACTCTTGGCTTCCGCAGAGAGTGTGTTATGAAAAGGCTGTTCGTGGAGAGTTAAAATGCTAGATTCTTTATTTTTCCCTCACCTGCCAAAGAGGCATCCGATATTCACGAATCTTAGATTCTTTATGTGTATTGATTAAAAAAAATTGTCGCAGTGCTTCTGAATATTTCTACGCAACTTCCCTTGAGAAAGTGACCAATCTCTCATGAGTTGGCCAGGGTATGGAGGTTTCACAGCCGAATTGATTTTATCGGTCAAACAAATTCTCGGCCCATGGGTCTATTTTAATGCTTACTGCATTATCATATTATGTTCCATCTTATTCAAGGCCCCGCCCAGCCACATATCAATCTCGTCTCCGCACGAATTTGGCAAGATTTTGCCACATATTCTGGGCGTGGCAGACTTCCGAGCTTTTTTGTAGCATGTAGCCACCTTCTACCGAATTTCTACGAGTTCTCGAAATGAAAACCATATGGTTTCCTATTCGCGTGATGTAGCAAAGCCCGCTTGAATGGTGATATTTTGGGGCTGCCACAAGGATGTATCTTCTGCAATGGTGTTGCTTGACAGATGTCTGATTTATTCTTCATGATAGCTATTTCTGGGCCCCAAGTACAGTAACTTGATTCGTGTTACTTTTAGTAAGTTCTCATGATATTCCACGCTGTGTACGTTAAGTTCTCATTACATTCCACGCTGAATCGTCTATTTAAGATGACATGTCTGACTTTCCCTCCTCACCCCCCCAAGCTCAGTCAACCCGCGAAGGATGAGCGAGCCCTCTAGTCTACATAGTCGAGGCGGCCGTCGTGGTCCAAGCCGGCCTGCACCTACTTCCTCTTCTCGTGACGTTGGTTCGGACCTCAGTGGCCGTGGCCGGCGTCCTGCTGCACCTCAGTCTTTCAGCGCTGCTCGCCACGAGACATCTACGCTCGCAAGTCGTGGCAAAGCACCATCTCGCGGCCAGACCAGGGCTCATGATACAATTAATTTGCGCCAAAAGAAGTGAGTGCAGTATTCTCATTTATCTCTCTTGACTTTGAACACTACCAACAGAGTGTCCACCAGAAACCAGACTCCCCGAGTTCGGGATATGGCATCCGAGCACCAGTGCGTCACCACTCCTCTGAATTCATAGATACTGAATAGTTACGGTCTCTGGTATTCAGAAATGCAGAACAGTTCAGTGGCACAGACTTTGAGTCAGAAGAGCCTGTTCACGCTCCCTCCCCCATCGCTTCACCTCCTTCAGTGACGAACAGGGACAATTTCCACCCGAAGTGGTACCTCCGCGCCATCATGTACATGGTTGCTTTTCTGCACACTCGGCACCGGGTTACTTTTGCTGCATCTGGTGTCATCCTTCTCTGTCTTGGCTTCATATTCTCCAGTCTCTCTGGAAATCTCACGGGTGGCACCACGGTGCCGCATACACTCCAAACTGTCTTCTCCCGACTCGAAATCAAAGACCGCTTTACCGTACATCCTATTTGCTTCCGCTGCCACCGTGTTTTTGAAACTACGATCTTGACGAGCACATGCTGCCCAGAGTGCGACGAGGAAGTTTTCGGGGCAGAAAATCCAGAGGCTTCGGAAGGCGGAGATGGAGGAGGCGGGAGGAAGAAGAAACGACAACCGTTTGTCGTTGCCCCAATCCAGTTGCTTTCATCCAGCCTTCGAGACTTCTTCATGCGTCCTGGCATGGTCCGTGAGGTAAACAAGTGGAAGATTCGGAAAGGGAAACAACAAGAGTGGGGGAGCATGCAGGATGGTGATGTATGGAAGACGGTTAAGGGACCTGACGGCAGGCCATTTTTCTTTGGGTGGGAGGCAAATGCAGAAATTCGGATTGGTGTGACGTTCAGCTTGGACTGGTTCGCCATTTTTTCCCTTCTTTTATTGCCGTACTCAACTCAATTAGGCTCGGGCGCAAGCGGAGCAGCTATGGCCCGAGCCACTCATCAGGTGTCATGTCATTTTGCATACAGAATCTTTCGACAGCGCTGCGGTGAGTTTGCTCAATGTTCTTGTGCCTGTTCTGAAATGACTAAATTTCATCTGTGGACAGCCATCGAGCTGAAAATCTTATTCTTGCTGGGATGACACCAGGTCCTAAAGAACCCACCGCAGAACAACTTCAGCATTATCTCAAAATTATTGTCGATGATTTGATCTTGCTGCATGAGGAAGGGATACTTATCCAAACTGCTGAGCACGCAAATGGTAGCAATTTCTCATCCTGCGGTGTGAGTATTAATTTTAATTATATGCTTACAGGGATCCGTGTTCGCGTTGCTCTCGTAGGGATCATTGCCGACCACCCAGCCATGTGTAAACTCTGTGGGTTTGCTGACCATAGTCACAACATCGCTCCCTGCACAAAATGCAAGGTGACACGAGCTGAGATGTTCTCAGAGGCCTCGTTGAAAAATGGTTTGTTCATGTACAAGTGCAACTCATAGTCTGACGGAGCTTTCTTCTCAGAGTTCCCAGAGCGCACCGCGCAGGAACATAGAAAGCTGGCAGAAGAATATCGGAAGCTTAGCACAGAGGCAGAAAAGGAGGCATTCTTCGCAATACACGGTGTCCATTGGACTGAGTTTGCTCGCCTCATGTATTTCGACATCATCAAGTGGACCGTTGTTGATCCCATGCATAATCTCCTCCTTGGTATGTTCTCGATTCTTATGTGAACGTTCAACAAAACAGATATGTGTTTTCAGGTGTCGCAAAAACTCAGTGGTATCAGCGGTGGATAAAAACCGGAGCCCTGCGCGCCAATACATCGAGCTTTTTTCGAGAGCTGAATGTCATCCATGAGTTCCTGGAGAGCGTAAGCAAAATTTCCTTCCACATCTCAGTGATTCTGACTCTGTGATTTAGTTCGAGGCTCCACTATGGGCGGGGCGCACTGTAAGACTGAGACCGGGTTTGATTCCCTGGTTGACCGGGTTATTTTCCCCCTTCACCTGTTATATGGGTCAAATCTGGGTGAATTCAGATCGGGTACACTTGACCCGCCGAAATGGGTGATTTCGGTTACCCCGTTCGCAGAGTCCTTTTCACCCATTACGACTTCACCCATCCGGTTAACCCGTTAAACGGGTTGGGCAAACGGGGGGAAGGTGACCGTTTACCGCGTGATTTCTTGTGAGCACAAAACTCACAGCAATTGGCTAGAAATATGTCTGTGGATTGAATATAAGTAGATATTTTAGGTGCTGATGAGTATTCGGGAATTTTAGTGGCAACATCGCGACTTTGAAACAAACAAATCCTTCGAGACATTCAAACTCCGCTCCGGCTCCGCTGCACGTGCGATGAGTCAGGTTGGTATTGATGGATCGGCGCCCACTCTTCTTTCCACCTACCACCATCGTCAGCCATCGTCGTGCCCTCGTCAAGAACCAAGCTCAAGACGCAAGATGCAAGAATACGGACTCTGTTGCCTTCTGGGTCCTCTCTGGTATCTGGGGTTCTCTAGGGTTCTGTAACTCGGTATATCTGGCAATGGCTATCTGGTATCCTCTGGTGTCTGCTATAGGCTCGGGAATCGACTCGGCTCTTTGCGTGGACTTGGACTGGTCTTGAGAATCAATTTACTAACCTATATTCACCTCTCCCCAGGTTTTCAAGTTTGGAGGGTCGGTTGCAGATGTGCGCACATGGCTGCACACAAGGTGAGTCTGTTCCCTCTCTTCCTGATCTTATTCTCATGTGTTTTCATTTCTGTAGGTCTTGTTGTCTTCGTAGTTCGGATTTCTCAGTCCGGTACCATCCTGTACCCAATTATTTACAACAAATATACATGATCTATGCAATACTTACATTTACCTGTGAAGATAACCCCGTAGTCGGGAAAATATAACCCGATATTCCGGCAGACTGAGCCTTTCAGATCTTAGTCAAAACACCCCGCCTGACGAGCTTTGTTCACCCGCTTGCGTATTAACCCAGTAAATGGGGCATAAAGGCTCACCCCAAATGGTCTGTTGAACCAGGTGAAAACGGAAAAATATTTGGTGACTTTAACCCATTGTCAACCCGTTCTTCACCCGATATGGTAACCCGTTTTGTTGGTGATTTCTTTGGCCACCAGGTGACAATGGCCCACTAAATGGTTTATTGTGATCAAGTCAGTGGGTTAATTAACTAGGGAATTTCACCCGGTCTTGGTCTTACAGTGGCGATTACCACTGCGAGTTGGGGAGCCTTCTGGGGGCTCGCTCACGGCAGATGAATATAAATTTGCAGTCACCGGGCCCTGGGCAATTATGGTTCGTCTCCAACTCCTTCCGGTCCAGTTCTCTCCAGGTCTGCTCAAATATTTGTAAGATTCCCATTGTTTGGGACAAGTTTCTGGCGGAGGCAGAGAAGGAGCACACCAAAGCGTTGGAGACCTATAGGCAGGCCATGCCGACGTATCGCGCTGTTCTGAGGGTGTGGGAGAATGGGGGCAAAAAATCCAAAGCGCCGGTAGAGCCAAAGAAACCAATTTTACGCATGCAAGCCGGCGAAGATGTGAATTTTCTGCGGTTTGCAACTCTACTCAAGATTTTAGTTCGCAGTTCTATCACCGAAGATGGTCTTGATAAGGCCGAGAATCTTTTACAGGAGTATTTGCTCGGATTTCTAACAGTGAGTCGACTTTGCTTCTGCGCACAGGCACCAAACATTGTTTCAGTTGTATGGCGCCGATGCCATGAAACCAAATCACCACTGGGCCGTCCACATTCCCCGTCAAGTCCGCGATTTCGGCCCGTTGTACAGCTTCTGGGCATTTGTCACTGAACGATTGAATAAAGTCTTGAAGAACCTGAAGAGCAATAACTGGCCTGGAGGTCGACTAGAGGTCTCGATGATGCGGGAGTTTCAGCGAATGTCCAGCTTGGATGGCCTGGTATGCCCTCGAGATCTTCTACAAATGCAGCTTTTGATGAAAGCTCAGCTGAATCGCATTTTCATCGAGACAGCAGACACTACGGACCCGGCATTGAAGCTTGAACACAAGTTCATGGAGTTGCTCCTAGGTTTGGACGAGGATGTTGAAGCACTGGGAACGATACAAGATGCGGCACTGCACGGTACTATTTTTTTTCTTTCTTTTTTTGCTGCAGGACACGACTTCTCACCTGATGGAATACAGAGCACCGTGAGGAGCGGGTCGTTGCCGGTGGAATTGCGAAGAAAGCAGGCTTAATTGAGGATGATCTCATGCTGCGTTCCCTGGTTGATTATTACAACAAGGACGGTGTTCGGGTTTCTCTCGAGGACTTCAACTTTGGCGGCACAACCGCCAAAACTGAGGTTTTACACTCTTACGCTGACACCTACCAATATGTGCTTCTGGATGGACGTCGGCTCACACCAACTACACGCTCGAGACGACAAAGTGCAGGATCATCTCTCATTCAAGTTATATTTGATGGTGAACCTTTTGCCGGCGAGCTGCACACTGTCTTCCGTCACAAGCAAGTCGGTATTCCTGATTCCCAGCACACACTACTTGCATTTCTTCGCTGGATGATCCCCTCTGGACGCACCCCGTTGGATGGAGATAAATTTATCTGGTATGAGAAAGACTTGTAAGTTATTTTTACATATGCAATGTTCGATAATTACTTACAAGAATTCAGCAAAGAGTTGGGTGTAGAAAGCTGGGAATACAACCAATAAATACGCCAGCCATGGAGACGATGGTTACCCACCTGTTGTTATGCGGGTTGAAGATATTCAGTGCCAGGTTGCACGCGGAACGCTGACTCACACAGATCCAAAGCTCTGGATGACCATCTCGCTGGACCGGGTACGTCTTTGCATTCATGACGAATATTAACCGAAAGCCCAAATAGTTCCCTTCCTCAATGACTGCGTACGGCTTCGGAACCCAAGTCGAAGTCAACGAAGATGTGGATTAATTTTGTATTAAAGTAGCGGACGAGGATATAACGAATGTATCTATTATGCGTCAGGTATATCAAGATCAAAGGTGCATCCCTCAGGCTCCGGGTACGAGTTCCAGTCGGCGAGGAGCGTAGCGCTCTCCGGGTTCTGCTTCTTCTCATCCAACCATGCCTGGTCAATCGCAGAGTTATATGGTGCGTAGCGGGGAATGCGAGTGGAGACGCGGTCAGTGTAAATGCGAAGGTACTTCTGCGCGTTCTTCCCGCTGTTGCGGCGCCGCGATTCACGCAAGAGTTTGCCGTACTTTGAAATTGTCAGATAGAAGCAAAACCGAAGAGCAAGACTTACATTTTCAACGCGCCATCCGGGCATGAGTACCTCGAGAACGTTGTAGGACGAAACGGAGGCATGGTCGGTGGGGTAGCCGGCGGCGCCGAGAAGACGAACCTTCCACGCCTCCTTTGTCTCACCTGAATCAGATTCGGGGGCCCGAAACTTCGTCGGACTGATATTCAGCATGTGCCACATCGCAGATAAAACGTTGGGTAAGGTTGAAGTCCTGAGCAATCTCTACGGCATTTCTTTTGCTCTGAATAGACTTCTACAGTGCGGGCTCAGGGCGACAATGGATACAACAATTATTCTGGATACGTACCTCCTCCCTCCGCTTCAACCGACGATCGGCGCTCGCTTTCTTGGCCACCAGCGCGGGGGTTTGGTTGCGCTTCCACCCGCGCTTGAGGTTGCGGAAGGCCTCTTTGCTGCAGTGGATAAGATGTACAAAGTCCCAGTTGGGGTCGGAGTCATCGTGGCGCAGCTTCAGACCTTGCGGCCAGCATTCCCGGTCCTGTGAGAGATGAGGTCAGTCCTCGAGAACGACGGCTGTACATACTCGAAGCTCCCGCGCAGCTTGCTGCGCAACGGAAATGCACAGCGCTTTGTTGTATTCGTCGTCGACGCGATGCTGGAAGCGGGGGATAGGATAAACTTGCCCGGTGATAGGGTTTTCGTGGATGTCGCCGGGGTTGGGCCAGTTCGAATCTAAAACGCGGCAATAGCGCCGAAAGACCGAGGTAACGAATCCCTGCCGCATCCAAGCCGCATCAACCAGCGGCACGCCAGATAAGCTGAACCCAGACGCAGAAAACACACCTGTAGTACGCCCTGTTCCTTTTTGTCGAGGTCCACATTTGAGCACACAGACGATGCGTCAGACTCTGCGTCCGTCGTCGTCTCTTGCCATCGTCAGTTGCGCCATCCTCCTCAATCAAGAGGGCCGGGTCGATGTTCTCGCACGAATCCTCCTGGCTGCGTGTCGAGGCACCAGCGTTGCGGGAATTCCAAGGTTCCACGGCGTTTGGCGTTCGTGATACGGCCACGCTGCGCCGGAAGGCTGCGTGCCGGAGCAGAAGCTAGTGCGGCGTTGGCGACAGTCATTTCGAGTGCGGAAACACGTTCGACAAGCCCCTGCAGCATTCCGTGTATGTCCTGCAGGAGATCGGACTGGGGATGATCCACGGAAGGGGCAGGGAGCATCGAGGTAGGTAGCTGGTAGCGGGCTGGACGACCATAGCGTGTCGCGGGTGTTGGAGTCGAGTTATCGCTGAAAGTGGGTGCGTGGTAGTGGGTGGGCTGCGTGGGGCGCCGTGGGCTATCCATTGAGGCGGAGCGGAACTCATTTCTATGCGCAAAGCTATCCAGAATCGTAAGTAGTGTTTTTCTGGCTTTGGCTTTGGCTTTTTGGCTCGGCTTTGGCTTCGGAAAATCTCCAGCCAGGCCAAGGCCAAACTGTTGGCTTTGGCCTGGTTTTGGCTTGGCCCGGCTTGAGCCATGGCTTTTGGCAGGGATTCCAGCGAGGCTTTGGCTTTGGCCTTGCTAAATCCCAGGCCAGGCCAAAGCCACATCGAGCCAAAGCCAGAAAAAGCCAAAGCCGAGCCATAAAGCCATGGCTTTTTGGCCCGAGGCCAAGGCCAGAGAAACACTAATCGTAAGCGCGGCACAATGGAGGTAAATGGTAGGCGCACGGCGAGGGCTGCGGTCCATGCCCAAGACCACCTCCGTAACGAAGACTATCACCCAACCCACCTCCTGCTGCATTGAACGTGCTCCCGCCTGCCCATCTGGTCGAAAGTGAGGCATGGGAGCGGCCCTTGCGAAGAAGACTCACGGATCTCCTGCAGGTGCGTAGTTATACGGGTTAAACGGAGGTTCATTGGCGCTATTGAGGCGGCGCAGACGCTCGTTTCGGCTGTCCATGGGACAGTCAAGGTCGGGACGATGAGTGTAGAAAGAAAGGACCAGAATGCCAGCATATTATTGCTCACACGTCGAGTGCACACGAGGCGCAAGGGTCAGTCTAATAAGCTTTTGTTGTAACGCAGCAACGAACTAAAATTGGCAGCACTCCCACACACTCACACATGGCTGTGGGAAAGGCTGGTCGACGGGGTCGGGGATGCTGGCGGCGCTGGGCAGAGATTAGGGGGTCGCCCAACCTGGGCGAGGTTATCTCGGCCAACCCTCGGCCAACCTCAACCGACATCGGCCAACTGGCCCTCGACCAACGCGGTCGAGCCTCCTCGGCCAATCTCGGCCAACCTCAGCCGACATCGGTCAAGTCGGCCGAGGGGCCATCAAAATGTAGTGCTTCTCCGAGTCTTTGTATGAAACGACACTACCTGACCTAAGCACAGCGTACCTCGCAGTCTACCGCCTCACAAAACGTTCGCGATATAGATGTGGTGCTTTAAATGGATTTGACCTTGCATCGATCCTTCCTCTGTTCAGCCCAACGCCGCGTGTTTCTGATTCAAGATTTTCCATTTCAGTGTGGTATCCTCAACAGGCATTAGCATCTTCCTGATTTCTTCTAGATCTCAAGCACGCACAATTACTGTCGCTCGATAATCCCACTGAGATGGGCGAGAAAAATACACTTACAGCGCCGTATGGTCTCGTATTGCGTTTCCACGCACGTAATTCTCAGCTACCGTCCTGTTCTACCTCATCCATGGGTGCCTGGTTAGGTAAGTTTATGTGGCTCTTTTGAAGAGTACTAACTTGACGAGCTGGTCCTCAGGCTGTAGCATCGAAACCCTTCGTACGTTACCACGAAGGTTAGATCAGTCCTATCTGTTCTTATTTTCATCGCAACTTCTCTTTTATTATTTGATCTCTCTCGGTGAGCCCGGAATCGCCGTACTTCCCCAGGCTCGCACAGTTTTCGATGCCAGGCTCAAGTTCAAGCAGTTCGTCCACCGTCAGCTGAATAAGTCGTCCCTCTAGCTCTCAACCCTGGTTCAAGACCAGACGACCACAGAAGTGCAGTCAAATTTCATCACACCATGACCTGGAACTTGGCGCCGACAACTCTATTCGAACACGTTATCCAACTCATACGTACTTCCCTTTTTCCAACGTTGCCGCGGTTCAATAACCCGCTCATTTTCTCGGCGCAACATTTGCAATCCCCTCCGCTATCCTACGCCACTCCAATGTTCGATCCAGCAGGGTGAGAGGCGCTTTTCGTTCACGCAGTATACTTCCGCGGGGGTCCTTCGATTCATCAACAACGGCTTCGAGACGGACGTTACGGAGGAGCGCGAGTTTGCCACGGCAGCTCATAATCAGTTTAAAACATTCCCGCGTTCAACGTCGACAACGAGATCACCGCCGACGCAACCAACACCTAACTATCTTATCCGAGAACCTGTGCCCACGTTCACGGATAAAACAGATAGGGAAGTATATGCAGTCGAGACGCTTCATCACATCAGCGCAGTCAGCGCGTGCACGCAACGCAACAATTATTTCCTTACATTTCTTCTCGTTCAGGGGCAAGCAAGCGCCTCTAAGTTGCAAACACATACGCGCGACCCGCCACCGCCGCCAGAAGAGAAAAGGAAGGTCGTAGTCGACAGTACGGTTTGAGTGAGCATCGAACCAACCACGCAGGCATGATGAGGATATCATTTAACTTGAGAAAGTAGACACAGTACTAGGAGATGAGTAATAGGTTGTTGTCGGCGTAAAGGTATTTTGTAAAATGGATCCATAGAGGAACGAGGAGGGTCCGGCCATTAAAGCAAGGTTCTGTCTAGACGAAAATACACTTTTTTCTTCCAGGGCCATTGATGACCGGCGGCTCGAGGGCTGCGACGATCGCCTGGCGGGGTATCAGAGGGACGATCAAGAGGAAGGATGGCGGACGCACCTCGTCGAAAACGTTCTTTAACCCCTTCTGCGTCAGCGCCGAGCACTCGACATATTTAACAGCCCCCAGCTCCCGTGCGAGCCTATCGCCCTGCTCGTTCGTGATCGGTCGCTGCTTTTGTTTGGTCAGCTTCTCTATCACCTGGGAGTCGTCTCTCAGATCGATCTGCGTCCCGACGATGAGACATGGCACTCCGGGGCAGTGGTGGTGCACTTCGGGAAACCACTTCTCCTTGACGTTCTCGAACGATGCAGGGGATGTTACGCTGAAGCAGACGAGGAACACGTCCGTTTGTGGGTATGATAGCGGGCGGAGACGGTCGTAGTCCTCCTGACCTGAAAGATACGGAACACCATTACGGTCAAGATGGGAAGCGAAAGAGAGGACAGACCGGCGGTATCGAAGAGCCCTAATGTGCAGGGGTCCTCTCCGATCATGACGGTAACAGCATAGTTGTCGAAGACCTTCAAAAGGCGTCAAAAGCGCCAGTAAGGGGTGCAAGGGTGGCTGCGTACAGTCGGAACGTATTCACTGGGGAACTTGTTGGTTGTGTACGAGATAAGCAGACAGGTCTGGGGGGTTAATCGCACGAATTAGTGGTGCTGCGGACGATTTAAATGAGCGGTGCACCTTTCCCACAGCACCATCTCCAACCACTACGCATTTGATGGTCTGCATGTTACTGAAAGGAGTCTAAAGCGGCGGAGTGGGAGCGAGGAGACTGCAGCCAAAGCGTAAGCTTCGACTTTCAGACAAGCGAGAGAGATGAGGATGGCAAGACGGAGGTTGGTACAGCTTGGTCGTGGTAACCAGATGTGCAGCGCCTCATGGCGGTGTTGACGGTGACGGATGCGGCAAGTGACAGTGGATACACGGGAGGACCCCGGTTTATCACGGCGGTTGGCCCAACTTTTGTCCGAACTGGATCTAGCCTGCGATGCTGTGAGTCGCCTAAAAAGGTAATTTTGGCGTCCCAGGAGCGGAAAAAAAGTCCAAAATTTTCTAGATTCAGGCTCTAACTAGCGATTTGGCGGGCCAGATCGCGCCTCACATTATGTACACCGCCAAAGTGCCATCAGGCCGTCTCCATGTGAGATTGTCAGCTGGATCCCCCAAAACACGTCAGCTGTAAGGGGGATGGAATCCAGCTGGATGGTCCAGGCCGGATTCCCTATATATCTTCTCCTCTGTTTTGTAGCACAAAACAGTGGTTGGGGCTGTGGCACTTGTGGCTGTGGCATGGGTGGCCAGGTTCTACTGTGCTGTACTACAAAACAGAGCAGTAGATATATAGGTTGCTGGGGGAGGGGGAAGATTTTGTGAGGTACTTCTAGCAGTAAATAAACGAGAAAAGTTTTATTGGACGAATACTCTAGATCATCGGCAACGCGACCCATTTTCTGGGGATTTCCATCCACCAGGACCGCGACGCCGGAACAATCTCGCTTGGGCAGACATCATATATTGATGATGTTGTTGCTCTCGCTGGGCTGGAGAACACCAAACCAGCCCCCTCACCGCTCGCTCCTGTCACTCGCCTCAGCCGCGAGTTCTGTCCTAAGACAGAGGAGGAAATTGAGGACATGCGAAATGTTCCGTACCGTGCGGTAATCGGCTCCCTTATCTGGATTGCTAACCACACGCGGGCGGACATCGCGTATGCGACGAGCTTGCTCTCGCAGTTCCTCGCCAACCCTGGACGTGCCCACTGGGAGGCAGCCAAGCATGTCGTCCGCTACCTCAAAGGTACGCGCGACAAGCGGCTGACCTTTGGGAAGACGCCGGACCGCTTAGCCGGGTACTCAGACTCCAGCTGGGGTTCTGAGGTGCTCGACTGGTGTTCGATGTCAGGCTACGTGTTCACCCTATTTGGGGGAGCGATTTGCTGGAGTGCGAAAAAGTAGACTTCGGTCGCGCTTTCTACCGCAGAAGCAGAATATATCGCTCTGGCGCGTGCGACGAAGGAGGTCATGTGGATCTGCACTTTCATTCGAGAGGTCTTCAAAATCACCCTGGGACCTATCACGATCCACGTCGACAACCAGGCCGCGATTGCAATGGCGAAAAACGACTCCTTTCACTCACGTACCAAGCACATCGCATTGCCGTACCACTTCGTTCGCCATGCCGTCGCATCCCACATCATCTCGCTTGCTTGGATTGTATCCGACGCCAACACCGCCGACATCTTCACCAAGCCGTTGGACGCTGTCAAGACTTTGCGGTTTACTCAAGGTCTCGGCCTAACGGTCTGAGGGGGGGTGTTAGCGGTATATCTAATCTCCCTTATCTTACCTACATTCATCCCGTCATGCCAACACCCTACTTTACAGTTTACGACATTCGGTTAGCCTCAGTTACTTTTCTGCTCCGTAACTGAGGCGTGCGTACTTATATTCACATCTTTAATTCACCGTACTAATTATTCCGTAGTACTACGCTAACAAGTAGACTACAAATAGAGTTACTTTTCTGCTCCGTAACTGAGGCTACTACGCTAACAGATAATCGTAGATTAATCCCATGTATTATTTACACTGAATAAGTTCACTGTTATTAGTGTGTAGGATTAGATTAATCGCCATCACTGAGATCACTGATCGGACACACTGGTCCCGCGTTCAAATCATTTATTAGACTATCGGCGAAACCGGGGGCCTGATGCAGGTCAGCTTGAGATTGATCAGGGAGGGCAGATTGTTTAAAATGTGGACCGCGACATCCCGACGATCCAGCTCTCCCGTGAAGCTCGCCGAAGTCACAGATGGGTTGTGCGAGAGCAACGCAAGGAGTAAACGCGGGCTGTTTGGCGAAAGGATATCGAATAGCAAGGATGTAAGGGACAGAAACTGGCAACGGCTCAATGAGCCTGAAATTACAGAAGGGGCGTGGAGCTCCATATCAAGCTCAGCCAGATGGGGGAGCGTTATGAGACCGACAGCATCGGATGGCCGGTCGGGCAGAATCCTGATGCAAAGGGAGAGCCGGGCCAGTACAGGACTGCCCCGGAGAACAGCAGCAAGCTGCCCCATCGTCAAATCCTGCCCGGGTGCTCGATACTGGGGCACAAGAGTCGTTATTCTCGTGAACAGCGCGATGTCTTCCCATCGGAACCGAGTATCATAAAGTCGGAGAGACTCCATGGTGCGAACGCCGAAACTCCCGTCTAATGAATGGGGCAAAGATCTGCTGAGGCCTACTCAATGGAAGGTCTAATATCTCGCCCTGCCACGCCACAGTGAACGAGCGCAGGTGGCGGAAGTTGATTGTGTTATTACCATCGAAACGAGATGTTAATCACTGAGATCTTGCTGCCGCCGTTATCAGTTTGATCCGCTGTATATACCCGCGCAATGTGAGCGGCGCTTATTTCTCCAGAATGGCTGAGTGGTATTGCTGTGCATTGGCACTGTTCAAGGTCGGGGCACGGGAGTCGGAAGGTCAGCTGTTCGATCTGTCCACATTTTCTGTCTGAACACACCTTAGCTGAGTTCGCGCCCAGAGAGTTCGGCTGATATTGAAGTGAGTAGAACCAAGAAGGAGAATAATAAGGGCAGGTTCAGCCAGCCTCCGAGCTGTGATGGATCTGGATTCGGCGTTAAATGAAGGGGCATTTGAGCAATGGATGATAAAAATACTCTAACCCCTAGAGAACTGCGCGCAAGTGGGAAGAGGAAACGAAGTCTGGAGTCACTGTGTTACCATTTAAGCGTAGCCCAACGGCGGCGGCCACCCGTAAAGCCTTGAGCTAGCCTAAGCATAGCCTCAGCTGACTGACGGCGAGCCAGAGCTCCCAAACGTCGGCTAATAGGACCTTGAAGGGGCTGCTCGGTGCAACCCGCTTTTACGTTTTTATAGCTCTCACAAGACATGCCGCCGCTTCGCTCCGGCCCCAATGCCGGGTCGTGAGATCATAGGAAACAGATATTATTCCAGGCGCAAACTAAGCAGAATGATGATATAGAGAAGAAATGAGTTTCTGTAGGGTGCCCTGCCTTACTTGACAAGTCGGATTCTGGAGAGGCCTAGAGTTGAGAAGTCCGTGAGACTGCGATGGCGTGAATGAAACGACTTGAGAATTGACAGGGACATTCAGAGCCAGTGAATTGAGGGTGCATATTATTATGTTTGCACAATGTCGGGAAGCCTGGGGAGCTCAGGACTCGAAAATCTTTCCATTTGAACCGGTTTGGCACAGCGAAAGAGACAATTTATGCGTGGAGAATTCTCGGTGGCGTACGTGGCTGCAGGCGCATTAATGAGTCGGAAAATTGTGCCGCAGTGCATATCTACGCGATAAACTGAGAATGGTTGCGAATCTCAGTACGGATGGATCAGCTGGTTCATTTTGGCTCCGTGCCGGCGACGTTTGCACAGGCCGCGGTGGTAGAAAGAGACAGCCGAAGAGATCTGCCAGTGCAAATGGGGAGATAAAGTCTGCTGTGCTGTCCGGCGGCAGTTTGCGGCAACGGTTGCACAGTGCGTAGTTGCATTAATGGGGATGGTTTTGAATGCAAATGGAGATGGAAAATGTTAATTTCAAGGACGAGAAGAGAGCAAAAAAAAAATGGAGATAAACCTTCATGGGGCAATTGCACCGCCGACGAGGCATTTGCTGTAAAGAACGGTTAATGTGAGTCTAGACCCTGTTCTCCCTGCAGATAACTGAAGTTCCACACACAAACCTTACACTACGTCCCGCTGATACATTGCGTATGCCGTTTGAGGTACGCCACAAATTATCTCTCTTTCACTCGCGGTTCAAAACCTATACGTAAATACATGCGTGGTGACGTAGCTACAATTCGGTGCTCTCCTGTGAAGGTTCCAGGCTTCCGCAAACACTCATAACGCACAGGGTCAGGGTGCATCTTGCACTCTGGAAAAAGTGAGGTTTCAGTGGGGCCAAAAACGTTTTGGAAATGGTTCATATCAGCAACAGAATAAGTAGACCTGAAAGTGTCCCTGAAATCTGTGTTTCTGGTCGAGCTGAAATGGTAGCATAAACGGGTCGTTTCGGGAACAGCATCTGAGGGCCCGAAAATTCCCATTTCTGGGTAGGGCTCCCCACCGTATCCGTATATACGGTATTACGATTACGGTTATACGGGTACCGTAACCGTAACCGTATAGACTTCTTCGAAGAACTGTACGGTTACGGTTACGGTACGGGCTGCGTACCGTAATAACCGTCAAAATACGGTCCGTATACGGTATCTTACGACCGTAAAGTGTCCCATGTCAATCAAGCTAGCGAAATTAATTAGTGATGAGCACATATGTCGCGGAATTACCCCAATTGTCTTCAGATGAGAGATCGCTTAGAATTAACTGAAGGCATGGAGCTCAACCTCGCCAGGTCTGAGCGCCACAATTCAAATTCTCTGTCCTCACGCCATTCCATCTGTTTCTTCACCTGAAGATTCCCCTGGAAAACTGTGCTTTTTTCTTGCTTTCTTTCTTTTTTTTTCGTCGGACCTCTGGCCGTTCAACTCCTCTACTCAAAAGTTACCCTCTACTATTCTTCACACCTCTTATGAGCTGTCTGCTGGTCTTTTCTCTGGTTTCATATTACTCGCTGCCTTGGCAAGATATTATCCTCCTTGCCCGCCACACCTTTTCTGACTACCCTTCTCTGGTGGCTTCGATCTATTTCTATTGAAGTATTTTCTGTGTTTACTTCGGTGGGTCCATCTCATAGTTGTTTCCAGCCCCAAACTTGAGATGCTTAGTTCGGTTTGAAGCCGGAAACTATCTGGACTTTGATGTTGATGAAGCATCACCTTCGTTTGAAACACAAGGGCCTTGAGGACTTTCTCCAGACCGTGCCGGAGGTGTAGACACATGTTTTATAACTTTGTTCAATTTGATTTCAGTCTTTACGGCCGTATACGGTCGTAATACCCGTAAATACACCGTACCGTAACCGTAAGGGCCCCCAGAAGCATTGTTACGGTTACGGTTACGGTACGGTTAGCACCCGTAAATAGCCGTAATTATTACGACCGTAACCGTATACGGTACGGTGGGGAGCCCTATTTCTGGGTCCATATCTGCCTCACTGATACAAAAGCTGAAATGAAGGGTTTCAGGAGCAGTTCATTGTGTCCCGAAAACAATAGTATCTGCCACAATTTCGGATGTTCCCGATACTATCGTTTCCAGGCTTCCCAAAATGGATCGGGCCGGGCCGGGCCGATGGGTTTCAGGCAGCCTGAAAACAATAATTTCGGGGGCACCCGAAACTGTAGCTTATATGATGTAACAATAAACTGCTCCTGAAATGTATGATTTCAGCTGGAGTTTCTGGAAGGCCAATATGGTTCCCGGTACAGGACATTTCAGGTGATTGAAAACTACTTAATGCTGAAACGACTCGTTTCAGCATGCATTTCAGTCCTTCAGAAATATTGCATTTTGGTGGCAATTTCAGGGCTATATATTTGCTTGCTGATGCGAATTGTTTCAGAAACGTTTTTGGGAGCCCCGAAACTTGACTTTTTGCGGAGTGTTGGGTGCATCCCGCAAGTTTTACCTCACAGATCACGGATCAAGGCCGAGCCAAATTAGGCACTGGGCGCGATGTGGCTCTGCTCACTGCCTCCTCGCGCAAAGACTTATAAGGCGCGCTCGACCTGCAATGTTCGCTATTGCCCGCCATGCGTCTGCCTTTCCTGGTTTTGGCCGCCTTCCTTGCGTCCTCTTTTGCTCAAGACCCAGATGATCCTAGTACGGTACAAGATCAGGTGCCATATGACAACGAGCATCATGAGCTGTGAGTATCGTCCATTCTGGACGGCGCGTTTATCTCATTTGCTATCGAAGATATCAACTGTTCTCGAGTGTGGTCCACCGCGGATCGAAGCGGGACTTTCTCGAGGGGGACTTTCTTGAGCGGGACTTCAGCCTGACGAAACGGTTTCCGAAAGTTAACCCAGCAATGGTTCTGAAGATACGGACCGCCGTGTCTCGGACGGCTCACCTCCCCCATTATTTCTGGACTGGAACTCTTCCCCCTCATCGCCAGGAAGATTCGGTTCAATTCGCTGCTCGCGCCGCAGCGAGAGAGCGTGGCGGCATCACACTCGAAGACACTGTTGACGGGATCGGCATGCCTCCTTGGACTCAGCAAGACCAACTCGCCCGAGATACATGGACTTACGCCTCGACTCTCTTTGCGCGCAACACTACAGGCGTTGCCTATGTCTTCAGAGGGCAACGGTATCGGCCGACGAATGTTTTCGACACTGAGGTACGTTCACAATCTATCTTCATCGCCCAATCTCAGCCCCTCCGTTCGTTGTTTAAGGAACTGCCCAATTTGATCGCCAACCCAAATGTTCCCGCCGTATACCAAATCCTTCTGCATCCAGATGGGGCCGAGGACCCGGTCGTTCTCTGGCCTGAGCAAGCGCCGACGTCGGCGGCCTCTTCAGTGCTGGTAAGACCCACCGATGTTCGTCGGTTTCATGTTTGACCGAGTCATCTGCGTGTGCAGGCTGACCAAGTATCCACGTCCTGCACCATCTACTCTCGCAGCGCTTTATGGCGGCACCAAAGGTCGGAGTCGACCCCCAACTTCGCCACGCGTACACGGTGGGGCTTCTTTTACGGCGGCCAAAGCTCCAGGACAAATCCCGGGGCATTCACATACTCTATCGCGCCGGCAACTACCACGGCGCAAGGCTCACAAGCGGACATGGCCTCATGGATTAACTCCCATCCGACTTTCGATGCGCAATTCTCCAGTTCGACTTCCTTTCAGCCAACAACGATCAATTATGGGACCGGGTGGATTGCCTACGAGACTGCTTGCCCGTGAGTCTTTCATGTACCGGCTAAACATCGCGGTTGACATTCATACGCAAGGAATGCTTACCAGATTGACCGCATGGGCGGCCTCAAGGTCCGGGGTTTGCCAGCCGGCGACTCCATCACAGTTGGTTTTGAGAGCTCAACTGGGAACGGATACCGCGAAACGCTGGAAGAGAACATTAAAAACCCTCCTTGGATGAATGGGCTCGCGTCGAGGCAAAGCGGAGACGTCAATGCCGTGGACTTTATTGGCTCACAGATCTCTGGAACGATGCCCGATCCAGACAACGAGGTCTGTTGTTCACACTTTTATTACGACTAACTCCTTCTGATGCTAAGCGCTCACAGGGCCATTCTGGTGCAGAGATCAACACAATTGGCGGTTTCCTTATGCCCGATCTGTCCCAGAATCCTACTGTTATCTTCCTCCTCGCTGGAACGAACGACATCAACAATGGCGACGATATCGACAACGCCCCCGACCGTCTCATGGCCGTCGTCGACGCCATTACCCTCGCGTTACCCAACGCCGCAGTCCTAGTTGGCACACTCCCCTTGAACGGCGATCCCGGAAAGGAAGCCGAGTGTAACACGTTCAATGACGCGATCGTTCAAGAGCTGCTCCTGAGATCCGCACTTGGCGATAGAGTCTTGCCGGTTTATATGGACAGTTTGGGCCCGGAAGATATGACTGACGGTCTTCATCCAAAGTCCGTAATACTCCTCTTCTTCCTGTTCCCGGATTTCTCACGGCGCGCAACGATATTCAGTGACCAAGGATATAATACGATGGGATTGGCCTGGTTCGGTGCGTTCTGGCAAGCGGCTCAGTTCGGGTGGATCGACCCTGCGGAAGGCGATTTGACAAGCGGGAATGGGAACGGGGATGAATTTTGCCCGAACAATCCAGGCACGTCCATTTTCTGTGTTCTCAATCTTCCGGGAAGTACAATGTCGCACAGTTTGGTACCCTCAAGGAGAAATCGCCAACGGCGCCGGCCTTGGCGCCAACGGCGGTCTCTTCAACTGCATGTCACTGTGCGTATCTCTAAATTACTTTCAAAGTTCAACCCATTGAGCCTGAGAAGTAGCGAAGGACATGATCCCACATGCTCCTGTCAGTTCGTTGATCCCAGTCAGTCGGCGCAGGTTTTCCCTGTGCCCCCGAGCGGGCAATGTTCGGATCTGAACGACAATAGCACTGCCGTGCGCTTCGCTGGTGAGTACCTTGTTGAATGTTCCACGCATCGCTTGACCCACGCTGCGCAGACCTGAACAGTGATGGACGTGCAGAATATTTGTGGCTCGACGCGCAGGGAGTTACCACTGCTTTCTTGAATCTTGGCTCCACGCAAGGAGGTATGTGATGACTCGGCTTGTTTCTTTTTTCTTCGGCGACGGGGCCGCTCACGCAACGCAGGGACCAACGCTGGTCAGGTCCAATGGCTTCCTTCCGGCGTCATTGCCACGGGTGTCGGCGCTGCGCGACACCAGGTTCAATTTGCAGGTATGCACATATTGTCCCGCGTTTGCGCACCCAGAAACTAATTACCATTGTAGATCTCAACGGCGATGGACGCGCCGAATATCTGTTCGTCCACGATGATGGCTCAGTCGATGCGTGGTTGAATCTGGGCGGTCCAGATGATGGTCCTAATGCACGTCTCCATCTGCATTGCCTAAAGTGACGGTGGCGATTAACAACTCCTTTCAGGCCGCGAAAGTTACGTGGTTCCCCGCAGGCACGATCGCAACTGGGATCGGCAAGGACGGGACTGGTAGGTAGCGTCCACACCCAACTGTCAACACACACTCACGTGCCCGCCTAAGGTGTTCGGTTCGCTGATCTCAACGGCGACGGCCGCGCCGAGTATCTGTATCTCGAAGCGGATGGAGCTATGACTGGTTCGAATTTGAATTCTTCCCTATTGGATCGTTGTTAACCTGCCTGTACCTCAGCGTACCTGAATCTCGGATCCCCGAACGGCGGAACGGGAGTGCGTGCGCTTCTCATACGCTATCACTTCTCACTGAAGTACTGCAGGCTGCGAATGTGAACTGGCTGCCTCAGGACGTGGTTGCGACTGGGCCCGCGAACGGAGCCACACGAGACAACATTATCCTTGCCGACGTCAATGGTGACGGGAAGGCGGACTACCTCAGTGCGTGTTCACTTCTTCACTTTCTTGGCTCCACTCATTGTTATTGTTCCTCAGCCGTGACGCACACCGGAGGCGTCGTCGAGGTGTGGCTCAACGGCGGCGGTCCCGACAACGGTCCGAATGTCAGTATCTCCTCCCTCCATGCTTGGTGAATTCTCCGGCACTTACTCACCTATCCTTTAACCCCAGGCTGCGAAGGTCGTGTGGCACCCGCAAGGCGTAATTGCGACAGGTGTCGGCTCTTCTGGCGCGGGTGTGCAGTTCGCGGACCTCAATGGCGACGGGCGCGCGGAGTACCTCGATGTTGACGCCATGACCAGTGCCGTGAACGCGTGGCTTAACGGGTGCCCTTAGACCGTGGACGCGCCAATCTTCCATCACATTCATTATAATCGGTTTGACGGTTCAGTTGCTCTTAATCTCGTTTTTTTATCGAATTCGTCTCGTCTCGACAACGGACATAACATAGTAGTGGTATCAACAACATGTGAATCAAATATTCAAAGTTTGCTTGATCGACGTTTTGCGAGCTTCCTGTCCTAATGAACTAACTGCGTCATCTGTTCACTGTTCACTGTTCTCCGCCTTTTATAAACTCTATCCTTTGAATTATCCACATCAATAACTACTATATACATTAGTCCCCAGTTGAACGCCGCAGCGATGTTGTCAAATTCAACCGCCTAGCCGAGCCGCGGCAGATCGGTTACAAACATTGATGCCATGAAGCCGATCGTAAAGGGCTGTGTTTTCCTGTCGCACGCGCTGAGGAGACCGAATCCAAAAGCACTGATTTCGTGCTGTAGCCCGCATCGACGAAGATCTTTGAGTAGAATGCCTGTGGTCCAAGCGCAAGTGTTGAATAGAAGGACAGAGGATGGAGTGGAATGAACTAATAATGTTGACTATGCGACAGTGGCAGAAAGCGTGAATAAGCAACCAGTTTTCAAACAGAGAAATGTGCGCTTACCTCCTGATAGTTAGATAAAGTCAAGGTTACATGAGTTAGCGAGTGTCGTCCATACCACACATCTAGGGACCGCATTAGCACTACCACCAAATAATGAAAAGAGTAGATTACCTGCTGCGCAATCATGACAATGAAAGCCGCAAGGGAGGCGCGGCGAACCCGAGGGATCGTAAAGAGCTCAAAGAAACACGTAAAGTAGTTCGCCCCGCGCAGGACCGCAAACCCTTCCATCAGTTGGTGGTGCACGTAGTACAGATCAGCCGCCTGAAGCTCGGTGTTTCGCAGGCGCCTGAAGGACGCGTAGGCGTCCTGGTAGCGTGTTGTTTTCATAACCCATCGTGGAGATTCTTTGAGAGAGAGGCATGAATGAGAGACCACACGCGATGAAGTATGGACGACATACCCGGGTAGAGGTAGACTCCGCACATTAGGGGAGAAACGCGGATCCGACTGCAACCTCCATGCAACTCTCCCGACTTGGTAAAGGGCCAGGTTGGCGCAGAAGCCCAAGAAGATGCCGAAGGCGGTCTGAGAAGACCAGTGAGATCGGGCTCGATTGGAAGGGATAGTATGTCCACCCGGAGTTTCGACGATATGACGAGACCGCCGCGAATCGAAGCCGGGGTGTTTGCAGCGGTAAAAACCTGTAAATATGAGATGAAGGGATCGGAACGGCGAGCCTTCGGTGAACGTACAGGAACCGTCGAAGCCTTGGGTCCCATTCCGAGACCGAGAAGAATTCGGCAAACCTTTCGCAGTAGATATTCAGGCAGGCGACGAATGGCGATGATCCGGCTCACGGGCCATGTTTGCGCACAACCGGACCCGATAACTGCAGAGATAACAGTCACAGCGATTTACTGCTTACCCGAAAGCGTGCAAAAGACTCGCCCTAGGAAGACAACGTTGATAGTCGGATATCGTCCGGATTGCAATGGCCTAAGGAGAGGTCGGGGGTGAGGTCGACCCACCTTCACATCTCCGCCATACGCAGGCCCCATCCGCATCCGCATCCGTGCGTAGGGGCATTCCTTCCCCTCCATCCGCATCTCCATCCGCACCTCCGTCTCCAATTCTCGACTCACCGAGGGCGAGCGCACGATGAACGCGCGCCTTCTCCACCCCCATCCCCAGCTCAAGCTTCGTCGATGCCAAGATGCAGGAGCACACGCACACGTCGAGATCTCCAGCCCCGCTGCTCCCCATCTGCGCACGCCTCTCTACCTCCATCTCCACTGCCGTCGACGCGCGCGAGGATGCACCGTAGAGGAAGGCGAGTATGGCGAGGGCGGAGGGTGTCGTTGCCGTCATCGTAGGTCTGCGAGGGAGGCGGGGAGGTGGAGAGCGGTGCGCGCTGCTTCACGGGTATGCGCGGGGCATGAGCTATCCGGAGTTCAAGATCGCGGTGCCGTTCGCGACTGTTGCTCGGACTTGCTCCCCGCATTCGCACGCCGGGCAGCGGGAAAGCGGGAAAGGGACAGCGTGGCCGGGAGGGAGGGAAGGTGGGTGGGAAGGCGAAGGCAGGACCGCGGACCGCGCGTCAGGCCGCAAAGTGGGGATGCTTGTGTGCCTCTGTGTCCCGTGTGTGTACACCCGAATAAAGCATGGATTTAGCGGTCCGCACGCGTTGATGACGAGGATGTCGGCGGGTCCACACGGCTCGCGGGCACGATGGAAGGGCGCAGCAGGATGTTGCAGGTGGAACCCGGATGAGGATGAGTGCGAGAGCGGCGCGGGCGCCTGTGACGAAAGTGAGGCCGGCGGGATAACTTGAGGTTAAACAGAGGGCGACGGTTTCGGCACACAGGTAAGGTCTTCGCGATTGCTGGGGTGGTCGGTTCACAGCAAAGGTAAGTGGCGTAAAATGATAGTTGACCAAAAAACTAATCTACTACATCACAGGTTTATATAGTGAACGTATATGGGGTTAAGTATCGAATCAAGATGGTAGTTAGGCCGTGCGGGGCATCGGCTGAACGGTAAAGTACGAAAGGGGTTCGTACATAGAATTAATAAGGAATTGGATGTGGAATAAAGAAAACGAGTGAAGGAAGAAGGAGAGTGGTAGAATGAAATAAGAAAGAGGGTATGCGCAGTAGCGCACCGTTACAGCGCCACTCGGCGTTGTCGGGGATGTCGCGTTCGCCTACAGCAATAAGATTAATGCTTTTGCCTTAGAGGAAAGGAAGGGTTCTTACGGAGTAGCATTTGAATGAACAGAGTTACGCGGGGCGATTCCCGAGATCAGTCTCGTCCCTGCCTTAAACTCGTAAGCACACCGGCGAAAGAGAAACGAAGACGCACAGAGGTGGAGTAGTAGAGACAACGCCATGCACCGTCACGTTCGCCACGGCGGCAAGTATAACAAGCCATTCGAGCAGCGTTGCTATCCAAGACCAAAGAACATCGAGGATCCGTGCACACTAGGAAGTTGTCGGGTGTTGGTCGAGCAGCGGCTGTGCCACCTGCACCGCCACAACTCCTTTTCTCTTCCCGACCCCCACCTTTGTGGCTATCAAATTGTAACTTCCGTTTGGGCGATTGTTCTTGGTTTTGGGAAGGATATTGTAGGAGGCTGGGCGGCGACTCATCGGAGTACCGTTTGCAGCACCGTTGGCAAATCCGGCCTCAGACAGCTTCTCTATCTCGAAAACTCGTCACTCCATCGATGTTATGGCTTTCTTCAGCTTTCTTCATGCGTATCGCGTGCCATGTCTAGTATCCCTAGGCTTCTCCGCCTCAGCCAGCTCGACGGATCCGGAATCAACTCAGATTCGAATTCGGCACTCAACTCACTAATTTGGGCAGTGGCACGAACTCCGCCACTGGCGATCGAGAACTGAACATCTGCGGGCTGTGGTAAATTGCTTCCCCAGAGTCCGAAGCCCAGTTTCGCCGTTAGAATCGCACTGAATGCACCTCCACCGACCAATCGCGCAATGATCAATCCAACTCAGGCTGTCGGGAGAGGACCGAGAATCAGTCTAACGCCAATCAAGTACGTATGCGGTCCTGCTATGGCTGCTCGTGCATCTCGGACTCCCTCCTGAGTCCTGGGTTATCAATTCTGTCTCCATCTTTCCGGATCTGTCTCCATCCTTTCGCTGGTTGTATCCGGTTTTGGTTTGCTTCGTTTTGCAAATTTGGTAGGTTCTGCCAGTGGTTCTACATTGAATCCAACGGCTCACCTCAGCCCACATTGGCAATTGTTCCCAGCTGCAGTACGTCCGGCCGATCGAAAATCCAACCGTGATGATCAATCCGTAGGCCTTGGATGCGGGTGCGGGGTGCGTTTGGATTCTTGGCATGACATTATGTGTTGACTGAGATGCCGACACACGAGTCGGTTCGTCTTAGTTTTACTCTGATAAACCACGACTCATCCAATTGTCCTGAATTATGCACCCAGAGAGAAAATGAAGCACAGACGGTCGTATATCAATCCTCATCTCATATTTTCGGTCTGGAGTGGAGTGTCGCCATACAGTCAGCGGAACCAGGCTCAAGAAATCGTGCCAGTGGGTGTCTAATATGCGCATTAACCGTTCTTTAACGATTGCCTCGCCGATTCTTTGTATCTCTTTGTGTTCATCTCCGTCCGCTGTTTCCCATTCTGTATGGCTCTCTCATTGTCCTCTTTCCTGGGCATCAAATTACTTCTGCGCAGCTTGATTTCATGCCTCAACATACCATGCGGCTGAACAGCTGACTGGTGCACAGTTTTTTCCTGACAGGATCGCAGTTGCTGCTGCCTACGGCGCGGCCCAATTCGATTTTTATCAGGCCGGGAGGTCACGTAGCCCACAGAGGATCCTCGAGGAATAAAAGGTCCCATATCCGACTATGAGTTCCCGTTTTTCCCGTTTTCCCTCGCATCCGAAATTATTGAAATTGCAAAATTATTCTGGTAGTCTTCCTTACCAGGTCAAAGCTTCTATCTGCCACCGGTTATCTCCCTATTCTAGTCGAAACTGCTCGTTGGATCTCACTGGCATATCACATCTTCCGTTTTAAAATCTTGACCTCATCGAACCTGCCTGCGTTGATCCTTTCCCGCCATACATGTTTCTGACTGTTCCACCGCCCCTTCGAGCTCTCAGCACCTCACGTGTAATTCTCCCACCGGTTTCATGTCCGTGCTTGATTCCTCCGTTATCTGTTTTGATTCCGACGAAACTTTCTCTGGCCGCAACACCGGCTATCAATCCCAAATCTGTTCTCAATTCAGAGGTCGGACACGACCAGGTTCATTCTGTCGGGTGGAGCTCCTGGCGTACAACTAATTCAACCCCTTTCTCACCCACAATCCAGCCTTCCTGCAATTTTGCAAATGCCTTTTTTTCGGGTTTTCTAGGCCACAAGGAGTGTCATGACGAGGACGTCCTGGACGGTGAGTCCTCCGTCTGACTCTCCTTTTTGCTTTCATCCTTCTTCGTCACCCCGCTATATCATCGTAACGTGTACTCAAAGTCTATGATTTTTCATCTTGGAATTGCCAGAGCGAAGCGGCGGCCTGTCTTGTTGTCATTAATAAGACTAAGACTGAGACTAAATCTCAGACTGGCACCGTTCGGATTCCTTGCAAGAATCCCCTTGGCAGCTTCATACAACACGTTCTGGCACGAGCTCCGCCAATTGAGAACCGCACATTTGCAAATACGCTCTACTCACTTCCCCGGGATCCGAGAACCAGTTTCGCCGTTGACAAGAGAATCAATCGCACTGAATAGAACTCCACTCCACCGTGGCACTAATCTAATTCAGCCTGTCGATAGAGGCAGTCTAACCAACGCCAAAGAACATTGAAGTATGCGGTCTTCAAGTCTTGCTATGGCTGCTTGGATCTCCGACTCCCTGCGTTATTATTAATTAAAACAAGCGGTTCGCAGCCGGCTTCGCCGGCTGCTCTCCACTTGATTGATGTTTTACAGCGGCCCCTAGTGGATTATTGATGCAAAGCCAGCGGAAATGACGAACATCGCTCGAGAGAAGATGAGCGGAAGCCATCAGGAAAACCCCCGATGGCAGATCTGATAGATCCGCCCATCCATCTCAGGTGCTACGCTCCAGAAATGGGGGAAGAGGCGGATGTCCTCCCCTTCACAGAGCATTCAAGTCGGCCCAATTTATTTTCATCCACTTGAACCTGGATTTTGTACTCGTTCAAGTCTCGTTCTATCTTATTTTAGAAAGAGAGAGATTATTATTATTATTTACTACAAATCTTACACCGTCTGCTCTCCCCTCTCCCTGGAAAATATTCACCCACACAGTCTACATCATTCGTTTGGGCGCCAGACCCGGCCACGCATTCTGTACGATGTGAACTACAGATCCCAGTCCAAAAACCCATGAAGAGTCCTGCCATTTGCCATTGGTGCCCACTGGGAGTGGGCCATGCATCTGCAGCACCTTCCACCTTCACCCCCCTAAAAAAAATTTCACGCACACATTCTCCATCATTCGATTGGGCTGCGCCCTCACCCACGCATTCTATACGATGTGAACTACAGATCCAAGCCCAAAAACCCATGAAGAGTTGTTGGAATTCCGAGTCCTACGCTCGCTATCTCCGACGCCACAGCCTGGCACGGCAAGGCAACAAATTATCTGCTATGTTCAGTTCCTGCATTTATCATGTTCAACTTCGTATTTTGTCCCTTGTGCCTTACTTATACTCTCGTTGTTCTAATTCTTTCTCTTATTAGTTACATTGGTTCCTGACGAGTTTTGTATATTACCTAGTAGTTCTCGAATGAATCCCCTGCGCGTTTGCGAGGGTCAACTGCTATCTCCCGAGTCAAGGCCGTGGTTACCTTGATTTCAACAAGAGTCCCCCCCTCCACCATTGGCGCACGCTGGGAGCTCTCGGGCGCTAAAACGCGAGGTCGCATTGTTTGGCATTGTGTACACTTTTATGGGCGCGGAAGCTCTTTGTTTCCGTTGCGGGTGGCCGGAATTCATACTTCTTCACTACTCTCCTCCCACTTCGACGAACATGGGCTCCACAATAAAGAGGGTAAGGCCGACAAGCGGCACGGCCCGCTACCCCTCTAAGTTCCGGCAAATTTTTAAGTACTTGCGATTTTATAAAATTCTAGAAACGAGATTGTTTCGATGTGCGCTGTATTCAAAAAACTAGTTCAGATCTATCTACAAGAGGCGCGAGGTTTATGACAGCTAGCTAGTAGGTACTAAAACTTTTTCTTCGGCGTAACGGTATCGAAAGCCCCAAAAGCATCGTCAGCGGCATCATCCCTCTCTTTGCGCTTCTTTGGGGAAGGCGTGGAGGGGCCAGAAGGGCCGGCCACGGGGAAGGATGTGATAGGAATCTGCCAAGCGGCGCCGTATCCTTTGTCAAGGACTCGAAGTTTGTTGACATAAATATGATAGACCTGGATCCGGGGGTTAGTTTGGTGAAAGTGAGCGTGGCGAATCAATTTGAAAAGATACCTTGTTTGGTATACCTTTGCCATAAAAGATGTACGTGTGCAGGGTGACTTGGGCTGAGAAAAAGGTGCCCTCCGTAAGAACGTTCTTGAGTTCAAACGGCGCAATGAGACTCTTGTCGATATTTTGGTGGTCGCGTTGCACGAGTTTGATGTCAGGGCTATGGTCGAAAAAGTCGCCGCGATGCTCCGAAAACATGTCTGGGTCGTATGTATCCCCGACTTTGCGTGCTGTACATCAGGTCAGTGAAACAATAATTGCGGAAAGAATCTAATGAATAAAGCAATATACTTACCCGGTGTCGCCGCTTGCATATCAGCATCCTTCTGAAAGATTGAAGTAGAAGGGCGGTTCCTCTCGCGAGGTCCCTCTGACTCGCGGACGTTTCTATTAGATAGCTTCTGAACATCGGGTTAGAGAGTAGATGCAAATGAAGAATTGAAACATGACACACCTCATAAGTCGGCTCCAGCTTTAGAAACATGATATCGAAGGCCTTTTTCTTGTCGCCGTCACTGCGCATGGCCCAAGGAGTTACACGGTAGTTCTAACCACGGTGTTTAGAAGTTAGACATACTCAAAGTCATGAATGTATATAAACACTTACCTCGCCGGCGGCCTTCGCTGTGTCTTTATCTTCGAACAAGATCTCCTCGATAGCGCCCATGCCACCTTTCCAGGCTGCTTGAAGATCCGGTGGCGCTCCGGTGGGGCACCGCGCTGCAATCACCATCCGGTGTGCGTTCGAGTTGTCATTGAGAGGCTGAAGACAGGTCATTAGCTAACAGACTATTTACAATGATGTTATTGCTTGCCAGCTTATGAGCCGGTAGGTTCTTCGGATACGCGCCGAGCCAAGTTCCCTATCTAACACATTGTTCTTTCCCTCCCGCACTGTATTTCTCTAAATTGGTCCTTCCCTCCTTTCTCTTTGCGTGCGTCGCCTTTGCTGTTCGCGTTGCATTGCCTTTTCGTTCCACTTTGCTCACTCTTTTCAGATCCTTTCTCTTTGCTTGCTCCTTGCCTTTCTCTGTCCCAGTGCCCGATTATGCTGAACACCGAAATGTCCACACCATTTTAATGCCACAGTCGCTGGAATCATCCTTTCGTTCCAACCTTTACTCGGTCGGTGCTATGTTTTGATTTTCTGTTTAACAGTCAAATTTCTTCCTAGCTCTTTTGGACTCGTTCTCTTGTTTCACTGAGCCTCAAGCTCGCGTCTATCACTTCTCGATTCCTGGAGTCCTCGCAATCAAGGCCTGGTTCATACTAGAGTATTCTTTCTCGAACATCCCTTCCTTCAGTCGTACCTGTATTCATACTTTCCGTGACGACCTGCTTCAATTGCAATATGCCTACCCTCCCCTTGTTTTGGCTCTCTTAACCCCGAGCCAGGCGGGACTATCTAGGTTGAGTTGTACTGACACAAAAGTTCCCGTCCATTTACTGACTTATATATACCTAGCTCATCTATATTTTGGAAACAACTTTCATCCAGTGCGTCACCTATCATTTTGTTCATTCATTGGCTGACTTTGAAGGCTCAAAGACCGATCCCATGGCACGATAACCCAAAGGTTGTCTCACCTGATGGGAACATAGGACTATTCCGCACGCCAGCTCAACACTCATTATCCCAAATTCATGTTCTCCAAAAACCATTCCCGCAACGCTGCGAGAACGGATTCAATTCCCAAAAAAATCACCTACACCCGTTCCTTCTCCGACCTTAGCGCGCAGATCAAGGGGCTGTGCAACATCAGCCTTCTTGTCCGCTACGCCCATCAGCGCCGCCGTGGGCTTGCCCGCTGTGCTGCTCCGCCCCACCTTTCCACGACAGGCCCCAACAACGACTGCGTCTACACTGCCCGCCCCTGCGCTTCCGCCCGTATCCGCGCCGCCACGCCCGTCCCGCCTCTGCCTCTACTCCGCGCACGCGTCTCATCCTGTCCCCATGGCGTAGCCCTCCTCCGCCCGCGCATCCAATCCTGTCGCCAAGCCACCGCTACACCTAGTCTATCTGCACGGCGTCCCTCCTTCTGCAAATGCGCCTAACCCAGCGTCTCCACTGAACACCCTCTATCTTCCCTATTTTACGACTTCTGCAAAGCCGCCCCGTCCGTCCACACCTTACCACTTCGCCACAGCACGTCTTCCATCTCTCCTTGCCCACCTGCTCGTGGCTAACATCGACGCGTGCCCAGTACACTCTCCTTCTTCCCTAACGACATTCTGCCTTGACCTCGCCTTTTCGCAGCACAAGACGATGAGAAGTGGAGATTTGGGAGGGGACTGCATAGAGTACGTCTAGCAGTCGTTTTCTGCCCATGTCCTCACCTTCCTCTCCTCTTCCCATCCCCTTCTTTCCCTGTCCCCACTCCACCATTCCTCGTTTGCCATCTTTCGTTCGCCAATGCTAACTCTCCTCTCCCCATCCAGTGTACAAAGGCTGTTGCCCCTCGGCCACGACACCGCTCTTTGCCCCCAGAGCCCGTACAGCGCCCGCCCCATCCACATCTCTGCCCATCGCGTCTACCCGGAACCTTCCTCGACTTCGGTCGCTTCTTCGCTCGAGCAACACATCCGACTCACTCGGGACCACCCACACCGCTCGCCACCGTCCGTATGCCCTCTACGACATACCCGTGCCGCATCCCGCACTCGCGCCCTCCCGTTCGCTGCACCCACACCCAGGCGTCGCCGACTCCGTATTAGTTCACGCGCTCGACCCCGCGCGGTCGGGCATCGGGCGCAATTCGTATCTCCACACGCTGCCCCCACACCCATTCTTCGCCCCGCCTTTCTCCCTCTCTCCACCATCCCCGTCCGCAGGGCCACGCCCAGTACGCTAGCCATACACCTCGCTCACCTCACTGCCCCTCCCCTTCTGTCATCCTGCTCGCTTGGGCATCGCATCGATATCTGCACGGCTCAGCTACCGTGTTTTCCACATGTCCCTCACCACCTTCCTCTCCCGCGTCCCCCTCGCTCATCTTTGACGCCCCTACAGTCGCACTCCCCCATAGGCAGCACAGCGACCGCAGCACAGGTATGCACGACCCACGACCTCACCCTTGGACGCGTGTTTGCTGCACGGTAGCCTCCAAACTCCCGACGACGAAATTCAAGGGGCCCTCCTACATACCTCTAGTGCTGTCCAATTTCATTCTTATCGTTCATGTATCTCCAGTCCTCAGACGGCCTTGCCATCGCAAAGAAAGATATACACTTCCCCTTAGCTTCGCCTCGTGGTTATCTTTCCTCTTTGAAATACTTACCACTGACATCGGCTTATATCCGCGCTGTGCTGTGTTTGCTTTCTCGCCGACAGCGTTTTCGCTCGCGTCTGGCAACATTCCCACGTTTCACAACCCGTGGTATATCGTGGAACCCCGCCAATGTGGACCCCTCACCGTCACCCAAATATTATTTCTTCACCGCAGGAGGTATATATGCCAGGGATTCGGACGGAGCTTTGAATTCCAAGGGATTTCACTCATCAGCGAAAATTTGAATCAACCAGTGCCAATTAGTTCGGTTGGCCAGGAGATGCCACGCCATCGAAGCACAATCAAAACGTTCCGAAGAGAATCCTAATAACGTATATAGAGTACTCACACTCTGCACTGTGTCATCTACGCCCCACCTATTCGCCCTCACCCTTCACCATGCACCTCGTCCGTTCTCTGTGGCCGGTTACCCTCCTCTGTATTGCCGCCGTCCGCGGTGGACTTACGAATTTCACATTGGACGATACATCCCCGACCATCAGTTACACCGAGACACCCACTGCGCGGTGCTCCCCGGGCGCATGCGACCCAGGCTTGACGTCGCGACTGCAAAACGGAACGTCGACCATAACCGCCGGGACCATCATCGTCCCTTTCACAGGTGCGCGCCGGCCCCTTGACAGATATCGCCTGATTTACCGTTATCACGGTGATATCAAGGCAGTGCGGCTTATGTGTATCTCGGGACGCTCGGGGACTGCATTTTCAATCTCGACGGGAACAATGTCAGCACGTTTAGCCGCCCGGATGGGAGCCACACCGATGATATCTTCCTCGCGTGGATGAATACCACGATGAGCGACGAACCGCATGTCCTTACGATTTCCCCCCAGAATGTGGATTGGTTCATCCAGTTGGACTATATGATATATAGGTGCGTGCACGGACGTTCAACCAGAGGATTCGGGGATGTCTGATATCGTTTACACGTTAGTCATAATGCTCGCACCAGTGAATCGCACCGAGGCGTGATTAATGGTGGAGTTGTAGGAGGCGTCGCCGTCGCTGCCCTATTATCTGTCGGGGCTTTCCTCCTGCGGCGGCGTCAAAATCAGAGACGGCTTTCCAGGCGTGGCGTCCCGTTGGGAGATGACTGGACCGACAAGTCGAGCATCAAGCTGACGGGGATGGGTGCGGAGAAGTAGTTGAGCGAGCACATTGAAGGACATGTAAGATAGCACAGCACAAATATCCCGTAGTAAAATAGTCTCGGTGCACAGCCTCTCACGACATCCCATTCTGGGAACCCTGTCGTGAGAGTCTGGATCAATCAGCCGTCGGCTAAGGGGGGTGCGCGCTATCAAACCATCAGCTGTTATTCCCACCATATGTAGTAGTTTGAGATTTGCTATCTACACGACCGTTGGGCCGATTGGCTTGAGATTTTATGGGTGCACTCACGCTGCATATGCAAACTGATCCCGTGAAAAATCGGAGTGAACCGGATTTTTTACCACCTTAATTCGATAAACATCTTTGGGTGGCTATTGATCATCCGCATCGCGTTCTCCGCATGCCCTTCTCCCGATTTTTCGCGGGATCAGTTTGCGTATGCAGCGCGAGTGCATCCATAAAATCTCAAGCCAATCGGCCCAACGGTCGTGTAGATAGCAAATCTCAAACTACTACATATGGTGGGAATAACAGCTGATGGTTTGATAGCGCGCACCCCCCTTAGCCGACGGCTGATTGATCCAGACTCTCACGACAGGGTTCCCAGAATGGGATGTCGTGAGAGGCTGTGCACCGAGACTAGTAGTAAAATACTGCAAGAGCAAATCAACCTTTTGCGTCTCTCGTTGACCTGTAACAAAATTGGTTGTCAGTTAGTACCCTCGGAACCCAAGTAAAGAAGAAGAAAAAACAGGTTCAGCCGCTAGATCATGGCTACGGCCCGAGTCGAACGGGGGGTTCTGGGCCCTGAATGGGGTCCGTGTTGAAGGACCTCCTTCCCAGATCCAGTCCTTTTCCCTACTATGTTGCCCAGCCATTTCGTACTACGTCACGACCCCAGCCACCTGTGCCACATCCACCACTTCGTGGTACGAAATGGCTGGGCAACACACCAGCACTTAGTCGCAGTATCTGCCTACGAGAGACTGGGTCTTAATTCACTTGTTCGGCCCTGCAGACGAACATTTAAACACGCAGACCCCTTGAGCTATATTCCAACACTTGACATTTCTCAAGACACGCAAACACGGCTTGGCTCAGGTTGCAAGTACACACTTGGCTTACAGATTTTTTACAGATTACTTACATGTATTCCTCGACAGGGTCGGACAGGCTTCGTAGCTCGTTCCCATTGACAACCGCCAGCATTGGCTCGAATCATGCATCTTTCGACCTTTGACGATAGCTGTCGTTCCCCAAAAATGATTATCCTAATGTACTCGTTGAATTCCCTCAGTATAGATACTTCGCCGCTTGCCCAGCATTGCATCGGAAGGCATCCAGCCTTCTTTTATCCGGCCTTCACGCTTCCGCATGTGCCGCATGTTGGCGAGATTCTTGTGGCAGGCTCCGATTACACCACCGCTTGGCCCGCAACCTGGGAGCGACATAGAAACCGGCTACCGTGGCCCAGCAATGGATTGACCTTGAATCGAGGCGATCCGGCCCACGTCTAATCGACCTCGATGATGCCCAACGTTGAAACGACGTTGGCCATCTCTCCCCATTTGGGAAATTTACGACATGTTCTTTTGCGCCATGAGCTTTACAGTTTTCTACATAGCTCGCTCTCCTCCGTCCCTGGAAATAAACCAACTTGAGTTAGCTATATAAGCCATGTCTTTGATCCCTCAATAGATGTGTCTAATAGAGTACGGGGCGGGAAACCATCGTAGGCCACAACTTTGTCCGGAAATTGGGTCGGTGAGGTAATTGATGGTGAGAAGTAGGAGTGTGGCTTGCAGATGTGGGGTAAGCCTGAGCCCGACGTCGATCCAACGTCGGGAAAATTTTGTAGATCCCACACTAAATCCGGCGCTCACTGATGTCGCGTTGTCGTCCCAGATCTCATATTTGTTCACACCCATATTCAAGGTCAGTTTGGTATAACAATCAATATCAAGTCGAGACTTCACTTTTCGGCTTGCAAAACGGGCTTGCGCTCGCGCCAACGGGCTTGTTCGGGCTTGGGCTTGGATTTGGGTGTAGATCAAAGCCCAAGCCCGGCAGATCGGCTTGCAAGCCCGTTTGATGGCTTGGCAAGCCCGTTTGCTCGCTTAGCCGAGAAACGGGCTTGCGCGTATTTCTCGCCCCCAACACACTATCCAATTAATTTAAGTGACCCCACTGTGTGTATTAAGTGTCTACTCTCAGGGATTGTGTTTTTTTCCCCCTTGTTTTGATCACTGATGTGACACTACATGGCCGCCGCCAGGGGCAACCCGGGCCAACATTGTCAATTCAGCCCAGAAATACGGGCTTGTATCTCTTTATACATTCTTCTGGTAATGCTTTATCTCCTGTGGATACTGGTTCCTTCAAGACGAAATTTTACAGCCATCTCGCGCCGATTTTCAGTGTACCCTAACAGGCAATAATTCAAGCAACTGCAAAACACGTCACTTGTGCGCATACAGAACATTATCTCAGCTCAAATCCTCAAGTAAACCAGGAAAATGTTTCAAGTCTGTTACAGCATCCGGATTTTCATGAAGCACTATGCGAATCATTGAACATGGGACAGTACCTAAACAACAATTGGAATGGACTGTGAAGTAAAATGAAAATTATGATTTTTGTGTTCTACTATAATCCAAATTTCCCATTCATGTCGCACAGATATCTGTGCGCCCGTCTTTGAGCCGAAGCCATGGCCCATTTCGGAGGAGAAAAAAGGGACTGAATGCTGAACATATTGCACTCACAGCTTCCAAACCCCATCTCGGGCATCTTTGAGCACTGGGAATACTACACGGCCGTCCCATAGATGATTCAGAGACTGCTCGGGTATAGGCGATGAAATCTTGAGGTTACCGACGCACAAGCCCGACTTTCTGATGGCATCAGACAAACGGGCTTGGGCTTAATCATGGCCGCAACAATGTTCACCTAAGAATGAGCTTCAGGAGCCTAAAATACCATTCAAACTTAGTGCTCCAGATGATTCAAATAGATCTGATACAGAATTCCACTGCATAGGCTCGAAAATCTTGTTGATATCGACTTAAAAGTTGAACACAAGCCCGTTTGTCTGATGCCATCAGACAAACGGGCTTGTGTCGGGCTTGGGGATAGTTGAGATATTTTTTGACGGAACCTTGTATTTTCCAATTGGATTAATGCCTGTGGCCTTTTGTGTTGTTCTTTGATATCAGTTTAGCCCGAGAGCAACATTTTCGGCTTGCAAGCCCGTTTGATGACTTGCCAAGCCCGTTTGCTCCAGCCGAAATCTGGAAGGAGTTTGCACATATTCTACATAATCTAGATACTACAGACTGAGTCTCATGGATCACAGTGTATTCAAGAACTCTCAGCTTTATAGACTTGTGATTTTACGCACAATTTTGATTATGGGGGCAACACTCCATCTTTACACGTGCGACATCCCCGACAGACAGTTGCAATTTGCTTTGGAAGTCGGGCTTGTCTGACTCAGTTCCCTGTTCTGATTCAGATCTATCTTTACTTGGTAGAATGCAGTTGGCAAATCAAATTTTTTGGTTGGTGCGGTAATTGTTTTGCGATGTGTAAGGTGGCAAAAGTTGAATCAAACTGAAATTGCCTACCAATAAGCGTCCGAACCTAACATTAAATTCAAGAATCCCACCGAACCATTTCTAGTAGACAATCGGGCACATAGACCTGCCATCACGATTGCTGGTAGAGTTGAATATGAACCGGTGCCGGGATAGTTATCGTCATTGCTCACGGAACCAACAGCCTTGCTGTGCCTCCAATGGTGCATTTTCCGATGCACCATGGACTGCGATTATCCCCTAAATGAATCGACGGCCATCTTATCTTTAGTCACAGACAACGTGGAAATGAAGTGGATCCGTTGCGCCCACCGGTTTCCTAGCTAGAGCATGCTGGGTTTATATAATAATTTCTGGACGCATTTACATCCCTTGGACGTGATCCTTGGTCGGCCTTGTATTCAAACCGAAGTGCCTGTGTCACATGCCGCCAACAGGCAAACGGGCTTAAGTACGGCTTGCGATGAACTTGGCAAGGAAAATTGTCATGTTCAATATGTAGCTCACATTTCATTGCTTCACTGTACCCGGGCTGCTGAAACTTCAAATGTGGCTTGAACGGAGAGTAACATATTTTGCTTGACCAATGGGCTTGCGCCGATGTAAAAAGGAGGGTCAGTTGTTACACCAATTATACGAAACATGACTGACACAGACACTAAAGTTTGTAGGTGGTCCGAGTTACGCCTCGGAGTCTGAGCCATATTTTGCCATGGACTTGAACTTGCCTAAGCGGCTTGTGTCACGTTGTGCAAACCATTCTCCCCGGCCAGCGGGCTTGCGTGTAGTTGTGATGTGCCGAATAATCGGAGCAACTATTCACTGAATGTTGAAAAAAGCAACTCGGCTTGGACTTGAAACGCCTTGGCAAAATGGCTTGAGATTGCGTAACATGGCTTGTGAGCTTCGACAAGTGACTTGAGTTCCAATTCACCATCAGCTGAGCCTGAAGAAGATGTGATATGAAAAAAAAATCGTTCAGCTACCTCAAGTGGGAATGTGCAAGGTGACCTCTCAATTCCGCCTGTTTGCAAGAACCAATGAGACCCACTTAATTTGAATTTTCTGGAGCGTAAATTATCTAACAAGTATATATCAGTGAGGTGGACCCGAATCAAATGCCCGCGCACGCGCAAGCGCAAGCCATTAAATTCCGGTCTTCGATATGGGGGCAAGCCGGTTAGTTTAGCCAAGCCCATCGGAAAGGTCCGTGGTAGCAATGGTGCAGTAATACCTGGAAGAATCCGTCCGTCATGTTTGACCAAAAAGTCATGCTTTTGACTGGTAAAGTCGGTGGACCGAGGTAAATGGTTAATACAGAGATGATGGTATACGTAGTGGACAACAACAGCGCCGAGGATACTAGGAATAAATATATTTGAATTACTTATAGTGTAGGGGCTTGGTGTAAGCGAGCTCAAGTCAAGCCAAGCCGCAAGCCAAGCCGTCCAAGCCCGCACAGCCAAATTCAAACTCCGCTAAGCGGGGCAAGCCGTTTTGGCAAGCCCGTCGGCTAAGTCTGTCATTCGGACAGCCAATTGGCAGTGTTGGATATCACCTCACTGCGCCTTCTTGGCACTTACGATCGGCGTAGTATCCGCGTTTCTCTCTTTCGATCCGCATATGGCTTGCAGATACCTCTCACACCTCGGAAGTTCCGTTGGTAGTCCGTTGGCAAACTGGGTGCTTGCGTGGGTGTGGAAGCAGCAGCGGTGGTTCGGGACAGACGCATCCAGTACCGCACTATTTACACCTTTCCTTGAGCCATACAGCTCCAATTCTCGTTCGTTTTGGCCTCCCTTTCGTTCTTCGCGTCTGCAGCGGCGCACCCCAACAACGCTGAGCCAAAAGGCCACGAATGGAAAGCATCTGGGCCAGGCGACGTGCGCGGCCCCTGCCCAGGCCTTAATACGTACGCGGTTTCTATTCAAAACCAGAACCTATCGCTGATATCCCCCAAGTCTTGCAAACCACGGGTATCTTCCGCGCAATGGGAAGCAGTTCACCGTTAAAACCCTTTTGGACGGTGGTGTGGGTATGCGATTTCTAATTTGGAACGGAGGAGGAAGCGACTCTAGTCTCTGCGCACAGCGGAATTCAACGTCGACCCTGTGCCCATCGCCGTGGCGGCGAAGTTCGGGATCATGACCACGGATTCGCCCACGTGGGACAGGATTGACCTCGATGTGCTGTCCGCGCACAACATCATCGAGCACGATGCGTCGATCTCGCGCAACGACTTCGGCGACGGTACAGGCGACAACACTCACTTCAATGAGACCACATTCGCCACGCTTGCGAACTCGAACTCGGGCAAGGACTACTACGACCCCATGTCGGCCGGCGTGGTGCAGCGCGACCGTCTGGCGCATTCGCTTGCGACGAACAACCTCACGGTGAACACCCAAAAGGAGTTCCTCCTCCGCAGCCGCGAGCCTGCCCTGTACCTCAGTATGTTCGGGGACCAAGCCACCGGGATCGCGTCCAAAGAGTACGTCTTCAATTGCTACCCGCCCGGTGATTCATTACTTATATTTATTTCATTTGAGGGTCGTGAACATCTTCTTCCGGGAGGAGCGCCTGCCCTATAAGGAGGGGTTTAAGCTGCCAAAGACGCTCATCACAGCTGATTCGCTGAAGCCGCTCGAGCATATCATTCGCAACTTGAACGCGTCCGAGTGGACACAGACACAGAGATGCGGTCCTTTGATTCTTGGCGACGGCATTGACTTTAACACCGATACTTTTGCTTAGAATTACCGCAGTCATAGTTGCCCGGTTTGTTTAGTATGATCACGAACTGGTTGCGCTAATTTTGCAGGGAGATTTTACCTGGCGTTGAATTTGTTGGGTTAATATCATCCACCGTTTCACGATCACCATCTGCAAAATAATATAAGCCACAATGATCCGCTCGTAAGTACATTATGAATGCCGGAAATAAGTACACCACCGTTTACCGGTTGATGGTTGAATCAATGTAATCCGGCCCACGCTGGCCTGGGCATCAGACGGGCCTAATTTCATGCAACCACAGTGTTTTTTTTATATTGGGGACTTGATATCAGACTTAGCCGAGTGGCTTGGCCGAATGGCTTGCGCCGCTTAGCAGAGTTTAAATTGGCTGGGCTTGGGGGGGCGGGCGTGGCTTGCGTTGTGGCGTGGCTTGTGCTCGGCTACACTATACCTTCCCACTGTAAGTATTTTGTCTATTTCTCAATATCAATGCACTGCGAGCACCCGCTTCTTTATTGCTGCCTCCACAACACCGGATCCTACCTCGCCGCCATCATTGATCGCACCGGCGACTGTGGAACAAGGGATCTCGCGGTTGTTAGAATGTTGCACTATTTCCCATTTCACTGTTCACTATCCGCCCCTCCCATCTTCACCATTCTGCAATACCCTAATCAACCCCGTTGCCGTTAATCGATCGCATCACTGTCGAACCGAATCAAAATTATCCTTGAGTTATGTGACTGAGACGGTCAAGTAACTTGAACAGGGAATTGTCAACATCGGGGGCATCGGATAATTGCAACGACATGCAATGTAGACACTTCTTAAGAATTTCATTCCACTGTATTACGGTGCTGATAGATTCTTTTGCGAAGTTTTGTCACGCTTGCAAAACTAGGTATCTCTGTTCAATTAAACTTAAAGGGGAATCGTGGGCTAATTTATTACCCTCCTGTAGACTCGCAGGCGGCTGAGAATTCAATTGGACCATCAAGTGAATGAACAAGTCGGCTGGTGCAGGCACACTGGTGGCAGCGATGGGGAATCATGCTATCGGCAAGCAAGAACATCGGAAAAAATTGCGAGTCAATGAAAAGGATACTTACTCAATACGGTGGGATAACTCTGAAAGAGCAAATAGTGTTTTTAATGCGTACTTTGTTCAGGTCAAAACCGCCTGCAGGGTTGTGCTCTTTTGCTCCCGAACATCGCCATGACTGCTGCTATATAGCATTCCCTGGACCACCAGAATGAAAAGAGAAAAAGCCGCATGCAATGAGTTTGCGAACAAAAAAGCCGCATGCGGCTTTGCGCAACCTGTCTAATTTCTTGTTGCCGCTCGGTAGCCTCCGGAAGACCAATATCCAACAACGACTTCCCCAGACCCTGAAACAGACTTTGCAGTGCAGGTAAAACCTCGTTTCGGATGAAGGCTGGGCTGGGGGAAGTAGTGGTTCGCAATAGGCAATCCCGGATGTCCGCAGAAAGGTCTTCCTCATGCGCCTCCCAAATGGCAAGCGCGGGGCTTCCCTCAACAGCCAATACAGCGAAGCTCCAACCCAGCTGCGCCGGTGGCGCATCGAAATCCAACAGCTCTTCAAAAGCCATGATTCCCTCGTCACGATTGTCGAAACATTCCCATAGCTCGCGCTGCTTCCTGGTACATGCCATACACAACACTATCAATGGTCCGCATGTCCAGCCAGTCACGGGCACTTCGGTGCAGGAGAAGGGAGCGCAAGGAAAACATGTCGCCGTGTCGAGGGTATACCATCTGGATTCGACTAACCCCCACATGTCCAGGTTCATAAAACCGGATTCGCATTCGGGGATGGCCAGGATGCACATCTTCCAGGATTTGTAGGGGATGCAGCGCCTTGGCGGGATCGTGTGTTTCCAGTCGGCATTTGGATCCGAATTCAGTGTAAGTCAAGTTGTCGAGTTCAGGATGATGAGGCCGGGTCATATATCAAACCAGGAGAGTTCCGTCTGATTCAGAACCGTCCTTGCGCGCCATCTGGCTATATTGGCGGCCAGGTAAATGTATAATCGTTTCACGCCCGGGTGTTTCTGAGAAATGTGGAAAGAAGCGAGCCGAGTGGCAGCCTCGATGCTAGATAGATATCTGCCTCGTTCGTAGTCGCTAATTTCATCAACTGGCTTCCGGACTGTGGAGGACGTCTCTGGGATGTGCGATGGCTCTTTGGTGGTTTTCCAGTTTGCTTCGTCTGGAGATTTGAAAAAATATTTGAAAAGATACTGGAACAGAGCAACTCCGCTGGAGAATTTGACATTGATGTGGAAGTCATATTTGGCGATGAGCCACGGAATATGGGAAACAATACATTGGTCCTCGGTATGTCGCCGCCGGTGTTCAAAGTATCCTGCAATATCGATCAAGGTTGAAGACCGAACATGTTTCAACGTACCATGCTCGTTGAAAGAGGAGTCAGGCTTTATGGGTTTGGGGTAGCTGTACTGGGATTTTTGGGGCCAACCCAGAGACAGGTGCCTTATTCTGGCTCATGTTCAACGGTTGACCGGCGATCAAGCCGAAAATCAAATCCTCGGTATTATCCGAAGTCTTGCGTACGCAAGACAAGCACAGCCACAATGTAAGAAGCGGGCTAACCGTGATCCTCAAGAACAAAAAAAAAAACTAAAGTACGAGTTATGCCATGCACAGCATCGGCCTCCCCCCAAGTCTCATTATTATGATGGTACCTTACTTCGCCACCTTTGTACATGTTGCACGAACCGTTCAGGTGGATACGACCTTTGGGCGGACTGTGGGAGATCTCAACGAGTGGGAATTCGTAATCTGGTACGGAAGCGTTGAGCGCGGTGCGTCATAATTTTACTTGACTGGCCGAACGGCTAACATTTGGATAGTACTCACCGTTGGTCGCGTGTACACCAACGGCGCCGATCACCCCCATTACAAGACCCTCTTGGACGAACTTCAGAAGGTAATTTCTCGACTCACCGGCAAGCATCGCTTCAAATGTTTTACACCTGACGGAAACCTTATCATGATGGGGGTTGACATGGAGGCGGCTTAAGTACAGGGTGCCAGCGACTCCTTTCTTTCGACAAACGAACCCGAATACAGCGGGATCACTACGAACGACCCGGATGAGTTTGCCCTGTACTTCGTCCGGGCCTGCATTTCGCACGCTAAACGGTATGTTATACCTAGTTTCCTTGAAGCATCAATCACTCATATTCATTTTACAGCGGGGTGACCAGTCTCAAGAGCTATGTTACCCCCGACGTTCTCAAACGCCTCATGGACTTCCCGTATATGAAAACAGAAGAGGACCTCGCGCACTTCGCGTCTTGGATCGGTACATTGAACATCAAGAAGGTTCGAGGTAAGTTGAAAAAACCTGGTTCCTACTGATGCTTATTCCTTGCAGACTGGTCGACACATAAACTCCAGTACCCGTGGATTCTACCCTCGCTGATCAAGTCTCGCTCCCGAATTGACCCTGCGGACTGGAATATCACCGACACGTCGACAAATCTCAACGAAGGCCAGCACCATTGGACCAATCAACAAACCGGTGTTAAATTAACCATTCTCGAAGCAATCGAAACGTATGTCCTCCTTCATTTAATCTCAATCATGTATTTCATTGTCTGCAGTGCTCGTAAAGTTGATTTCAAAACGGCACCCGAGGTCAAGGACAGCCTCGAGACCGGTATACTCGATAACACTTCCAACAACATGCTCCACCGCATGGGCCGCAACGTCCAGCGAAAATCCAATAGCGTCGCAAAACATCGTACAACCACTCAAAAGACTGCAGAAGCAGGTAAGCTTCAGGCCCGGGTCGACGCCGCAAAGGCGGCGAAGAAGGTAACGGATCAGGCGGTCAAGGATGCCCAGACCGCGTTGTCTGCAGCGAAGGGGACATCCACGGGGCGAAAATCCGGCAAAGGTACAGCAGCGGGGGACATTCTGCTCTTCCAGGCTTCGTCCTCGGGACGTGTGCTCTCTCCTCGGTGCACGTCACAGAAGGAAAGCGCTTCCACCTTCTCTGAAGCTCTGCCGTTTCTGATTTTGAACAGGAGTTCGTCCCCGTCACAGCTACAATTCCACCGCTGCCATTTATCGATCCTTTGCCTGCGCCCGCGCCGACACCCCTGGATTTCGCGCTGCCATTCGACTTCGGCGATGACCTGGCGTGGCTAGATAACCTCGAGTTCATCTCCGAGACATCTCAACTACTCGACGCGTCTTCCAACAACGTTTCACTCGCGAATACGGTCCCGAACAATAATCCTGGGGGCACAGAGTTTCAGTACGATGGTACTGGCAAGTTAGATTGGCTCTTTGCGAACGTGATTCAGGGCGGTGGTCATTTCGGCGCTCCCTCGAGTCAGCTCGACTGGAACGCCAACGGGCCCGACTTGCTTGACCCATCTTCTTCGACCGGCGCCGGGGGGATTGGTTTCGAAGGGTGGGATCCGAACACTGTTTCTACCCAGTCTGAGCTTCCAATTTTACTCCCACCCCCCGCGTCGTCCCCATACTCGTTCCCCGCTGCTCTCCAAGTCATCTCACCTCCTCCCATCGAAGCCTTGAACGCCGACTCGATGAACGCAACATTGTTCATTTCTCACGCACTCGGAATCCGACCAAACGTGCGTTGGGGACTGTTAGAACTGCCGTTCAAAGCAGGGCAAAAAAGCCGAGGAGTAAACAGGTGAGTTCCTGTGTTGTCTTTGTCTATCGCTGCCTTTTTGATTATTCCTCCCTCAGTGAATTACAGTTGTGGTTCGGCGTCCATCAAATGAATTACCTATGAACATGTCTTTTCTTCGTTACAATAGATGGAGTCTTTGAATCAACAATGAAATAATCGGCCTCATGGCACCGAACTGACAGTGGCACAAGTGACATGCAGACGCGTCAAAGTGACCGAACCGACAGTGGCGCAAGTGGTATGCAGATGCGCCACACTCACCCAATTCACGCCACACTGGCGCAACTCGTCCGCGCTAGCCGACGAGTCTGAGTCTGAGTGTGGCGTAGTTGGTTGATCCCCTTTGAAGATGGGTATTAGATGAATATATACGTGCACTTGTTGGATTGCGAGCTATTTGTGCACACTGCCCCCGTGGCGCACTTTGTTACCAGGTACCCGCCGTTCAATCCGTCTCTCTGTTGTTTCTGTTCCCGTGTTTGACAAACTAAATGCATACCCCAAGGGGGAACCGGCATTAAAATTTGTACGTGTGGTGGCAGGGGAGGGGGAGGGCGGTCCGAGGTTGGCTGAAAAAAATTTCTAGGGTCAGGTATGAAAGAACTCTGGGAAGCTCGAAAACTGGGTTGGAGACTAAATCAGAGTGTTCTCGGGCAGTCTTTCACCCAACTAGGACAGTTACCGGGATTTATTTAGGTGGCAGATCAGTCCCATGTGCAGAAAAGAAAATCTTCATATGTTATTAGGGATGCAGATGAGGTTATAAAGCAGCATTTCCAGGATTCTGGGGGAATAGGGCAGGCCAAAACTCACTGTTAAGAAGCCGATAAAGGCTGATAGTGTTCCAAACAGTGTTCTGGCTTGGTTCTGGCCAACTAAAGTGGGCCACATTAGGTAATAAAAGAGTTGTAGTGAACCTCCAGAAAAATTATATCACTGGAATGTTGCACAATGAGTGCGGAGAACACGGTGAAAGTACCCTGGCTGAATTGGGCGAGTGACAGCGAAGAAGTACCTGACCCGCAGGAACGGTCCGGCGCTAGGGGTGGGAAACTCCTTCTCCATATGGCAGGAGAGAGAGGGGGGGGGAGGTCTCGAGGTGGGTTGAAAAAAAAAAATCAACCCCACGTCTTTTTTTCGAATCCCGGTTCCCCCTTCGTGTACCCTAATTACTCTTCTAGTACTTATGTCTTGTAGATAGCGTTGAATTCCCCGTGCGTTTGCAACGGGTTCACTGCTAATACTGGATTCTGCTCTCTGAATTCCAACAGCACTCACAGAGGACACCCAGGAACATTTTGGAACGGTGGGCGAAAACCTTTGGCAGCAAGTACGGCATATGTCTTCCACATTCGGTAGTCGGATCACAGACCACAGGGGTACTGTTCGATTTCCTTCAATTCGTATGGTCACAGGTCACAAGCCCAAAAATCTACGAAATATTTCGTAGGTCACAGGGTCACAAGGGCTCAATACGAAAGGTTCTCACCAATTTAACACAAAAAATTCGCTCCGAGCAGCCCTGCGGGGCAGTTTTATACGAAAAAATTCGTAAGTCACACAGGGCCCAAGCCCGCATACGAAAGGATCATTTCGTATTTGATGTCACACGCCAAAGTGGCATACGAATTGAACAAAATGGAACAGTATTGGTGGCTCCCGGGGTTCCGGAAGGGTTTAGGGAGTTGATGCCGAAAGGTTGTTTTGACCACCCCTTGGAGTTAAATGCATCCACTCAGGCGGCGTCAAAAGATGAGAACTGTAATCTTGTAATCCATAATGGTCCTTGCCAACGCCCATTGAATTCCGGTGTGATGCGCACAGCCTCGTGCGTGTAGTGATTAAAATTCCAGTGCCATGACAGCAGATGTTGCGGCATTATACCCTTCAAGGTCGCATCTCCGTCGGTTCGAGGACTCTCCAGTGCACCTTATTAAAGATCGATGCACACAAAACGAAGATCATGGACGCGGTGACACTCGACCTCGAGCCTCGGAGGCCGTCGGGTGAGTGATCCATATAATGTATGCAACGGCTTATTCTGACACTTGTCCAGAAATCCCCTCTGACGAAGCGATAATTTCCGCTGCGAAATCCCTCATCGAGGACTCTCTTTCGTGGAAACTTGGGAAAGCATACCAAAACGGCCTTGTGCAGACTGCCCATGCTGTCCTTCCGGATAATTCCTCTTGGCACTCGCGCCTCAGTCGCCATACCCTTTCTTTTGACCAGTTTTGGGCGGTGCTCGGCCATCAGTGGATGCCCGCCAAGAAGGCGTTCAATGACAAGCACGTGCTGGGTTGTCATCTAGTGTGGGATACTGACTATGGTTTATTGCCAGGTACATCCATGAAATCAAGAAGGTCACCCTCGTTAAGAAGCTCTCGCAGACCGCGTCCATATGGACGATCTTATACGGGTTCCCGCCACCGATGTCTCCCCGCGTCTTTACCATTCTTCAGGTAACTCATCTGGATTCCTCGGAGCCGCGTACGGGGTGAGCAGCTCGCGATCCTCCTTGTTCTCTTCTGCATCCTATACATATGCCCAGATGGGTCGTGCATCTGCCCGTCGATCTAACTGGTCCTGACAATGAGGTGCTCCTTGGGCACGAAGAACACGGCATCAAGGGCCGTTACACCTGCGTTGAAAAGATAACGGACCTTCCAGATGGGCGCACGGAATGGCGGCTGGTGACCTCGAGCACGCCGGCTGGTTCCATCCCCAAGTCGCTTGCAGAAAATGCACTCCCCGCGAGGATCTCGTTGGTGCGCCGGGACTACATCGGTTACCTCTTTTATTCTCCAGCTAATTTCGTTTTTGAGGACGTAACAAGCTTCATCGATTGGTATTATACATGCTACCTTAAGCCAAAGACCTTCGAAAAAGACACGACGCTGGGTGGCTCAGGTAACCCTATATTCTGCGCTTGACACGTCGCCGACTGATTCCATCTGGCAGGCTATTCCCTTGCGACAGTCGGCTGCTCGTTAGCTTTACTGAACCTCCTTGTTTATGTCGCGCTGTATCGTACAGCTTTAGTACCTGTATTCCCGGCACGTATGGCCTTAGCTGCAATCTGGGGACCGGGTAAGCCCACCCAACGCTGGCCGTTTCCCAGCCACTCAAATTCCTTTCAGGTTTATACGCTCTTTATAAAAGCCGAGCCGAGCGGGATGCGAAGGACATTGTACCCAAAACGGATCGACTCCTCATCGGGATGCGCGATCCCATGATCCCTGCCACCATTGAGCTCGGGGAATCTCTCCCGCTAGCGAACGCCACCGCACTCATCTCGGCCCGTTTGCTCACCATCCCGCGGATGTCACATCGCCTTGTCCTTCCAACCAGCGGTACGCCGTATTGGGAGCCCTGCGAGAAAGTGGACCTTAGCGCGCACGTCCGCGAGCACACTCTGCCGTCTGGGAGCGGCTATTCCGAGCTGCGCGCGCTCCTCGAGCAGCTCAGCAGAACGCGGGTGGATCCCGGGCGCCCGCCGTGGGATGTCTCGATTATCCACCGTCCTGAAAATGGCAGCGTCCTGTTTACGCGCGTGCACCACGCTATCACGGACGGCCGCGGCGTCACCGACATCCTCATGGCGTGCTCAGACGAGACTCGCGCAGCGCTCATGCCCCCGCCTTCTTCATCATCGCCACCCGCCTCCAATCTACCCAGCCAACTCGCGCAGACTGCGCGAAATATCAAGGATCTACGGAACCTTGATAGACCACCGGAACCGCTGAGCTCGATCAAACGTGCGGAGCCGCTGGAGGCGGTCGCGATGGCGTGGATGCAGCGCCCGCTCGGACTCGCGAACCTCAAGGGCTGGGTGCGGCGCCTCGGTGGCGGGACAGTGAACGACTTCGTGCTGGCCGCCGTCGCTGGCGCGCTTCGCACGTACATGCGCGCGCACGGGGATGACGTCGACAAGATGTCGATCCAATGTAAGCTGCCCGTCGACGTCTTTACACCCTCGGCACAGGTCACAGACGTCGTGCTCGGAACGCACTTGGGCGATCTCAATGTTCCACTGCCGATCAATCTGGGGACGGCGGACGCGCGATTCGCGCAGGTGCGCGCGACGATGCAGCAAGCGAAGGCGGGGTATCGTTCTGGGCTCGCCGCCACCATGTCGGGCGTCGTTGGTGGGCTGGCCACGCCGACACGCCTCAAGCTGATCGCCACCGATGCCAAGACGGTCTCATGCTACGTGAGCAATATGAAAGGGCCACCAGCGCTCATGCACCTCGCGGGTGGGATCCCGATCGCGAATGTGCGGTGCCACCCGCTCGGCCTCAATGACATCGGCGTTGGCTTCGCGGTCTACAGCTACAACGGGCAGGTCAACGTCGCGGTTTGCACGGATAAGCATCTTATCCCCGATCCGGATGTACTCTGCGGGTACCTCGAAGACGAGATGTTCCAACTCGATACGGCGTCGAAGATACATTTAAGGCGCACAAGCGTGACCTTCCTCCCTCAATCTCCACGATTCACCTCAGTCTATTCGGTCGACCTAGCCTGCCCGATTGAAGCCGCGACGTCTGTGCTGCTGCCCGCGGATTCTCCCGCAATTGCGCGCTTTCTCGCTGGGACGCGTGACTCTTCGCTTAAGCTGGCTGCAGACTACATCCACCACAGCACGGATTATGTGCGCCTGGATGTTCCCTCGGCATTTGCGGCCGACGCGTTGCCGCTCATCAGTGCGCTCGAATCCGTTAGAAATGATGATACGGATGACCACGGCAGCGCCCCCGTCCTCCAACGCGACTGCTTCACCGTCGTCGAGCGGCTGCCGATACTTTTTGGCCTTGTCCATCAGACGGTGACAGTCAAGTCGTGGCAGGTCCTGGATCTGTCGCGCCGAGTTTCGGTGTACGAGAGCATGATCCAGGGTGCAGGCGTCCATGTGTGGAAGACCCGCGAGCTGATTGACTTGGGAGTGGATGGGAACGGGACAAGATGCACGAGGGTTACTGAGACACTTAAAGGTTTGTGTCCGTGGTTATTGCAGAGCGTCGTCAAAAAAGATTCGGTAGCGACACATAGGTGAGCTCCAAATTTCTGTCAAAAAGGTGGCTGACGGTGGTATTAGAGCCGCAATGGAGAAGTATGCTGCAATGGCAGATGCTTCATGAACGGCAATTGATATAAAATAGGTATAAATTATTCGGTTGAAGTCGGTGTACGTCCACATCAAACAAACGTAGTATTCGGTATTTAATCCGCCCGATATTTTTTGAGTCTGATCCTTGGGTCTTATTTCCCGGTATAGCAAACACATGTGTGCACGAGGTGACCAAAGGGATTTTGCGAGGTATTAGACCATTATATCCGACAACGGTCCTTCAGATATTTGACTATTTCTCACTATCTGAAGCTGGCGGTAAGATCCAGGGCTTTCTGAAATGCTCAGAATAGGTCTACACAAACTGGATGTGCTTCAGAAATGATCTTTCCAACTGGCGGGCCGACCAGAATCAGAATGGAATTTGTATGAGACTACTTATAAGTCACATCAGGGCGGGTTCAAGAAGACACTGATAAGTTTTTTTGAGCCTGTTACACTTTCCTGGTGGCCCATTTGCAGCCTCAAGATTGAGTACAGAAGAAGTGAGACTAACGCAAGATATCGAACCATAGTTCCTGCAACCTCAATAGAATATTGTGGAAGGAGGGAAGGAAGGTGTATAACCGCGGTGGTCCCTATAAGGAACATACGGGTGCTGTATCCCTCGAGTTGCTACAGCCATCTACGTTGCTCAAGGGTTATCCACTGGGTGATGCCGAGACACAGCCCCAGGAGGGGGGAGGGTCTGGGACCCCTTATTTCACTTTTGGGACAAAGTTTCCAAACACTTCGAAAATGTGTTTGCACACATAAAAAAAGGGGTTTTGTTTTTCGGGTGCCTCGTGCCAAATTCTGATTCAGACAGGACTCCCGGAACTGATGCGGGATCGGCTATGCCTTTGGCCGACCTGCTGTCTGCGGGCAAAAAGTCGTGGGAACTTGGACAGCGTGAGCCATCGTTACCCGATGAAGCTGAAAAGTCGTGGGGAGTTGGATAGCGTGGCCCATCATTACCCGATTAGGCTGTAGCGGGTGCGGAGGAGGGTCTTACTGCACTTTTCCGACCCTGTTTAGAAAAGTTGAAGGGTGGGTACCCCTTGACGTTGTCCCATCGGTTCGAACATGATACAAGCCAGAAAAAGCGCATGAGGCTCACAAAACGAACAGGGCAAACGGGAAAAAACTAATGCTGAAAGGAGAGTGACACCGGGGGCAAAAGCCGAGGCACCTGGATTCCAGGTGCCTCCGGGGCATGTTCTTCGCAGGTCGTGAGCTGGTGGACAAAGGACCGATAAAGGTCCTTGGGTGGACAAAGAATCAACATAGGCGAGACAAAGGGCAGGCAGGATTTTCACCACCGAGCAAATCTTGCCTGTCCTTTGTCCCTCCTTGTCTGTTCTTTGTTGACCTAAGGACCTTTGTAGGCCTTTTGTATTCGACATTGCAGCCTTCGGACCACATGCCTCGGAGGCACCTGGAATCCAGGTGCCTCGGCTTTTGCCCCCGGTGTGAAAAAAGTAACTCGTGGGAGCTAACTTTAACTTTGATGGCCCCTTTGGTTTGGCGGGCCTGACTTTACGGTACTTTACGGTACTTTTCCCATGCGTGGCGAAACTAACTTGTTGACAGCTAATTTGTACGGCTCGGAAAGCAAGGCGGCAGGATCTCCTTGGGGGGTGTCTGGTGCATACACTGGGCTCTTATTACTCTTGAAGTGAGGTATACCCATACTCATTCACATTATTTGATGCCAGCCAATTCCGCAAGCTCACCGCTGTATAGCCTTCTGTCCATAGTCATAGGTGCTACTTCATGAGCTGTGAGGGAATTATGACAATCTTCTCAATTATTTAACACTCAAAATCTCCCGGGTTGGGAGAATGCCGCTCTATCGCACACCAATATCCTGTTTGTACCAACTTCGGGTTGCGTAAACTTTGCCGAATAAAAACAACAACACTTTCAACAGGCCCGGACTGAAGCACCAAGTGCCTCATTCAATCTAATGTGTTCTCCCAGTGCATTCCAAGTTTAAGGTAGACCGGTACTGTCCTCCAATCGTGCTTTCTTCGGGGTTGATTTTGCAGTGTTGCTCTTGTTCACCCGCCAATCTTTGTCCTAAGATGAGGTCAATCTTCCTCTCCGACAGTTGTTTGAATGTTTGTGGAGAGAGGTGCGCACGAATTCCCATCTTTTTCTATGCTGGGTGCGCTGCAGATAAGATGATCTTTCGATAGATTCTTTTCTTCGTGCTCGCGACATCCACCTCGTCCCGGTCGGCCTCGTCTCGCACGCGGTTTTTCGACCCCACCCACCATCCCCTTGTGGAGCTCTTTGTGTTGAGCCCTTTCGATTACGCTTGGTGTTTCTAGGGCTTCATCTTCATCTCCCGAAGTTCCTGGAGCGCCTTGTGTACGAAATCGACCTCGCGATCCTAGTCAGAGTATTTGTGCCTGAGCGCCCTCTGCTGGATCGGGCCACCGAGCTTCTCGCTCTCTGGTAGCGTCGATTTCTTTACAAACCGATAAACTCTCCCAATTTTTGGCATACTCGTCAGATTCGCTCTGACATTACTATATATTTCGTATCATATTATGTTCGCTTATCTTGTCTTGTATTTATCTAGCGTCCTCACAACTAGTCTACCTTATCTTTCTCTTTGCCTTTGTTCTGGGACAATATTTTCCTGTAGGAAGACTGAATATATCTTATCTTTTGCCAATTTATTTAATCCTGGACTCTCACATGTACCCACCTCAAGGCTCAGTTGGTTGCCTCTTCTTTGTCTACTAATGCCAGAGGGTGTCTGCACACCAAGTTACAAATACTTATGGAATAAGTAGTTGTTCTTTCCACAGGTGTATTTGCCGCTCTCAAGCCAAGTCATTCCATAATTGAATCCTGTAAACCGAAGAAGAGGTTGAACTTGAGTGGTCACTGGTATTTCAATTCAATAATGGACATGGGAGCGAGATCAGGAACCAGAAGGTGGAACTAGTACTAGTATTTCTTGGGAAAGACATCTTTACTCATCGACTCCGGTGTTGGATCATCACCAAGATGTCATTTATTCACCTATCGCCAATGCAATGAAATCACGTGATCTGTTCGTGAAGAAAGAATGTGTTCATGATGTGACCTGCTTCACTCAGGATTAGATTTGTAGTACAAAATCCAATATTGAACCAGAATTCACTTTGTTCCAGGTGTTAAGGCCCAATCCAGATCCGGCAGCAACTGTCAGTTGAGTTTCAGCTGAGCCTTTGGTTATAATAGGGGCAGTCAGAGTAGACGGTTTTGGGCGGTTCTGGTAGTCGGTTTTGAAAACGGTTCGGATTTCATTGATCGTGGGAGAATCTTTTAAAATTCAAAACCGCCTCGAAAATCAAAACCGTCTGCTGAACCTCGGCTGGAGGAAGTTCTACAACGGTTCTGACACGGTTCTGGTTTAGCTTTCTATGGTCATCTAAATACAATACATTTTCTGTGACTCTCATTGCTTACAAAGAATCCCCGCCTTGTCTTTGTATCTCTTTTCTGCACGCACTGTCAGTTGTTCATGTCAACAATTTTGAAGACAATAAAGAGAGCTGCCATGGTCTCTGCCAGAGCCTAGGCTGCCGGCGCCGTGGCTACTGCGTTGCTGGCGCCCTTTGTTGTGGCGAATGAAGTTCACTAGACTCTCCACGCGCTGAGGGTGTCTCGTGGCGGCGGGCATTAGGAAGTGGGTCTGGTACAGCCACAAGGGAAAATATTAAAATTATATTAAGTGAAAACCGGAGTCGCAAGAACCGCCTTTCAAATCGGGTCAGTCAAAATTCAGATTAGGTTCTCTCACGGTTTTGACCAAAACATTTTCCAGAACCGTTTACAAAACCGTATCGGGAACCGACCCCAAAACCGCCCAAAACTGTCTACTCTGACTGCCCCTAATTTCAAGCCTGCCACCTAGGGATTTTTTCCTGGATACTCCAGACGTACCCGAGATGAGCTTCTGGAATTTTCCAGTGTCTCTGGGCCCAATGGTAAGCCAAATACATTAAAATAGTTTTAATATGATTGCTCAGTTTCACTATTACTACGTTTCAGTGGGTGACTTCCCGTAAGACTTAAATATTCCCCCAGAATATTTTTCGCAATTTCCACCGTGATGCGATGTCAACTGCCAGGACCCATCAGTTGCGTCAGTGTACACACCGGGATAACCCCTGGAAACTGGTGTTCCTAAGCGGGACCGTGCCGTGTAAATCTACCTACCTACCTACCCACAAACGGTTGAGATTTATTCTCCCGTCACTCGAGAAATTATGAGTCTAGACAGGGGGTAGGTACCCCTCGTCTAGACTTTTGTATCCTCGAATATCTCGTTTGGGACACAAATGATTGATCGTCACCCATTGTCACTCGCATCGCAAAGTCTCTGTCCTTCTGCACACCCACCACCTGCGCCGATCCCATTCTTCTGAGGATCCCCATTCACACTAGACACTCTACCCTGTATTCTGCCACTGAATATGTCATTTCTGAGGCAGTTTGGAATCAATCCTCAAGAGTGCAACAAGTTTCTTACAAGACAATGGTTGTTCCTGGCACACTCTCGGCCTCAGAAAATGCCGACACAATTCACGGAACATTGCAATGTGTGCTGTTGAACATTTGGCGCCATATTGACATGTAGAATTATTAATTTGCTTGCGGGAAACACAGGAAACACAACGAGTGGAATATCTTTTTTTCTTTGATCTCATCACTGGCACCCTCAAAGAAGCTCAGAAAATGCGCCGGAATATTTAAGTCTTATGGGAAGTCATCCAGTATTAGTATTTTCTATCTGCTCTACAGTCTATAAACTACAGGCTAAGGAAATATGCTACACTTTTTACCTGTTAACTCTTCGCCCTAAACGCACCCTCAATCTAGCCTAACACACTACGATCTCATCCCCGACATCAGTTAAAGTCTTGCACTAACTGATTTTGTGACAACTTACTAACTAGCGGTAACAAACCTGTGATTCATGTGCTTGTTAGTACTACGTGTTTACTTCAGAAAGCCGGCATTTTCTAGTGAACCTTGAGGACTGCATCTGTTCTTTAACAGCATGGGTGGTTGGTCAAATAGCCCTGGCCACCCTTTAGTTCTCCTGTGATCCTGACTCACCCAAACTCATGACTATACTGTCCCCTGCTTTTGGAATAGCTGCTTAGCGGGACTAAGATGGAAACACTGCGACTACAAAACCCGAGGTTCGAGTCCATCGAGGATATTATCTCTGTCACCACTGTGGCCTGCTTGCACGTTCATTATCCTTATCCCACAAAGCACCTCAGTAATGTTGGAAAACAATGGGTATCAACCAAAGTGTGAAATATAATACTTACGGTGGAAGAGGCTCAATTGTGGTATGCGACTGCGCATCAACCGGATTTTGTTGGTATCACACTCAATATAAAATTGGTGGTGTCTGTCTGTCCAACCAAATGTGAATTACGCTCAAGTTTCAAGGTCCCAAAATATTGTCTGTGCGGACTTGCGCTAAATTAATTATATGACTTCAAAGTTGGTGGTTATGCTCTCCACTGCGGCTGCCCGATAAAATATAAATCCACAGTGCTCCTATTTCCTCAAACATCGGATATCGACTTGTTCAAAATGGATTGTGGTGAATTTTTGAATTTTTATGGTGCACTATCTAAACAAAGGCGGGCCAAGGTTAGGAAAAAAACCCAAACCGTTGTTCTGGCCTGACAGTGGTGCTAATTTGTGAAGGATTGACCTCACTGTATTACTCGAGGCACCTGGCTTCAATACCAAAGATGAGTGGCTGGCGATCAGTTTGACCGGGCGTTTCCGAAGTCCTTCGTACAGAGCCTATGCACAGCCACAAGGTCATTTAAGAACTATCGGCCCTGAACATGTTGGTGTTTTGTTTTTGGTTTTTAAAAAAAAGCGAGCTTTAAGTACGAGTTATGCCATGCGCAGCATCGACCACCCCCCAAGTATGCCGAGTCTCAGATTTGTTGTTTCTTGGAGGCTTTGTTCTCACTGCCGTTCTTTTGGGGAAATTCGAACACGGTACTGTTATTCAGAGTTCAACTTGGACCTAGCTAGAATATATTCGAGGTTATGTAGAAAGCGAGTCGACAGCGCACTGCGCGATAAAAGATACGACACACATCAGCTGTCCCAACTGAATTCACGAATTCTAAATACCAGTCTAAGTCTTGACATTGCGCCGCCTGATCATCATCTTCGCTTCGACGGGCACGACGGAGATGTCCCCCAGCGAAATATTGGGCGGCCGGCTCGGGAAAGGCTGGATGTCGTAGTTGAGCAGGATCTGCGCGAGGATCATCTTGATGTTGTTCGCCGCAAAGAACCGGCCAGGGCTATGTTTCATTCATAAGCCAGTCAGCGGTCTCTGGGAAGATATTTGTGTTGAACGTACCAAGCATGGATCCCGTGGGAGAAGGGCAGCCAGTGTACAGACGTAGTAATCAAATCCTCGTTTGTGTGCGGCTTTTCACCACACCCCGGCTCCTCGCGCGCGCGGGAGAACCGGAACGCATCGAACTCATTCATGCAATCGTAGTACGCCTCATCAAAGTGTAGTCCGTCCATGGAGACGCCAACGGTGGCGTTCTTGGGGACGACGAGCCCGTTGGGGAGAGTGATGCCGTTGTCGGAGCATACGCGTCGGGCCATCGCGGTGCCGCCGACGCCCGAGATGCGCGCGCTCTCGCGGATGGCGCTGTCGAGGCGGTGGAGCTTCGCGACGGCAGCCTTGGTCCACTCACCGTTGTGCTCGTAGTGGACACGCTCGGCTTCTTCTCGCAGGGCCGCAACGAGCTCCTCCGAGTTCGGCGCGCTCCAGATGTCGAGGAGAGCATTCGTGCTCATAATCGTTGTCGTGCTATATATCATAGATGATAAATTTGACTTGAATTGCTGTGAGGGAATTATTACTGACGTGATGGCTTTTTAAAAAACAATGAAAAAGACAAGGAAGAAAAATCAGCTAGGTCCGATTATGTTCAAAAAATCCTACCTGCGAAATTGAGCAAAACGACACGGTATGCCAGTGCGTACACGGAGGTCTCGTTCTCCGTATTTCGCTTGAACGACTCCCGGACCATCCAAGTAATGAAGTCGTTCTGCACACCAACCAAGTATTTAAAACCTGCACCCAAATGTAAGGTTATTGGGGCCGACGCACCGGTTCCTCCCACGCATACGAGGGGTCCGCCTCCTTGTGCTTCATGTCCTCAATCCGCTGCTTAATCAGAGGCTTCAAATACTTCATTGCGGCGCCAGAGTGACGGCGGTTGGGCATGGTGGCGAACCAGGCGACTGCCCTAATGATTGGGAATAGATATGTACGTCATGTTCAACTGCGCAAAATTTAAACATACGGCTTCATGAACTTTGGGAAGAGGTGGAGGATGTAGCTGCTGACAGAGATGTCTCGCGCGAAGTGCGTACCGGCCATGACGAAGTCCATGTTAGAGCCTGCAGGTAGTCAGTGCTGGGAGGTTATATAGAAGACATCGCGCACACAGTTCCTTGCCGACAAAGACACGGTTGGCGACGCGTCCAACGGTACGCGTAAGGCTGTCGAACACCCCGACCTCCCTCCACTCGCCATCTGTCCCAAAGATCCCATTCATGGAGCCTTCGATCTCCTCGAGGAGTTCGTTGTTCAGAGTCCCAATGGTGCGTGTGAGTTCGCGCTTAATGACCAGAGATGAGCAAAGCGGTCGGAAACGGAGCAGACAGTACTTACTTTTATGAGGAGGTCGATCATGTCGTTCGAGGTGATTTTAGGGTGTCCGACGGTGTATGTGAATTGAGCTAACTCGGTAAACAGATGAAGAGCGAGGAGCGGGGAAATGCGGTGCAACCAACCGGTTTCGAAGGTACAGTCCTTAGCGTTCAAGATCGCGTCCGGGCGAGAGGCAAGCCAGTTTCCCATAGACGGGGGTAATATAATTTGTGGGCCTTTCGTCCACGTCGGCACGACAAAAATCTTGTCTGCCTTGGAGAACTGAAGACGGTTGGATCAGAAATGCGGAAATACAGTCAGGAGGTACGAAGTACCTTGCGATATCCCTGGGTGTAAAGCGCTACCGAGTCGACCAATCCGCGAAAATTAGCCCGGATGGCAGAGAAGATTTGAGGGCTTAGTGCCCATCCATGGCAGGGACGATGGAACACTGGCATGCTCTTTGCGGGCCTTGAGATTGGAGACGAAGAAAAGGAAAACAAAAAGGAGCGAGAGGAGTCCTGAGACCGCTGCAGTTACGAGTGCAACGTGGAAAGGTAAGGTGGAATAGAAACAGTCCAACATGCGGGATAAAGGCAGAGAAGCTTTGGTGGAACCCCATCAATCACCGTTTTCATTTATGGGGTTGACTCTTCCAGGGTGGTTGGGGGACTGCTACTACTGCTTGTCTCGTCTACATCTACTATGTAGTGAATCAAACTCGTTTTTCACTCATAAATTGCAATATTGTGAAACCGCCCAACTCGATCTGAGCGACGCTGTTCGGTGTAGACGTTGCGGATTTGGTTTATGCCAACCAATTCAGCTCGGTTGTTTAGACGAACACAAATCTCGAGTGAATCCCCCACGTTCTTTTTGGCGACCCACTTCTAATGGGATTCGAAGTCGTCCAAACGATCCTTGCAGCCCTCACATCCCCCACTCTGCAGTCTGCCAGTACGACAATAACTCGCGGTCAAATGCAAGTTTCTCCTCGATCTCGGCTGTGGTGCCTCGAATCTTCTGCCCTGTCTTGATTGGTGCGCATATTTTTCCTTCTATCTGGTTGGCCCCGCGAGGGAATGCGGTGTCGGCTACAAGATAAAACCCATTGGGAGTGCGTGTTTGAAGTTTCTCGTAGATCGGCCGGGCAACACACGAGTCATGCCAGCTGCCGGGTGCGTTGAGAACAGCCGCGATTATAGTCCCTGCGGCAATAATTTAATTCAGAGCTGTTGCGATCCCAAGCCAAACCAAAAACTCACCCTTTGGGGAGAATACAAGAACAGAGCTAACGAAGTGTTCACAAAGCCATCCATTATATGTAGCATTCTCGATTTCTTCATCGTCTGAAGTTTGACAAGCCAAATTCAATCCATCGATGCTTGCAAAAGCACCGGTCAACCGAGGATGGCGTTCGACAATCAAGTCGTTGTAATCCTGGAAATCATTAGGCTGCCACTTGATAGTAGCAGCTGGAATCTGGCGGAGAACCCCCAGAAGGATTTCAAGACCAAATGTGATGTATCGAGAAATGGTACTGGGAATACATGCAAAGATCTGTTGGAGGCTGATCTCCCGCATTGTCGAATTGAGATAACTGAAGCACAAGGCCAAGAGCTCCTGATCCATCAAGGGACCGTGCACCCGGACGAGTCCGTCCAAGGCTAGATGTGTCCTGCCGGGGAATGGGTGTGGTGTCCCATGCATAGCCAAAACCGGAATTGAGTATAGTGTCGAAAGTATGGACATTGAAGCCCATCGTTGTAATGTATGCGTGGTCATTGCGTGTTCGATAGAGGACCTGCCAAGCAGTAGCTCCCCTCGGATTTCGTAGGAGTTGAGACCGGCAAAGATACAACCGACTAGGCTTCCGTCGCTCAGTACGCAGATGATGGGCCTCAAGAGTGGCAACAGCAATAATGGCCATTGCTGACCCAGCAAGGTCATGTTCTTCGTCAATCTCATCTTCTTCCATCTCTTTGAGTTGTTGAAGGCCAATATACGCGTCAATATCCATGATGTGAGGGTTCGGCGCGTTGGTAGGAAGAGACGCGTTGCTGTCTGATGTTTGGCAAGAACACTGATCAAACGAAATCTTGTGTCACCAACCAATGTTGTTTTCTGTATGAGCTGGGTTCAGCTTCGCCCTTGATACAGCCCATCTCATATAATTTGATTCAAAGAAAGCTTTGCTCCATATTTTTGCCCTAATTCCTCAAAGTAGCCCTCTGCCTGGGTGGGCTTAAGCCTGGACGGTTGTGTTTGGATCAGGGTGCGCCCGGCATGTGTGCCGCTTGCCGGCTTCCATCAGTTCATCGAGATACCCAAATACCCAAAAGATACTCATAGATACTCTTGCGGGAACACCACGGAATAGATGTTGAGAATAAATCTTGTACGGCAGCATCACTGGCACCCCTCAAATATGCTGAAAATATTTTCTATTCTTACGGAAAGTCGCCCACTACCAACTTATTTTAATAGAAAAGACCTAATTTTGAGCTCGGTACACCGGTTTCAAAACTTTGGCTCAAGTAATGGGTATATACTGTAATGCTTTATTTAACCCCTAATAGACGCGATTGAAAATGCCACACCGCGAAGCTGTAGTCAGCACGCAAATCCCAGGATCGGGCTTGGTGCATGCTGACTGCTATGTCGCGGAGTGGAATGTTCAGGCGCGTCCATGGCGAATTGAGCCCGTGAAAAGCAGTTGAAACGCACCGTGAAGGGTGGATGGTGGCGGTTTGGAGGAGTGCTCAGCGTGGAGTCACCTTTTGTTAATATCCACGTGCCTCGGGCAACTCTATGGGGCAGTCTAGGCAAGCTGTCGCCAGGGAGTGCAGTACAAAGAAAGGTCAACGGCGGCTGTGTATGCATTATCAGCATCTAAGGACTTTTTCGTTGGTGATTTTATTCTTACCTGATCAAGATGAGCACAGAATTTTTAGGAGTAAATGTAGCATTTGCGGATGAAAGGAGGCAGGTACTCAAGATGGCTATCTGCCGCGTTTGGCAGAATCTGCCTCCCTTCATCCAATCTGCCTCACATCAGATCAATCTGCCTTAAATCATGAAGTATCTGGGTCCGCCCATTCAAAGCCCGCACTGCGGACACTGCGGACGTTGTTCAGTTTTTGTAGAGTTGTTTGACTCCTATTCCTAGTTTACAAAGTAGTTAATTTTTTAGGCACAAGGTCAGTCGATACAGATCTCACTTACTTCGGTATTTACACCCCCTGTAGTTACGATGTACGACAGTTTTCTGGAATCATATACTTCACCGACTCACCTTGGACTGAAGTTGTCGTTCTAGGAGATTCTTGCGGGGTTAGCTTGGCCTACAGATTGACGCGGACCTTACAGCACAAGGCGGCTTGCGAAGATCATTGAGACGGATAACAAAGTCGAGGGAATAAATTGATGGCGTCGCGCGGGCGCTCACAGAAGAGAAAACGAGACGAACGCGCTTCAAATGAAGGGCGGTGGTCCTCGTTTGCTGTTACGGTGACCGCGACGCGGACAGTGAGAAAATCCCGCGGAATATGATGTGGACCACAGCTCGGGCCGGAATCGGGATCAGAGCGATGAATAAAAATATCCGTGCGCGGGCGAAGGGGGAGGAAAAAAGGAATGGGAGAGTTTTAAAGCGACACACCTGATGTGCTGCATCTTGCACGCGCGCTGCCTGTGGATGGCGTTGGGGAGGTGCGTAGGTCTACTTTGGACCAGATGAGGATGAGAGAATGTTGAGATTATAGGAAAATGCGGGCGTACCGAAGGGTACCGTTAGTCATTGTGATCGGCGAGATAACCCAACGAGGAAACGTGGGCGAGACGTGCGCGCTGAAGGCCGCGTAGTGCGGAGAAGCTAGGGGAGAATATAGGCGCGCCATGCTGCGTACGTGGCGTTGGGACGTCGCAGAATACAGCGCGTCGGCACGACACCGCACCCGCCCGCCACGCGCAACCTGCGTATCCGGGGTAGTGAGGAGGGGAGAGAGGGCATCGAATGCTGGACGGGGGTCGTCCTCGTGTCGGACGGTAGTACTCGCCACGTCGCGCTTGTGGGCGGTGAAGACGGTGGCGGGAAGCGGGTAGGAAGCTGCTGCAGCAGGGGAGACGGAGGCGTGTGCGGCGCGGTGCGTGCTGGCTCGGGAGATGGACGTCGTAGGAATGGTACGGGGGCATCGACGTGCACGCCGCTTGGAATGGGACGTGTGCTCGCAGTCGTGTTGCTGTACTGCAAGGCGGCGTTGCGCGACAGGTACGCGGGCGACGGCGGAGAAAGGGTGCCTGGAGTACAGGTGGTATACCTGGGACGAGGTTCTGCTGCGCGGCGGCGAGGTGCGCGGCAAGGAGGATTTTGTTTTGGGCGGAGAGGCGGCAGCCATGCAGGCGGCGCCCCATGCCCAGCGGATGAGCATGCCTGCATAGTCAATCATACAAGGAGGCGGTTGCAAAGAGCTGATATGGGATCCGACGAGAGAGGCGCAAGGCAAGGGTTGCGAGGGAAAGTATCGCCAGGGTGGTATCATGATCGAACGGGTTCGGACGCGGGAGAATCGGACGGGGAGTGACTGAGCGTCTACTGAGGAGACGGCGGTGTCAGCAGAATGGCTATCGGATGTGGGACGACCAGTCATGATAGAGCGGGCTGGTGGAAAGTGGCAAAGAAGGAACGACGAAGAGAAGCGGTTGATTGATCCGCTCGGAGTTAAGCGGCAGTGATTAACCGTTCTTTAACGATTAGCCTCGCGATTCTTTGTGTCTCTTTGGTTTCATCTCCATATGGGCTAACTCCTTCTGCTCCTCTCTCTTCTTGCTTACGAAAAGGCTGCGCCCCAATACCAACACAGCATTCAGAGGTTTCGATCTCGCACCCCTTTTGTAATTCATATTCTCATCACGCCCGAAATTAACAATCTTTTAACTGCGCCGCAACCGTAAAGCTGCGGAATCTAAACCATTCTGGGATCTTCGAGGTGAACAGCCAGGTCTCATGATTTCAACAGCTTCAATACACAGCCAACAAACTTTTTCGGATCTCATTCATCATCTGCGGACGCCGTGCTGTATAAATTCGCCGTCCACTTTTGCTTTCGGCACCTAATCTGATCCCACTTCTCTCCTCCGTCCCACTCCTTCTGGGTTGTTTCCTCGCCTGACTCTATGCAACTCCCACCGAAGATCCATCTTTCCGGTTGGAGGAAATGACCCTGAGCTGCCGTTCGCAAGACCTCACAGTCTCGCGCCAAATCTCACCTTAATTCGAAATCTATGCTCTCCCAATCTTTTCAACGGTTCGAAATCATGGGCCCAATTGGCAATTCAACTGCGGAGCCCAATCTTCTGGCAATTCTGCTACTCCTTCGCTCGAACCCTAAGACCTATCCACTTCTCACGGTTCTGGTGCCTCGTGTTTGAATCAATTGGGTACGTCCCTTTCCAAGCCGCATCACAGTAACGTCGAGGGATAATATTCAACGTCCACCTCTTCAAATAGTCCCCAAGCATCAGCGGTCAATCGTGTTGCGGCGTTCAACCTTTCACCTGGAGGGATTCTCATGTCATTCGGCTATGATTCCGAGCGAACGGCTAGTGCGTCTTTTGAAGGATATTATGGAGTGGTCTAACATTGTCGATGCTTTCCAGCTACTAGTACGTCGCGCTGGCCGTTGTCATGCTTCGGAATATCCGCCCTGCATTTTGAGAGCGCCTAATTTGCAAATGTTGATTCTCTCTGTGGGAGATGTCGTGGCCGTTGGACCGGTCCAATTACTGCTTCAATATATCAAATGCCAGCGTGCTCCTGGTGCGATGCCCCAAATACACCGGCCTGTTCGGTTGCGACTTTGAACGTTTGTGTTTCGAGCGCAAAGTGATCTCCTGGAAGTCCACTTCGGATAATTCTCTGGGCCGTCTGATGGATGATCCTAGAATCCGTCCGGAATTTACGGCGCCATTCAAGCTAGCTCTGTTCGCCGTGGTGTGGGCATTTCTATGATACATTTTACCTCCGGACATAGAATGTTACCATTCTAAATAGAATTATTTTCGCCATTTGTCCTGGATCTCAGTTCCGGAGCGAAGCGTAGGCGCGTCTTGTCCAACGCCAAACAGACGCGTCGCGTCGAGTGACCGGGAGCATTGGCCAAGATCGCTTGGGATTAGTTAGAGGAGGTCGATCAGAAAAAAAAGTCTATGTGGGATTCCGCGAGAGTTTGGTGAATTAGTCGACTTGAATGAAGAGGTTATCAAAGGTTCGTCAACTGGATGATTCCCGGTATATGGCGTTGGGTAGATCCCAGAATTTTTTTGGGGATTTTCTGAGAGTGCGAGGTACCCTAACACGAGAAACACCCTCTAGGAGTGTTTGTCGGAGCTTTTGGCGCTTGTGACTGGTTTGTGACAGTAGTTCTTCGGCGATCGCCGATCGGAAGATACTTGCATAGATCGAAACTTGCTTGGTGAAATCGTGAGGGGAACTCCCTGGGAATCCCAGGGACTTCGATGGTTACGGAATCCAAACGGTTGGCTAAATCCCAGAAGGACATGTGTACTTCGAGGTCTTGAAAGATCTTAGATTCATGCGTCTGAATGATGGGAGATCTTGAAGGTTGTGTTTTGGAACGTGTCGCAGGCCTTCAGTACGTCGGTTTTCGAGGCTCAAAAGTTGTGAAGAATGTGCCGTATACTAGCGGCTCTGACTCCCGCACAACCGCTGGGACCGGCAAGCTCAAGGGTAGTATTCCATACCCAGAGCCCTGCAGTTGATGGAATGGGCAAGTTATGCGAACGGTACGGTGGGCATTCGGTTTTAAATATATGAACAAAATGAAGCGCGCCTGGCAGAAGCGGGCGAAAAAAATTACAACTTGTTGATACAAACGGCGTTGAATCAAAAGAAATGACGGCGGACCAGCGCCGTATGCGTACAGGATATTTGCGCCGTGTTTCTCACTTAAGCACCGAAAAATGAGACAAGTATGTATATCGGGAGGACGCCTGGTAAAGAGGGAACAAGAACAAGAGAAGGATAGAAGGATGGATGGCGGGCAGTAAAATTGGAAACTAACACGCACCGGTAGCACGAACCCGTAAATTCCTCCACATGATCTTGAATGTCCCCGGCGACCAAGGCAAACGGGCATTGAAGCACCCCGAATTCCTGCCACGCTCCCAAGACGAGGGCAGTGGCTGGGTTGGGGAGTTGAGAGCCCATTTTCGAGCTGGTTTGAGGTCGACCGGCGGCGAGAGCTTGAAGACGAGCGGAGGAGAGGAGAAGCAGCGGTCGCATGAGCACGCCTCAGACCCCGACTTTCCGGCACGCTCCCAAGGCGAGGGCAGTGGCAGATTGTCGGGAGTAAATAGCGCTTAGAATCCCAACCCCAACTTCCCGCAATGCTTCCAAGGCGAGGGCGAAGGCAGGGGGATGGGGAGTAAGCGACGGTTGTGGTGAGAGGAATAAGCAAGCAGTGTTGACAGCTGTCAATCCCGCGTGATTAGTACGTGACCGCTTAGCTTTCCGCCGGGATCTGCCGGGATCGGTAGGTAGAAAGTCGGGCAACCCCGCCATTTCAAGGGTGACGGCAAATCGGTCAGGAGACCGAATAAAACCGATCATGCCGAGCGGCAAACCCTGGCCAACTTGAGGCCGTTTTCGGCAAATTCCAGCCCTTGGAATGACAATTTTTCGCTGTACGTGGAATACGACGCACAGATCACGTGACAGCTGTTTGCATAATTGGTGACGGTCAGCACGAAAAAGAAACAAAAACAAACTTTTGATGCCGCCTGCTGAGGCTGTCGCTCTCAGCGCACCCGGTGGTAAGAGACAAGCCGCAGAACTCCTGTATCATGTGTCACAACGACTAAATACAACCGTTTCGAGACGCTATTAACCGTTCTACTGTATCATTTCGACCAAAGGTTCAGGTGACAGGTGACAAGGGCCCCTGAACTGAACCATTTTGGTAGTGGTGACGGTGACTTTCGCGAATGAACAACTAAAATTTTCAAGCTTTTAAAGAGCGTAAAAGACATTTTTGAGCTATTGAGAATTCGACAAAAAAAGACGCGAAAATACGACAATAAAATCTAGTGCTCCTCCCAAACGGGACCCTGGTACCGAGTCGCAACAATTTTCCGACGCTGGCCGCGACCGAGAACCACGGGTTCCACATCTGACTCTTCCTCATCAGCATCTGAAGCCTCTGCATCGCCCGACCGAGTAATTCCGCCCTGCGCATCGACAGTGAAATTAGGTGCGATCAACCCAGAGAGTAGATGGTCCGATACGACGGCGAGAGGTATATCGCAGTCATCATACACATCTACTCCCTGGTATTGATCTTCACTGTCACCGTGATCGGCAGCCTCCGAAGTGGGGTCTGTCTCGGTCGTCTGCGTAAGAGCCGCGTGTAGAACTGGGTGTGTGGTGCGAAGATTACGAAGGCCAGCAAGAGCCTCGGGCGATGTGAGCGATTCTTGGGACAGATTCCAATTGCCGATGCGGCACATCTCGAATGCCTGCAATTGTTATTAGACGCAAGGAATAAATTGGAAAATGGGTGTGGCGTGCCTTTAGAATTGTAGCCGAATCCCGATGTCGTGGATGGTCTGGACAACCCACCTAACCGATCGGTCACGCAGCGTACCTATAGTCGTGTTGAGGGTGATCTCATGCGTCAATTTGCCAGCTTTGATCTGCCGCGTTGCCTCGTCGACAAGGTCCCGATGCGCGGAGCGCTTCATGCTTAACTTGAGCAGTCGTTGAATACCGACATCAAGTGGCTGCCAGAGGCCGGTGCAGCCGCCAGGGACGAAGAGGATGATAATGGTAGGGTGATTCTTCTTCATCCACGCGAGGAACTCCTTCGACTTGTGTACGGACCAACAGTCGATCTCCCAAATGGAGAACTGCGATGGAGGAAGACCAAGTTCCTCCTTCGTGGCGTCGAAGTACGGCGCAATGATGTCGTCTACGAGGGCATGCATCGTATCGTGGTTAGACCAGTACGTGGATGTTTTCGAGGGGACCATGCTGTAGCCCAGCGCAATGGCCTCGTTGTACCGCGCAGCCTCCTCCGAGGGACAAGATCCCATGGTCTTGCCTTGGAAAATCGCCTGCATCGGGAGCAGCTTCCCGCTCGCGGAAATGGAAGGAACGAGCGTGAACGCGCGCTTCTCTTCCTGCCCGACTGTCGCCACCTGCTTTTCGCCACGCTGGTTCCAGGTGGAGCCCGACCCTTGCTGATAGACGAGCTGTGTTTGCCAAGTAGGTCCAGCATATCGTTCATTTGAGATCCCGCCAACCAGGTTGGTCCCAGAAGTCGTGAAAGTGTATGGAATGGTTCCGAATCGGACACGCCCCGCTTGGCAAGCCCCCAAGGCAGCATAGCGAGCGTTAAAGTAGTGTCTTCAGCCAGTGCAGCACGGGTAGGGTTTACGGCGCTGATTTTCTTCTGACGGTTAACCCAGGCCTGAGATGCTCGCAAGCGGCCCCATGCATCTTTAATATCAGCCACGGCTGCCCAATAAGTCAAGATCCACAGCGGGAAGTGAGTTACGCTACCGCCCAGATGGCTGTAGATCACTGATTTCGTCCCGTCGAGCCAGCTTTGGCGGCTGGACGCGAGGAGTTTGTTGATGATCCTCGTGTCCGGAATCGCAAGACGCCGCACGCGAAGCATCAATGCCTCATCGCTGACATCTGGAACGTTTGTGCTGAAGAACTGTGCGGGCTGATTGCTGGTGGCAGGCGTCGCATTTTGAAGAGGAAGGAGAAATTCAAGCATCTGGGCAATGGGGAGGTATGGCGATGGAAGAAGGATGTACTCGAGCACCTGGGGAATAATGAACCACTGGGCCGCAATTTTCTTGAGCGCAGGCGGGGCAGTGGACCACAATCGCTGTCGGCCGATCCACTCGGATTTTTTGAAGGTGTTGTCGGTGTCCATCGGTAGCGACATGGGAGGGAATAAACTTGTATTTCCGTCGCGTGCATGAAGACTAAGTAGGAAAAAAAGCAGACAGCTTTGACCAGTTTCATCTGGTTTCATCCTATCCCCTGCAGCAGCCCTGCTTTGTCCTCTGTCATGAATGGTATTGAGTAGACAGTTAGACCATTAACCACGCCTCAAGCACCCGAAAGCGACGGAGCGAAGCCATTTCAATTTTTTCTCTAATTTTCGGTGCCTTCTTGAGCCCCATGCGTGCGCGGATCGTCTTTGGCGAGTTCAAATACTCTCAGGCGAGCATGGGCCTGCATTTGTGCAGTCGAGCGGCCACTTGGCAAATGAACAATTGCCAAGCCAGTGACGGCCTCGGTCAACCTTTGAACACCGTGTCTGGTGAACAATTGAGGTGACGGTGACATGGCGTGAACCTTTGGTCGAAATGGTACAGTATTAAGATCATGTGCCCAATTCGTTGGGGACTATTTGGCCCTATCCCCTTTTGCTACCTCCATTCCGTCGCTTCTGCTCTTCAGCTCGATTTGTACAGCCTTTTGCTGTTCTCTGTTCCATCAATTTCTCATTTGTTCTTCCATTTCGGATGCAAAACTGTTGATCCATCCAATTGAATTAGGTCGAGGTGACGAATGTTTGCCGCTGTTCCTTTATTGGACTGTGAGCTGCGGAATTTGTCTGAATTGGCCAAGGGGCTTCGAAGATAAGGAATTTCCTTATGTAGGGGGGGGGGGGGGGGGTCCCTCCCGGGCTCGAAAAAAAAGTTGTACGCCAAAAGTTATAAAGTGCTTTTAAAAGCTAAAACGGCCCTAAAAAACATGTTTCAGTGATTTGCGAGACTTTGCGGTCATACACAGCTTGATGTGTGACATTGTTGATTGTTGGGGATGACGTCCTCAATCAAATTTTCACCTTCGTGCCACATCCGCGGTGATTGCGATGTCGAAGAAGACGCCGTCAGAGTTTAAAAAAAGGCTGTCAACGGTATATATTTGCTTCTATTGGCCTTCTGTCTAGCCTGCTGATCCGTGATTCAGTTCTCGCTGTCTCTCCGGCGCTCCAAGTCTCCACCACTGATCGCGGAAAGCAACGAGCAGCCTGACCCTGCGCCTGACCCGAACCGGCTCACTCCTGATACGGTCTGGCAGTGCTCTGAATGCAAGCTGCCAGTTAAAGTTGGCCTCGCCGGGCAACACAATTACGATGAGCACCAGGGATCAACGAAATGCAGAGATCAGGTTGCAGCTAACAAAAATCAAGAGGCTATAGTGGAGAGGGGAAATTTCATGCGGAGTTTCTTCCAGCCAGCCCCTAAAAAAGTTCCTCCGACCGTTCCCATTCCGCCCCTCGTCCAGCCGCACGTGTCATCTGGCGGACCGCTTTCTCTTACCCCCGAGTCCCAACACTCCCCCTTACCGAGGTATGTTAAAAAACAAAATATCCGAGTCTAATTGCTTACCAGCTTCAAATTTAGCATCGCGAGATCCCCGAGTCCCCAATTGGCCGAGGAATCCTCGATTATTGCGTCACCCGAAGAGCCCAGGGATTCTATTTGTCCTGGCGTTCGGCTCACGTTTCCCCCTGGCCAGAATCACCATACCAGTTACCCCTTCGGTCTTCATGCCGAGTTCAGCCTTCCGTGGAACTATTTCTCGGAAGGTGAATATTTTTTCATTCGATCTAATCGTTGTCGCCAACGGGTCCCCGGTCCGGAATCTCGTTTATGCAACCTTGCGATGAACTGGATCGACGCGGTGATTCTCTGGATGGAATTCGACAACGCATCGCCAACGGTGTCAACGAGAACACACCGTTAATGTTTTTTCCGTTTGGCGGCCTGGTGCGGCGCATTAGGAAGAAGGACGACCAACTTCAGGCCATGCGGCTTACAAAACTCAACGACACACGCCTGCTGGCCGGTAAAATCACTGAGCTGGATCTTCACAAGCAGCTTATGATGGCGATTGCGACAAGCAACAAGCATCGTATCTTGTCGCTGATTCGCGCGGGCTTGAACGGCGAGAGCATTGACGCGATGCTCAACCACTTTTACCGGGCCTGTATTGACGTTCATCATGAAGGGCCGAAGTACAATCCAAAGGGGTTCACAGAAGATGATTACATGGTCGGGCTATGTGTCCTACGGCTTGGTGGCACTCGTCTAGCTGATCTGCTACATCGTGCCCTCGGTCTTCCCGGTTTGACGACCTTACGAAAACATTCGGTTATTCGACCGCTTCGGGCTTCGGTTGCGATGCCTAAGGTCGCCGAAATAGAGGCCAATATCGATGCGTACACTGCAGCTGAGGATACACCCACCGGTCCCCCTCGGATTGTTCATCAGGTGCTGATGCTTGACGAGATTGCAGTGGAGAAGCGGGCGCGTTGGGACGACAAAACCAACATGATTCTTGGTGCATGCCGGGAGCATAGCCAGAATGCCGCACTTGAATTCTGTCATCTCGACGATGCAACTACGTTTTTTGAACATATTAATAGCAATCAAGTCCATTTGGCCAGCGAGGTGAGTAGCCAATTCAGTCGAGATTCAAATTTTCCAGTTTAAATGGCTATAGGCGACTGTCTGCGCTGTTGGATCCCTCAGTCGGAAGCCTCAGATGTACAACCCACGACCGGTCTGCATTTCGGGCACTTGCAAAGCGGAGAAGGGCCCTGAGCATGCCGTCTTTCTGCAGAAATTACTGGAGGCCATCAACAATCATAAAATACATGGCAATATCATCTACCGAATAGCCAGTGTTGCCTCTGACAGCGAGGCGAAGCGCGGACTTGCTCTGGCCCTCGAGTTCATGAAATATGTGCTCACCCCATCATCCCCCATTTATCCGCTGCTCCATCCACTCGAATTCATGAACCTTCTGGTTGGGCCCGACGATATAACACCCGACAAAGATTATCGCCACGTTTTCAAGGCATTACGATCCCTCCTCATGCGCCCAATGGGTGTAAATGTCCTCGGCTTCGAGATCGTGCCTGCTGTTCTCAAGCAGCATCTACGTGACATGGGCCTCACCGACGAGCGGATTCACGCTTTGCTCAACCCGAATGACCACCAGGATGTTGATCTTACCTACTCCTTGCTGAAAGAAGTCTGGTGTCTTCCTGTAGGCATTCTAGAGCATTTTTAACATGCTTGCGCGTACCTATATGAACGAAGTTTTGTCGAAAATTGAAGATTTGGCCGAGGTTCGAGTTGTATGAGCAATAAAATATTCTGTGCTCAATGGTTTTGGATAAATGTTGAATATATGGTTGATATGGGATATTAGTACTGACCGGGGGCAGCGATCAGCTGGAAATACAAGCAGTAAGCCAACGAGGTTCAAAGTTTCGTTTGTTTCGGGCATTTCCGAAGACGGTCCGGGGCGCCGTGCCAATGAGATCACACGATCAAACTGGGCGCTTGCACTCGGAATTTAGGCGCCAGCTTCAAAAATCATCGCAAACCCATGTATTTCAACGCAAACTCATGTATTGACGTGCGTAGAACTATGTAATCTATGTAAGTATTAATCCTTTAACTATCTACATTCAATTCCATTGATCCTCCACCCTCGTCGTACCCTATCTCGATCGATTGTAGTCTGCTTGCATCCTGTCCTGTCGCACGCCCCCCGTGGCCGTGGTGTGAGCGGGGTGTGGGCACGCTCAGTGTGGATGAACACGCATACATAGCTCGTTCGAGCGAGGGCTGCTCGGGCGGCAGGGGTGGTGCACGTGGGGCAGGCGCAAAAGCAAGCAGGATGGATGCGCAGGCGGGGTGGTGTGCCAGCGTCGACCATCGGGGCGCAGGTGGCGGGTGCAGGACGTAAGAGCGCGACGCGCTGTGCTGTGGCGGGGGAATAGGTGCGCGGGGCGGAAGATAGGCGCAAGCAAGCGGCGCGCATGAAGGGCGGGGAGCATGCGGACAAGCTTGTAGTGCAGAAGCGCAGAAGCGGAGCGGGCAGTGTACGCGGGGGCAGTACAATACACGGGGCGCAGTGCGGAGTTGGAGGTACGACGGGCGAGCGCATGGTGTGCGGAGCGGATTGTGCTGTGGTTTGCAGTTGTGAGCAGGCGCGTGGATCGTGGGCCAGCAGGGGAGCCTGGCAGGAGCGAATAGTGCTCGAGCACGAACAAGCGTATGCTAAACGCTCTAGCGCGAGCGCACCGTGCACGTACGACGGGTGGGGAGCGGGATTGGGTGCGATACTAGACGCGGAGGTGCAGCAACGCTGAGCACCACAAAAGCGGGAGCGCCGCGGGGCAAGCTGGTACGATGCGGGCGGACGAGGCACCAAGGGCGTGCGGGCGAGCAGGCCAGATGAGCACTAGGGGCGGGAGCACTATTGGGCGTGGTGAGCGTGTGCAGGGATGCGGATGTAGCGGGATGCACAGAGCAGCCGGGAGCGGCAGCGGAACGTCCACAAGGCACGCGAGGCGGGTGCGCAGGGATGCGAATACACGGCATAAATGTGTTCGCTTGCGGATAAAGGCCAGCGTGCGAGCAAGCGCGGCGGGTGCGAGCGCAGGCGAGCAGGAGTGCTGCGGTGAGATCTATTATATGTGGACCACACACAGCATGAGTTTTGGTGTCGATGGCACGGCATCTGACCGAAAACACATACCTGCCGGGTGTATGAACAGACCAGAGCGCAAAAAATCAAAAAAAAAAAAAGCGGCTGAAAGGAAAGCCGTGCTGCGGCGCGATAAAGCGAAAAAGGCGATGCGGGCATAAGGTCGAGTATTATTTCTTCGTATCTAGGCGCATTGTGGAAGAATTGAGGGCGTGGGGTGGCGGAAAGCGAGGGCAGGAGCAAGAAAGGGGGAAATTGGGCAGCGCTGAGGAAGCCGAAATCTGGTGACTAGAGTATCATTGAGGCACAGAGTAGATGCCGAATAGGGCCTGCTATGGTCTGGTATACGGCGGGGGCTGCCTGCGGACGGGCGGGTGGCAGAGCCAGCGAGCGGTGGTGGCGGGAGGAAAGCGGAAGTCACATTTGTCACAGGTGTGATGCGGGCAACGCCTGGCTGCGACGGCAACCTCAGAATGATGGTGTGATGCAGTTTGATGGCGCCCAGGAGCTGCCGAAACGGCTGCCTGATGCCCCACATCACCCTGGGCAGGTGCCCAGAAACTTCGCGAAGCACCCCTGGGCCACGGCCCACTTTTTTCGCGAAGGTCTAACTTAATGGGCTGGAATCATCACATCGTCCAAGACTCGGAATCGGAAAGTAACTCTGATTCTGAAGACTCGATTGATGTTCGCAAAATTAAACAGGAAGCCGAGGATTGGGAGTATGCGCCGCTGGAATATCTGGACGAACTGACACAGCCCGTTCCAGGCTTGCCTGTCCTGGAAGATGATGATGTTGACCGCGAGATCATGCACACGACAGCCCCACAGATTTCGCTACCCGGCCCGCTGGTGAAGCCCGCGTCAACGTTAACGGTGGTAGCTGGACCATCAACTGCACCCGCGCATGCTGTCGAAAGTCAACTCACACCTGCCAGTGATCCACATGCCAACTACACCTCTGTTGCACCGACGGCAGTAGTGGGAGCAGATACCATCGAAGACTTGCCGAAACGTCGCCGAGGTAACAAGAGGAAACTGGAGAAAAAGTTTGAGTGTGTTTGTGGAAAGGAAGTTACCGACAGTCAGCGCGAATCCAGCGCAGCAAAGTGCAGCAGGGCGGGGTGTGAGACAGTTTGGGTGCATACTGGTTTCATTTCAGTGTCGGACATTGCTTACAATTGGGCAGTTCCATGCAGAGTGCGGGGAGGCTCGAAAGAACTTTGTTTGTGAGCCATGTAAAGCAACAAAAAAGCAGCGCCGTTAGACTAGTGATGTTGTGTAGTGTAACGGTTACTATTTGGGTTCGAATCAATTATGACGCTTTGTCATTTAGATGTTAGCGGACAGTCCGCCCACATCAAAGTGAAACAACGTCATTGGCTTCTATAAAACAACAAGAAACACCCATGGCAGCGTGCCGCTAGCTGCCGACTGGTTGATCACTTCCTAAAATGGGAATTCCCTTTTCTGGGGGGGGGGGGCGAGGGGTACCCGATTTTCGCTGAGAAAAAAATTTCGAGGTGTAGTGTAAATTTCGCAAATCGGTTACCCCTTGGAATTGGCCTGATCATTCATATCTGAGCCATAGCTGTAATATTTAGAATAAAGTATACAACTGTAGCCAAGTAAACCTAGTAACTGAACCCACGACTCTAGCCAACGGGTTGGCTAGCTATGCTATACCTATAGGTAGGGTACCTGCGCCCATTTTGGCTGTCTGCCAGCGCTCCGGGTTGTTGTTGTTTATTCTGAGGTCCGGACACGATCATATGAGATTGATCTGGCAAATATGCGAACTTCGGCTCGATACTGGTGTGGGTGTGGGTGGGCGAAAATAAATAAATAAATAAACGAAAATATTGAGATGATCGGCAAGACTTTCGGCGTTGATTCGGTGTTGCCAAATGGGTAACTTGACATCGCCACCAGATAGCGAAAGTAGTTTTTTACGGGCTACTACGGCGCCCTAAATGCCTGAAAATATTTGTGAGTTCTCCAAGTACTTCAAATACTTCACATTCTTTTTTAAAGCGGTATCTACCCAGAAGGGAGTATCTGGCAGAGTTATTTGACTCTTCGGCAATATACCTGACTGAGTTTGAATTGGGTGATGTGATGCGATCACCGCGGATGAAGCTCGCCTGGCGTCTTGCTCGCTTTGCTCACCACCTCAGTGCCGACGCGTACGTCTGCACGCGTCCCGCCCGAACTTCAAGGCCCGGAAGTCGTCAGCAAGCCCCTTCCTCCAACTAGTGCCGTTGTCTCTCCCCAGCCGTCCCGTGAAGCCACCCATCTGCCCTTTTTCTGTTCTTCAGTGCCCTCCCGCTCTTTAGGCTCTTCATTCTGCAGTGAGTGACATTGTCTTTGTGAATCTTGTTGGCTGGCATTGAATCCGACTGGTCGTGCTGCACGAGACTGAAACCCCGGACTTAGCAGCCGGCCAGGTGGAAAAGTGCCAGTGAGGGCAGATGACATGGTTTTCCCGATGCCGTATTTCTTTTATAAAATTCCTGTCGGAAGTTGCCTCACAAACCGGGTGTGCACCCGTGTCTCGACGCTGCTGAAGTCGCGCATGACCCGCAAGCGTGAATCCACGTCTTGCGCTTCATGCGCGACTACATGTACGCTGACAGCGACAGCAATACACCCGCGCACAACGGCCAGGGCAAGTGGAACTAGCGCGGCGAGGGTGCACACAAAAAGATGAAATCCCAGAGATGAAAATCTGTGGGGATACCAACCAATGGGCGAGAGATGTATCTATCCAATTCAGCCGGACGAGCTGAGCTCGAGCCTGCAACAAATTGGGTGGACGCGATAACCGATGGCGCGGCGCTACCTCGTGAAATGCCGGATTGCGCAATTTGCGCAGGTGCCGAGCTCGAGCCCGCAACAAATCGAGTGGACGAATAACAGACGGTGCGGCGGCACCCGATGAAATGCCCAAGTGCGAAATTTGTGCTGACATTGAGTTCTCAGGCAGGGATGATTCATCAGGCAGACTGGGTGGTTCGTCGAATAGAGGAAGCATGCCGCTCGGGACACTATGAAGTGCAAGTTGTGTCACCGGGACCTTCGGTGGTGCAAGAAGGCGTGCAGGGGCAAGGAGTCAATTGTTCAAAGCGGTGCACGCATCTGCCGTCATGATTGGATTATGTTTGTGTTCGTCTTCCAGTTGCCGTTGAAGTAAACCTTGAGCTGTTCTGACAACTAGGACTATTCCACATGCCAGCTCGACACTCATTATCAGAAATCCTTGTTCTGCACCGCCACCATTCCCGCCAAAATGCGAGAACGGAACAAGATGCGCCTCTGCTTCGCTCTGGAACTAAGATCTGAAACAAATTGTGAAAAACGATTTTATTTAACAGAAGCAACAACCTTTGAGGCAAGTTCGGATGGATTTCAGGATTACCCACGACATGGCACAGAGTGAAATGAATTATCAAAAGTGGGATTCAAGGAGATCAGTTTGAGGGGATTATTCTATTTGGAAACCCAGGCTTTCAACGAAGAACCCCATTAGCCGAAAACTCCCCCAAAATGTCTAATTGGAAGCCCCGACGGTGCGCCGGCCATCATCGGTGCTTTGGCACGGAAGTATTTTGAGGTATCACTACCGGCTATCACCAGCTGTCATGGCGCTTGAGAACGTTCAACTAGGTTCCACGATGATCAAGAAAATGCTATCATTAAGTTGAATACGAAAACATATTGTAGTTTTTCATGAATCAATAAAATAGTCTGTATGGTTTAGGCTGGGTAGTCTGAGCTGATACAATACAGACCCCTTTGACGTGTGAACTCTCAAGCGAACGCAGTGCACGCTACCCTGCCTGGCATAAATTTAATTACTGACTGAAACGCTACTGCAACAGACAGAATGCCTTTATTCATTGTTTCCAAGGGCACTTTGCTGCGGCCCTGGTAATATTTGCTGACATGGTTCGCTTCAGAAAAATCTATAAAAGCCTCCATGTTCAGTGAAAGCGCCAGGCAATACCCAGCCATGGTTTCTCATCCTTCTCCCTTCTCGTCATACTCGTCACCAAATCCTTTGACTCCATATTCTGCTACCTTCTTTCGGCAGCTTACCTTTGAAGAGGCAGCCAAACTCTGTTTCCCTATCTTTTGTCCTCCCAAAACCATCCCTGCATGGATTTTTACTCACGAATTGCCAGCTGACGCACATTGTACCATTCAGCCCGACGAACTCATTCCAAACGTTGCGGATCTCAGGCCAATTTTGCAAGAAATGGAGAATGTATACACAACAGGTGCTCGCGCTGTTGCTGTTTCATTGGTTTCAAATGGCCAATCCACCGATTCCCTCTACCATTTCTCAAAGGTATTGTCATTGCTTTGCTGCTGTGATGCCTCACCAACAAACTTTGTAGATTCATCTGTTCAGTCACCTGAACAACAACAAAAGCACCATCGAATCCGGCTGTGCACTTGCATCTCATCTGATGTCCATCCCACTTCAGCCACCATCCAACTTGGACACATTGTTGGACCTTCCCTAGTCTCGCTTGTAGTCAGACTCCACAAGATTTATGACAGTTGATAAATCTTTTATATGGAGTCTGATTTCGTTGGCAGGTCCGATCATGGACCTGGGTTTTTTTGCTAGACACGTGATCACTTCCCCACACCCATACTGTAGAATTTCATTCAATTCGGCGGTCACGCGTCACGCACCCCCTGTGCCGCGATGAATTTTGGTCTCGGTCACGGGTCACGGCGCCCAGTGCCGAATGTAAAATGCGTGACACTGGGGCCCAATCTCCCTTGGAGGTGCAAAAAAGGCAGAATTTTCGGAATTTTTCGTCTTGAATGCCGAATTTTTGCAAGTGTCACGCCAAAATTCGTTGGTTGCCGAAGTGCCGAATCGGTATTTTGGGTCACGGGTCACAACCCATGCCGAATTGAATGAAATTCTACAGTATTCGGACAATCTCACCTCACCAGAGCCTTGGGCACCTGCATTATTGTTGAATGCATTTGAATGGACTATTGGATCATTTTTCCCCTTTCAATGAAAATAAATTGGATCTGAAATGCATACAAGAGGTGTTATTTATGTATGTGACTTGAAATGGCAATAGTACACCAAGAAGGACCTCAAAATCTTCAGAGAATTTTTCAGTACCTACTTATAGCTTTAAATAAATGTTCCATCCTGTCGAAATGGCTGCTGGGCTGTTGCAAGTAGCCAAATCCCGAAAATTGGTCATTCCAAGGGCTGGAATTTGCCGAAAACGGCCTCAAGTTGGCCAGGGTTTGCCGCTCGGCATGATCGGTTTTATTCGGTCTCCTGACCGATTTGCCGTCATCCTTGAAATGGCGGGGTTGCCCGTACAGCTCTCACCGTGTCGAGACACTTTGTCCTTTCCACCACCTTGTCGAGAATTGTAAGGGTTATGGTAATATTCCCCTTACATATATATCTACGAGCTTCATGATACACTTCACGGCTTGCGATGCTTATTTTATTTCTGAGTCGACGTACTGCTCTACTTCCTATTTAGGATAAAGTATTTACGTTATATGGTCCGTGCATTCTCACATATACGGCCTAATTTCCTGTAGAGTAGTTAATCGCCTCCCATTCTTCCCTGGTCTTGGGGATTCTTCTCTTCAGTTCCCTCTTTGAGTCCCCTTGACCATTACAAGAATCCAGTTCAATCTACCTGTTTACATACCCCAGGAAACTAACCCTACTTCCATGGATTCCAGATATGAATCGGGATCCCGTGGACCACAGTATGCTACGCATGTTCCAAGATAATTCCTTGCCCTCATCATCCCTTGTCGCAGGATATCTATGTTCAATCGGTGCACAAATTTTACGATAAATGGTGGGAACTTCAACATAGTGTCCCAGGATACGACGGACACTGAAGCAGGTGCGGCCATACTCCCCAGATATGATGAAATGTGTCATATTTTTTCGGCTAGACTTTCGCTCTGTCCGCGTGGGGGACCTTCACCTGATATCATGTATTCAGAGTGAGAATATAGTGGAGTATAAAGTCGTACAGCGGCGCAAATCCTCCGCCCGTATACGACGCGTCCCCATAGTCACGGGAACGAGAAGAGTCCACCATGCACGTGTCTTTGGAAGCCCAAACATTTTCACCGCAGTCGTCTATGAGGGATCAAACTTTGCCCATGTGCGTCATTGTCTATCCCACTGAACGGCAAAATAAGAAGATTTACTCTGGATAGCGGAAAGCCGAGGCACTCGAACGACAATTATTCCGGTCAGGATGTTTCGCCTATGATTCCGCCTTGTTCGTTCACCTTTGCATCCCGAAGGCACCCAACTACCACCCAGCTGTTCGGTGTGGTGGATTCTCGGATAATGAAGGCACTCATTTATCATGACGGTTAGTACCTTGAGTCCCTGGGCTTGATTCCGTGTTTATACATGCCCCAGGCCTTATGCCTGCAGAGGAAGCCTTGGCAAGATGTACATCTGATTTCAGTGCAACATGCCTACTCTTTCAAAGCGTAGGGACTACTTCATGAATGAATTCATTTCGGTATTGACTCCGTTTGCCTTGTGATGAAGGGCAGGGACATGACGGCACGCTGCATCCCTTTTCATCCCTGATTGCAAAAACTGATTGCCTTAACCAGTGCCTTGCGGATTACTGGCTAAATTTGACGGGGAAATCGTGGTACAACTCCACCCGACCAGCATATACGGAATGGATCAGTATGTCCACGGGCCATCTTTCCGCCGAGCTGGACCACGAGTCTGAAGGGGCCTTGATTTCATCTGGTTCGTCGGTCCCATCAAACACAAAGTCCCTCCCGTGTCCGATTCCCCTGCATGCTGTCTCGAGCGAAGATCTCTTCAGTTTGTTCGAGCTGGAGGATATATTTCTCCCGTTGTGCTACCGTCATTGGTCCTTCAAGGAGGTATCGCTGCATCGCGGATATATCACTTTGGGAGCGCTGTTTTCAGTAGAGGACATGGACGATCCTTTCAGTTCAATGTCGGAGCTTCTACATTTTCCGACAGCCATGGATCTATACCGCATGCCAGGATCGGGTTGGGGTTATATAGATGAGTTTGGCGCAGAGATTTACGACTTCAAATCACGACACATGACAGCGGACGGATGGATGCGGCAAGTCTTGGGTTTTTCTATCCATCTGATAACCCCAAACTCATCAATGCTCGTCCTAGGATTAACTTGGATGGACTTCGGGATTTAGAACCACATAAGAGTGGCGCATGCGAAGTTCATCATTTCCGTTGGGAAGGAATATTGGAATGTTCCCGCGACATTCAAAAGTGGTGGTTAACACAGGCAAATCACTTCTCGTCAGAGAAATCAGGTACGTTGCTCGCAATCCATTAAGAAACACACTGGGACTTGACCCCAAAAAATAGCATCCTCTTATCGTGGGTGGCCCTCTGTAGTCTTGCCTTTCGTGCTTACCTGAACGCTTAGTCCTCGCTACCGGCATCCAGTTCCGTGTCTCGCTATGGGACTCTCCAGACGAGATTTCTCTTCGGGGAACGTTTATGGCCGATGCACCTATGCAAGAGATCTATCTATTTCTTTTTGACCCTTGTGTACATATCCAGAACGGGCGTACGTCGGTCAAAATTCCTGCGACCTCCCACGCTTACTACTGGTCCTTTCAACATGACGGATCCAATCGTTTGTCAGATGAGATGCTCGAGGAAATTGTGCCTCCCCAAGTGCTCTTCGAGGCTAGGATCGTGGGACACACTTGGTCGGACGTGGATTACGAGCTTATCAGAGAATTTTCACTCGCAAAAGGTTTCAACCCAAACAGCAACGATGTTGCCATAGAGCTCGGTTATCCGCTTGCAGCTTTACATGATGAACCAATCCAAATTTCTTTGCAAGGTCAGTGGTTTCACGACGGCCCTCTGCCATATATGAACTCCACACTTCAGCCGACTCGCATGAACCACACCTCGATGACTTTCCCAGACCTTCCGGTGTCTGTTACTATTGGTGAGATTTGATCTCGCTCAAATGACAGCACCATCCCTCAACCTATCCTAGTGAGAAAGTGGAACAGCTTGCCTATCAAATTTGGCGTCATCAGAGTTCCTGCGACTGCGATGAGAATATACAGCAAAGATCTTGCAAGAATCCTGGTGAGTGAATTAGATTGCCCTTGAAGCCGCTTTCAACCAAATTCTGAGTATGCCTGTCGCCAGGCATAGACCAGGTCCCCGAGCATTCAGATGCTCCCGAAGACATGCTGGTCCCGCAGACCTTCAAATTCTTCATAAACATCCAATTGACACTTATCTTGTTCCACACTTTATCTTGGTTGTATGACCAAGTGTCGGAGGGCATGAGATTTAAGTAGTTTCTTACCGGAGTAGTCCCGTCTAAATGATGATAGCCTGCGAAGGAATTGAATGAAGGAGTGGTAATTGGATGCACGATGCTATGCATCCACCATTTAACTTGGGGGTCAAGCCGATGCGTGCCGCACGGCAGGACTTGTACTTACGTGTTTTGTTCACCGTGCACGTACGTACAATACCCCAGCTACATGTCGCGCAACCTCACCACGGATGCATGTTCTCCTCAAACATCATTAACAACAAGATGGACCTCCGCTTCGCTCCGGTATGTGAGACGAACTTGGGAATTAAAAATATATATGCGAGTGTACTGTAACATCGTGTACGGAATATCACTGGGAAATTAAAAAACCGCAGGAGGGGGATTAGCCGACCTTTCTAGCCATTGAGGTGTTCTGACATGAAACTTGAAAGGTTCAGCCTCACTCTGACAGGAAGTCAATTTTTTCAGGGTAAGAAAAGAAACTGCAGTCTGCACCCGAATACCGATGGACGAATGTTATACATCATCTGAATTTTGTCCTCCAAAAGCAGCAGCGGTTAGTCCAACATCGTCCAGATAAATTCTGCCCAAGGCGTTGTTCGTTCGGGACCGCGCGCAGGCATTGGTTCATTGATGTCATTACGGGAGTCGCCGACCAAAGACGGAATTCAAAGTCCCAAGGTAGGCCATGCTAATTCATCCAGTCCCGCCCAAGAAAAGACCCAAGCTACGGGACCAAAGACACCCCCAAAGACGGAACCTGAAGCTGCAAGGTAGGCAAAAAATTGGGTCACAGAGGGAATTGCGGTGACGCCCAAGCTAAGACCCAAGCCAAGCAACAAAGGACCCATCAAGTCAAATGAGGGGAAGGCAGAATTAACCAGGTAACAGTAGACCATGCCAAAAGCGAGTGTGGGGGGATAAAAGGATGACATGGAACCCTGTCTCTTTATATGCGTAAAAGCCATACGTGGCCGCAGTGTGACAAAGATCTGTCGCCCTGCGGCGTAGTCAATTTCTGTGCACCGGCAATTCATGGGACTTGCCTCAGCACCCCGAACGTCCCAATCCGTCTAGCCGTCGGACAGTTCGCAGTCTAGAATCGGAAAATGTGGCCTGAATGGGAATGAGTGCACGGCGACGAAGTTTGCGCAGGCTGCTGTGTGAGAAAAGGACGTCGAAAACACTCCGTGCCAGTGCAAATGGGGGAACACACCGTGATTTGTAATTGAATGAGAACGGGGACTACGCGGCCTGCCGCCCGAGGGTCAATACAATCATTTTGCGCCTACGCCATGACAGCTGCGAACCGCTGCGCCCTGTCCAGAATAGGCTTCGCCTGGGTCAGCTGTTCAGCGGCACGCAGTTCCCGAGTGTAAATTTAATCCACTCTCGAAGCTTTCCTACTGCTGCCAAGGAAGACAGTTGCGGTTAAGACTGCGGGAGGCTGGCAGATGTTTGGTCAGTTGACAGTTATAGATGTGGGAAAGCAGTAGGCCGAATGGGGGTGAGCGAAGCATTCGAGCACGAGAGGAGAGGAAGAACGGATGGGTATGAAGCCAAATGGAGCAATTGCACCGCCGAACAAGCAAAATCTTAAAGAACGGTTAATTTGCCTATCGCCAAATCTAATTCCCGCTACCGTAAGGTACGGGTCTTATAGCGAGCATGATTTTTAGATTTTGGCCGTGCATCACATTTTTGTCAGCAGGTTTTGCGTAAGCTGTGATCTCTCTGATTTCTTTCTTGATCTCCCCTTCAAAATCTCTCGGCATATACCTCCGGCATCGTAGCCGATGATTGGCATCGTAATTTTGCTGAGGCACAGGTCCGTTTCCATCGGTTTATTATCTTTGACCTTCGGCAGGTGTTATGGCACCTTGCTAAGGATGGACACGGGTCGTGGGTACACCCGCAGGTTTTTACCCGTGGGTGTGGGCGGGTACGGGTACGGGTCGCGATTTTAGACCCGTGCTCAACCCGCGTACCTGACCCGTGTACCCGCGGGTTTTTGAATTCAAAAATGTTTATTTTTCCCGCACATAAGCAGGCAGAAAATCCAACCTTCACAGGATGTTGTTCCCAGTCTCGCAAAAGGCCTTTGTCAGAGATAAGTTAGTATAGGTTTTTATAAGGCCGAATGAGCCTGTAGGATTTTAGAAGAATGGCGCTATCCCAAGTTATAAGCCCTTATGGAACTTATAAGGGTTATGTCCCATTACGGCCAGTTATCTGAGCTTGTAGCTCAGTATAGTCAACCCCGTTGCCGAGAACCATCACGGCAATCCTTTCTGACCTTGTACAATTCTACTTTGTCTCTCGTGAAAAGAAACAAAGAGAAGTGTTCATTCAAATCTAAACTACATACAGCAGATAACAACATAATTGCCTACTCTTATGACCTACTTATGAGGCACTGGTTGTTATGAGAGTGTGGACTTGGTGTGGACTTACCTTCGGTCTAGGATACCGCACCGTATTTGACAATAAGACATTATTCATGCTGGAAATTTTGCGGGTATACCCGATGGGTTTGGAGACCCGTGGGTGCATTGAGGACCTGCGGGTAACCCGTACGGGTTTTAGACCCGACCCGTATACGGGTACGGTTTTGGCGGGTCTGGGTACAGGTATGCCCAAACGTACCCGCAGGTATACCTGTGTCCATCCTTACACCTTGCCATGTCATCCCTCTTCCCTCTTGTCCCATCATGTCCCTCGCCGTTGAAATGGCTGTCTGTCCCATTTGAATTGAGGCTTCAAGATTGTCAAGGAACTGTTGGTCAATCAAGACTGTTAAAGAGAGTTAGGCCTTCGGAGAGTTAAGGTCTTGAAGTTGAATCATTACTCTTATTAGTGTGCTTCGCAAAATCGATGTTTCTTTATACAGGCCTCTGCTGTGGCTGGCTCCTGCACTGCAACTGTCCACTACTATGTGCTCTCTGTATCTCATCTTCTCTCATCACTGTTGTCCTCCCCGCTCAAACCAGCATGTGCCACAGAAGCACAAAGAATCCTGTTTAAGTTTGCTATACACATGACACGTGCAGCCAAGATACTGACTGATTAACCGCAGCTCGGTGCGAACACAGTTAGCAGCGTACAACTGTTACGGCTCTGCCGCCTTGGGGTGTGCAAGGCATGCGCTGCTTCTCACCGATGCGTATCCCATCCCTTAACCTCCTTCACCGCTGACTAGCTATCTTTTGTGCAGGCGAGGATCTGCGCAGGGTACATTGCCAGCTCCTCACATTGATGTCACATTGATGCGAGATGGACAACTCTGCACATGGTACAAATATCTGTACAGGTCAGGAGGTATTGTCTATCCTGACTGTGTGCACGGTCCTTCCCACCAGAGCCAGCATTGTTGTGTTGTCCTTCCTTAGCCTACACTCTACAATAACAATATATGTTCTGCAACATACTGTCGTGCATCATTCCAATGTTCTTTGTGTGTCCGTAATATAATCATAAGCTATTCGAGAAGTCAGATGTTTTTCGAGATCTAGATCATTTGGACAGACAAATGAATCTACCTTTGGCAAGCTGTCATACAGGCCTTGCTCAAGACCTGCCTCAAAACTGACCCGCTGTCTGTTTGATGTTCCATTCCCACCCTGAGAAACTTAACGGCGGCATGTACTAGGCTCACCTTTGTTATCCCGGTGAATCGGGTCTCGACATCCCACAATTGCTCACAGTCCCTATCATATGCAACCCGGGATTTGAGAATCTGGATAAAAGAATATAATGTTTGGAATTGCTTGCAGCTCTCCCTTCTTGGCTCTCTCCGGGCCCGGGACTTTCAGGTCGCTGTTCCCTGTTCATTCAACATTCTTCTCCACTAGCATTGACCTTTTCACTCTGAACATACCATCTTGGGCTGTTGCCACACAGAACAAAAATCTTGAGAATACAAAAAATTTAAATGCTTCACTCTATTCCAGACGGAATCTATCAATGCTCAATTTAACCAAGCATTATTCGAAATTGTGGCATATTGAAGTGATTGGGATACTCACAAGGTTCACTGGATGACCTTATTCTCTATTTAAGTAGCAGACAACTCCAGCATCTCAAATACACATGCCTTCCTTTCTCTCAGTCATTTTGTGAATCATAACTTTCAAGTGCATGCAACTTTATTCCTTCTCGCGATACTGAACACTGTTACCTCGAGAATTCCCTCAATGCAATCAGCTGTCAATTCTCCTGGCAGCCCATAAACCTTTGTAGTCGCAATCAAAGCTTCTGGTCTTCATCTTCATCCCGTCTACTGAAACTCTTGCTTTCATTTGTTTGCCATGTATGCGGAGTGAAGCCAGCCTCTCGTGGACGGACACTGCAAATATTCCAAGCTCATACTTCACATTATTAGTAGAGCAATGTGCAGGCTCATCCTGTTGACATTCAAAAACTCGATGTTACAATACTCTCTAACTCACTAGTTGTACCATCACTAGTTTATTCCTGAATTCACGTATGCTCTGCTCAAACTTGGTTCAAGACATGGTCGTAACTTCTGGTGTCTGCCACAGCCCTGCCAGTCAAGTGTTTCATTTGAGACTACATCTTGCTCGAATGGTTTTAGCCCAATATATTTGTTGGAAACGGTGTGTCTGCTTGTGTTCGATTTGACTCAGGTTCTCGACTCGGTCTTGCTTCATCCAATTCTTGTGCGTCTTCTTGAAATGGACCCAAATTCAAATTGGCTTTAATTCCTCAAGTCACGGTCTTCAACCCTAAATTTGCGAATTGCTGTTACACTTGCAGTGACCTCATTCGCGCTGAAATTTGGACCGTGTCAAGCAATCTCAATCCTGGTAGCGGGCCGTGCCGCTCGTCGGCCTTACCCACTTTATCCAAGTAAAGCTCACCATCCAGTGACATCTTAGCCAGCTTGGTTCTCGCTCCTTCCACTTCTTCCTCGTCACTGCTATCTTCCTCTATCGTACTTAGAGGTCTCTTTGCTAATCTCTTAGCAATCGGGTTTGAACCAACTTGCAAATTAGCTGAAGTTTTCCTACTGCCTACCACTGCATGGACGTTGGATTCAGGCAGCAAATCCTTCAATTTTCCAACGCGTATCACGTTGGAATTTCGAGGGGTCGCAAAACCGGGATCTTCGTTGCAAGTAAGCCAATCAATTCGGCTAAAAATTCAACCGTACCTTGTCTTTCACATCTCGCATCAATATTGCGGTAACGAGATAAAGTGTGAGCATTGAAACCAGGATCCGACGTAGGAGGTGTTCCGAGCATTAAGATGCACCTGTATCTCAATATAGCCATTTGATTCTCGGCGCTCAGTCTCAGCCAATCATCAAACGTGGTTACAAACATACTTCATATGTTCAATAACTTACTGATGATGTTAGTGCTATCTGGGACGCCATAAATTTTGTGCGCAAGAACCCTTATGTCAATTTATCTCGAGTCGACTTACAGGTAACTGTCTTTCAAAGTAATCGTGCTGGGGTGACGCGATTACTTTGAAAGACGGTTACCTGTCTTGCCATTCAGCAGGTTCTTCGTCGATTGCGCTGCATACGTTTAGAACAAGTAGCACATGCCAGAAAACAACATTTGAAATCGTACCATTCTCGGCTCAGAATCGGTGAAAATATCGCGTTGAATGTGAGTTGGAGGTAGGGAAGAGATGTAGATGCGGTGGAAGATGGTTCAGGAAGGCCATATGGCTGAATCGGTGCACTAGAACGGTGAACGGGACCAGGAAGAAGAGACAGACTATGAAAACTACTCGAAGAGCTAACGGACTCATAGAGTGCTGGCGGGTGTTCGGATGTGGGCAGACTTGTACAGGGGGTCGAGAAGCTATGATAGTCGATGCATTGTGTATCCATTCGAGTCAGACGAGTGCTCTAGGGAAGAAAGTAGGGAGATAGAGTAAAAGACGCGAAGCTTGCACTGCCTGTCCCAATTCGGCCTGGCCGCCTGTGGGGAAAAGCACGTGAAGTCACGATTTAATCACGGCAATCCAAGGTCTGGTAAGCGGAAAATTGGTCATTTCAAGGGCCAGGTTTTGCCCAAATCGGCCTCAGATTGCCCAGGGTTTGCCGCTCGGTATGTTCGGTTTTAATCGGTCTTTAGACTGATTTCGATCAACCCTTGACATGGCGATCTTGCCGACTTTGGAAAATTGGTCATTTCAAGGGCCAGGTTTTGCCCAAATCGGCCTCAGATTGCCCAGGGTTTGCCGCTCGGTATGTTCGGTTTTAATCGGTCTTTAGACTGATTTCGATCAACCCTTGACATGGCGATCTTGCCGACTTTGGAAAATTGGTCATTTCAAGGGCCAGGTTTTGCCCAAATCGGCCTCAGATTGCCCAGGGTTTGCCGCTCGGTATGTTCGGTTTTAATCGGTCTTTAGACTGATTTCGATCAACCCTTGACATGGCGATCTTGCCGACTTTGGAAAATTGGTCATTTCAAGGGCCAGGTTTTGCCCAAATCGGCCTCAGATTGCCCAGGGTTTGCCGCTCGGTATGTTCGGTTTTAATCGGTCTTTAGACTGATTTCGATCAACCCTTGACATGGCGATCTTGCCGACTTTGGAAAATTGGTCATTTCAAGGGCCAGGTTTTGCCCAAATCGGCCTCAGATTGCCCAGGGTTTGCCGCTCGGTATGTTCGGTTTTAATCGGTCTTTAGACTGATTTCGATCAACCCTTGACATGGCGATCTTGCCGACTTTCGAAAAATTGGTCATTCCAAGGGCTGGAATTTGCCGAAAACGGCCTCAAGTTGGCCAGGGTTTGCCGCTCGGCATGATCGGTTTTATTCGGTCTCCTGACCGATTTGCCGTCACCCTTGAAATGGCGGGGTTGCCCAGTTTAACTAGCACCTACCTCAACAGTGTTTATCATCGGAGTCAGGTGGCCATAGCCAAGAGCGCCCAGAACGAAGTCCCAGTGCTCTTCGAAAGCCCACTGTCTGTGTAGTTGGGCAGTTCAGGTCGGTCTGGAAAATTTTGCACTGCCTGACATGCAAGGCAGTATGGCCCAAGCATTCTCGCAATATTCTCGAAGTCAACTTTCATGAGTGACAGACACAAGGTTACGACACCACAGCACACGTAACCGGCGCGCCAAATGTCAGTTGGGCAGCGCAACAACGGCCATGGTCTTGTTCCGTCACAAATCCCTCCGAGTCGGGCCAACCCTCGGCGCAGCAGCGGGGCAGTCTCGTCGGCACTCCGACTGCGCATCCACCACCACACACGGTGACCGTGTCCGCCATTGCAGTGCGTAATATCAGGCATGTAGAACAGAGGTCCCGAACGTTCCCCCGTGGTTGGCACTCATCGGTGCGAAGATTAGGGCCTGGGCGCTCATTCGCTCATCACCCTGCATGATTTCGCTTTTCCATCTGGTCTTTTCTGTGGCGTCGGATATCTACTGGGGCTATGAATTCATCTGTCCATATTGCCACAGCATCGAAGCTGTTGTATCCCCATCAAACTTCCCGAGCACTGCCAAAAGTTGAAGGCTATGCGATCGTTCACCAAATTCGCGGAATGCCCATTGGGCTGTCAACCAACATTTGCACATTTAAAGGGGTGACCACCCTGAATGTACACGGAGCATCGGCTACCGACCCCCTCACTTGGCTTCCTGGATTTGCGTATTCACGTTGCAAATGGCGGCACAGATATCCAAACTCGCGTTAACCGATCTCGTTTCGATGGTCTCCGAAGCCAAATCTGAGGGCGTTTTACGTCCCACCACCTCGAATGATACCGGTCGTTACGAGCGGACTGGATTGTGAGCACCCTCTCATCAAATGTCTCAAGTTTCTCATTTTAATTTTAAATCTTTTTTCAGAGCTGAACCGGTTAACATGCAAATTTCTAGAGGATTATTTATGCGTTCTTTGCCCCAGTGCGCCCTGAGATTTGCAGCCTGTCTGTCAAGCTGATTTGCTGGCAGACCTGCTTACCTGCCTCTCCACTGGTCTGCTCACATCCACCCAGAAGGTCAACTTTATTTCTGTCGTGAAGGCTCGTTCCGAGTCGTCACCGAGGCATATTTGTACCGCCCAGAAACCCTCGACCAAGTAACCCGCTGGATCAAAAAAATTGAAGACCTCATGGCGAACAAAAACTTCCCAGTTTCCGGCCAGCTCGAGCTTTTTATCAAGATAGAGGATGAGGATTGCGCCTATTACTTCGTCGACCACGCTACCCGCGCAGAGTCCTGGCTAGAGGACATAGACACGGACAATCTCGGCCTTCCTCCCGTCGTTTCGCTCTCGCAGCTCAGTTAGTAACTTTCAATCTGATATCTTGTTTCCTTGCTCAATTTGACTCCCTACTAGACATTCTCTGCGAGGAATTATACTGGAGCCACGTCGAGCACTTTCCGATGCATGTAGGTCTCGACCGCAACACCCTGGATTCTCTTGTTTGTGTCTTCACGCATGCAATTTGCGGTACATAATCACCACCTGTCTGATTTACTCGTTGCTAACCCGCCCTAACAGATCAAATGACTTCCCGCGTCTCGACGTTTCCCTATTCTCAGAAGGAATGCGAGGCGTTTGTAAGTCTTCTCAAGAATTCTCGAGGTCCGTTTACGCATCCTCGAAAGTCTGCACAGACGACTTAAATTGCCGTCATCTCAGATCACCTCTCCGATGGAAGCATAGTTTGCACCCTCGGTAAGAATCATCCTGCGGTTTTCATGACCGTCAAACTTACACACCACCCGCTCAGCCCGACTATGGAGCTTAATCTGTGAGCACTGCATAGCCAGTGGCTCGGATCACTATCTAACAGCAATAGGTCGAAACAGATATTTAACCTATCACGGGCAGGAATGCTCCCGCCTATCCCGAGATCAAACCGTCTTTTACGATCCGGAAACGAAAAACCAATGGGTTTCAGCTGTAGCGTCCCGCATCTCGTTCAAGACCGCTGACCGATATCTGGTGCAACTGAACGATGTATTCGTTGATCACTTGGTCTACTCGGAGCAGTGGAAGTCTATGGTCACTGGTTGCTTGCAAGATTGGCGCGGAGCATCGCACGGAGTGAGATAGTTTCGCGGCCCTTGATTCTCATCGTTCTGATCCAAATCTGGTAGGCATTTTTGGGCTTGATGCTGCACCTTTTCTTTTTAGCCTTGACGCCATCCCCATCTTTGGCAGTTGCTTCTGCATCGCTCTTCGTCGCCAGCTTGCTTGGATCGACACTCTTGATTCACAGATACGCACCGTTGCAAGGGATTTCCGCTGCTGAAGCTGTAAGAATATCTCTGTAACCGCGGTTCCACATCTTAACATGATTTAGATGGACTACCTTGAGGCCATCCAGTCGCCCACCTTCAAGTTCCAATTTGTAGCGCTCACATTCGCCCTTCCGCATGCGTTGAATCTCTGGGGCACCCTCGTCATGTTCGTGAACTGCATTTTCTTGCTGGCCACGCGCTTCGGAACAGGTTTCGCTACCGGGATATCCGTCGTGGCCGTACTCGCGTTCTTGCTATTTCAGTGGACTACCTCCGAGAGGTTCAATATGTCCCTCACCAGCATCCATGACAAGTTCCGCGCCAAGTTCTCCCGAAATCAGGATGATCTCTATACCTCGGAGGTATAGAACGATCTGCGGTGGTCGTATGCAAACAAACTTCCTGCTGGGTGGCATCGCGTCGTGGGACTGCTGCCCTTGGCAGCGAGAGGAGAATATCAGCATGTGTAGGCCCAGCTATGGTTGGGGGCGGCCCAATTCTACCCGTTCTTTCACCTCGGATGTCTTCCGAACTCATCCCAACGTTCGGAGTCGCGACGAAAATCACCTTATACCTAGATGTATATTCACGCTGTCTGTTTTCCTCTTAGGAATTTGTTCGCATTCGCTGCAGTATATCGCTATCGCTAGCTGTAACTGTAAAAACCACAATGTATCGAAATATTGATGATCATGACCTTGTTACGACCCCACGATTTTTACGATGATACGTTTGTTTCGTGCACTCTTAGATTCATTAAAAGTTTGGCCCGACGGCCTCTAACGGCGGTTGTGGAAATAAATAGTCGGCGGTGGCGGAGAACTTCGGTGACAATTGCTAAACTTTGTTTTCCTTGTCTTTATGGGCACTTTGGGATTGACGCCTTTTCTCCAAAAAACATTGCAAGTATTCCTCTCCATAGTATATTGTATCCTTATCTCACTCGCCCCTACAGTCCAGAGGTTGTGAAACAAGTCCCTGACTTCGAGGACTTGCTGGTAAGAAAACTGTGATGTGAGGATACCCACCAACTGTTTTTGTAGGAGCTTCTCATCTTAATGGCCGCATAGCGATGGAACCCTCATAACACAACGCCCGCATTTACAACATAATGTGAACTCGTCCAGCGGCCGGGCAATCTAGTGAATCCCCCGGTAAATGTCGATTATTCGCGAAGCTCATCAGTAACAAGTTTGTTCGCCGCGTTTGCGGTTTTCAATCCGCTAAGTCACAGCCACCCCCTGTTTCTTCTTCTCATCTTGTGAAAGGCGCGTTTCAGACTTTGGGCCGAAACTCTTTCGAGACTACGTCACCGATCTTCAAGATCTTTTCAAACACATACCAAGGCTGCAGCACAACTTCACAAGTTCAACAAGGCCCTCGGCTGGAGTGCACATCTGTACCTGAAGGAGCTCAAGCTTGTCGTGGAATTCCCCTCTACTGCTACCTCCCTCATACCTTCGGCTGTCACCCACCACGGCAATACGCCTTGGGCTCCGTACAAGATGCGTCGTTTTATCACCCAATACACAGCCGGCGGCTTATTCCGTTACGTGAAGTATGGCTTCAAGATGGCGAAGGAGATCCTTGCGCATGGCGGTTGCACGCTGAAGGGTGTACTGGATGGTGCGCCAGGCCAACGGCACAACTCGGGCCTTGATCTATTCTCGAAGGTAGACGAGTTGGCGGCGGACCGCGTGGCGTGTTTTGGTAAATGATCCACCAGTAATTCTGAGCCACAAGTAATTCTAATGTATATCTCGCGTGAATTCAAATATTGGCAGTAACCATATAAAGTTTGATTAATCAAATGCCGTCTCAATGCATAATCCTGCTTGATCATTGATTTGTAGAAACCACTGTTTGAACACATCTCAGACAAAAAGGGTGCCCAATGTGGGAGGATAAGGATAAGGATAATATTATAGCCCAGCGTGGTCCCATTTTCGAACTCAGAACCAACCATGAAGAAGTACAGAACTCAGTCTGGCCAAAGAGCTGTAATTTCTTCTAAGCCTCAAAGCTTCAAGTCCAACATGAGCTAGCAGGACACAGTATGTTCCTCTCAGATATCACCCTCCCTGAGTATTGTTTGGCCTTTTCACCGTGATCCAAAACAATAATATTAGGACCTTACACTATCTGTCATTTCAGTGATGGTTCAAAGAAGTCGCCGTGGTGTAAATCACATCATGGTGAGGTGATTATGAGGTTGGTTGGATGCAGAGGATGTGATCCAAGGGCTGGGGCCACTGTTCTGTGGGATCAGCCAGACGAATCGGCTTAAATTTGATACTTATGCTGAGAATTTAATCTGAGATGAAAATTTTCTGTTCAGATTACAGCTATTGGCAGTACCGAAGGCGCGGATGAAAAATTTCCTGTTTGGGATGTTTTCAAAGAATTCCTCAGATCTCGGCCAGCTTTTCACCGATTCAGATGAAACCTAGCCAGATCTTCAAGGCTAATTCATACGCAATTAGTGATAGAAAAAAACTTGCAAAAATCCTTTATATTGATTGGCCTGTGATTTCGGACTGTGGCAGCGATAAATGATATCTAGCATAGTCCAAACATATTTAAATGAGCTGATTCTTTGCAACAGCGAACTAACATACATTTAGAAAGATGTCATAGAGCCAGAATTCCAGATAATCCAGTCTATGATGCCTGTAATCGCTCCTGGACAATGGGCAATGATGATCAATCCAGTCTGATCTTGAAACATTATGAGAATTGAATGCAACCATGAACTTTATAAAATTTCTGGCCCTAATAAATCATTCATAATCCATATAAGTCTTTTGTCTCACAAACCCAGGCCATTTGAACAAGTTCCAGGCCTACTAGGGGGCATCCAACACGCAAACAGCCTGAAATCCAAGATTATCCGCTATTAAATATTTTAACAGGTTTCTCTCTATCACTAATTCTACATGAATTAGCCCGAATTGTCTACCACAATTTCATCCAAATGCATGAAGAACTGACCGAGATCTGAGGAATTCTTTGAAAACATCCCAAACAGGAAATTTTTCATCTGCGCTGTGGAAGTGCCAACCGGCACGCTCGTAGCAATTACCTCATAAGGTGTTGCAACCGGGCTCCTCCTCGGGCGTTATCGACCACTCATCACTCTCCTCTACCTCTATATTGTGAACGACTCACATTTCCTGTCTCTCTCCCTTTTCCTATCAGATTATCTGTTCCCCAGCCGAATACCACGCGACGCGCTCAAAGCTCACGCGCCATAGACGATCACGTGTCCGTGACATCGAACTTGGAGCAACATCCATTCACGCGATAATACCTGGCTGGAAGGACGGACGGCGCGTCTCTCTATCACTTTTCTTATCCACCACACACTCCACACTCGTCCTCTATCTCCTATTTTTTTCTTTCCTTCTTTTACCTACCGCTCGTGTTGTACACCTGCTGGCTGCGACGCCCGCTCGGACAACTCGGTCTACTCGGAGTGCACCTGGGATCGACACGCTGGAGGTCTGGTCAACCTCCAGCAGGCATTTTGCGGGGAACGTCGTCTCCCTATATCGTCTTTTGTGCATTACCCGGTTGGCTGGAGTTTTACGAGTTGGTTAGCATCTGGTATGGTTATTTATTTTTTTCCACGGACTCTTACATAGTTTCTGTTTGTAATTTGTTTCTATGGGCTCTGGTGACGCACGAGTACGCGTTTCAGCCATCCCGATCACAGTATATAGTCTCTTGCAATTGGAAACAGGGGACATCTTCCTCTTTCCCCCCATCATCTCTGTCCCATCCTGAGCGATTTCTTGTCCAACTTACCGAACACGAGAGGCCTAGAGACGGGTCTGCGAGACGCCGAGTCGCTATTGTAAAGCTGAGTACCATTTTCTTGATATTAAGTCCGTTACTGTTGTAAGCCTGCAGCCTAGGGTATATACTCGACCTTCCACACTCAGGTCTACCCCCCGGACCAACCCAACTTCTACAGCGCCTTTGGTACTGCCAATAGCTGTAAAACCTCAGCCCAGATTAAACAACATAAATACCTGTTTACAGCCAATTGCAGTACCAAAGGTGCGAACCAAAAATTTCTGTTTTGGGATATTTTCAAAAGATTCCTGATATCTCAGTCAGTTCTTCACCGATTCACATGAAAACTAGATAGATCTACTCAGCTAATTCACGCCCAATTAGTGATAGAAAGGAATTTGTGAAAATATTATGTATTAGGTATTTTCTGGTTTTGGGCTGTTTTCGCACCGAAAGCCATCTAGCATGCCGAGAACATGTGCCAGTGGCGTAATATTTTAGGATGGACAACATGTATGGCTGAGGAAACATGTGATCGAAGTACAAGAAACTTGCGACTCCTCCCCGGCTCCCAGGGTCGTGTTGGGTGCCACTCTTATTATCCGCTATACCTTTTCTGCTGAATCTTGCGGTTGAAGCCTCGCCCATTCCGGATTCGGTACCGCAAAATCCGACATCGCAGCTAGGATCCAAAAATTGGGTCTCTATCCCGGCCCCGATCCCGATGTCTGGACCTCCAACTTTACATCTCCAGCTCATTCCTTACGGTATTTCAGAGCCTAATGCTGTTTGAGTGCAAAACGTACCACAGCCCGTTTGCAGTGACTACCCGCGGGCGAATGCGAAGTTATCTTCGTTTTTAGTTCTCTCCTCTCACCTCGCTCTGTGTACTCCTTTGTTGAACTGCGCCGACCCAGTCTGTTCTACCCTTACAGGTCGTGCTGGCTTTGTTCCTCTGGCCACATAAATTTCCCGTCACTTGAATCTGGAAACCGTTCAACTCAACCAAGATAGGCGGCCACGGATACTCCCGCTCGCTCATGGGTGAGCGCGATCCGACCGTGTCTGACTATCATTAGTCGCTTTTGGTTCCCTGTGCTGAACCTTCGCGGTCAAAGGAATCTGACTTCATGCGGCCAGTGAGCTCCCTCTGCTGGAATGTCACCATCTCATGTCCCACCAGTCTCTCCGACTCTCCAGATAATCCACGTCGGGGCCTCCCCCGTCGCGGTCTGCTTTTTCCCACGGTTTCATTAAGATCCGTGATTAGGCCACCGGGTTGCTCTACATTTTCGTTCACCATAATCTAAATTCCTTTCTTACCACTTTAGCACAGCAGTACTGCACGAACATAATGTTGTCTGCTCAGGGTGAGCGCTCCTATGACTAATCAAGGCGAGACACGAAATGAAGTGGAGATTAATTTAAATTGACCTAGATGGACAAGCATATCAATCGATTGGAAAAGAAACTGCTGCAATGTCTACCTCAGAGAGTCGCCATCCGCGTACCCCATGGAGAGTGTTGGCGTGCGCCTAGCGCAGGCAGGTGCGATGTCCCAATTAAAAACCAGTACATCCCATAACGAACGGCGAGCCCCATGACTCGCGCGTCCCACATCTTGCACTACTCAACGACATCGTCCTGGCGCATTAGCGCTCCGCAGTTCGGGGTGAACCGCAATTTGGCAAGGACCGCCGCTCTGGGTGGGTGCTTGATTAAATACAAAGGGAAAGACGGAGAACAAAAGCCCTACATACGAAGCGGTAATCGACTTGACGAGGGAAAATTCGAAGCGGGACACAAGTTGGAGAGCGAGATTGGCGGGCGGAGGCAAGGCGAAGGACAACGTTAGTTGCTGCATTACGGTATGGTCATGGTAGACGTACATGCCCAGTAGTTCGCGTTGTCAGCCAGGATGCTTACGACAGCCAATCCGCACGCGGGAAAGATGAACGTACCGCATCTGGGAGAGAATGATCATGAGGGGTCAATCGTTCATACCGCACGGAGTGCGAGGAATGTGTTGACATCGCCGACGAATAAGTGGGTAACAGGAAAACAAAGACAGACGAAATAACAACGCACCGCATGGGGTTTAGATTGAAGCTGCGTCTTGCGGGTTTGAAACGCGACGCCCAGTGCGCAGGAGCGAGGACTGCGAGAGAACGACGCATGATTGGGGTGAGGCGGTTTCCGTGTCTAGCAAGGATTTGTCTCGTCAGCTCGGCTCTCCGTAGTGAGGGTAGATAGTGGAGGTGCTGTACGCATGAATGAAAAGGGTGATCTGCATGCGCGGCCCCATAATTAAGTAACGAAGATTCAATAAACGAGTGAAGTGAGTTGAATGGAAAGTTGTGAGAAGAAGAACGAGCAAGCTAGGGACTAGCCAGCGTCAGAGGAAATCCTTGCGTACAGGAATTACTCACCTCCGTCATCGAGATTGGTGAGTACAGTCACTCGTCTGCGCGTGTGCCAAGGGAGTAAAAAAATAACGGGGCAAATCATAAGAATATACGAGCGAAGAAATTGCCGGGAAACACGAAGGGAATGAAGCAAGGAACGAGAAGAAAAACAGAACGTACACGGAACACACTTGCACGCCTTCCTCCTCCCACCCCTTGCGCTTCCGTCGCGCAATCTCCGCATCTTGCCATGATGAACGAGCGCCAGTTCTGCTGGTGAGCACGCTGAATCGAGAACCTGAGGGGCAGCATGGTGGGAGGAGCGAGTTGCCGAGTGGTGGAATTATATCTCAGCGCGTGGGGGTAGGGCGGTCGGCTCGATACTGATGGCGGTGTGAGATACCGGTATCCAGATACCGGCGGAGTTTGAAATGACGGTCCAGCGGGCCGTGCTGCCTTGGCCTCTGTCAACTTGTTGTTTTGTCAATCTGACCATCGTCTTACGACGAAAGCAGTCCGTTGATATCTTATGGCCCCTTCACCAACTGTCATCCCCCAAAATTCTTCCTGAAATTTGCATTTTAATCAAGTAGAGAAATGAGATACACTTTGTTGTAGGCACAAATGCCGTGAAGCTGACAAGACAGTACTAGTGAATGGACATTGACTCGGAGGTGATTCAACAAAGCCTTGAGTGCTTTTACAACATGAAGTCCAAGAAATAATGGGAAACAACATACTGTCTCTGCTGGAAGCAAAAAGTGCAGGACTTCGCAAGGACTTCGGGCATGCCGAAAATGCCGAATCCTTACCGGCAAAGTTTGAATTCTGAAGCTTGAAGCTTTGAGGTTCGAAGTGGGGTGCGCGCGCGAGGGGCGATGAATGAGAGTAGCTTCAAGCTCGGACTTGCTCGGACTCCGTCCAAGTCCGATCACATCACCAGATTCAAACTCAGTCAGTATCTTGCCGGGATACCAAGAAAACTCAATAAGATACTCCCCTCCCGACAGATACCACTTTAAAAAAGGCCAGCCACTTTTCAAGTCAGTTCAAAGTCTTGAGATTTTTCCAGTGATTTATAGACACGGCCTCAAGGTGAAAAAAACTGTTTTTCGCTATCTGGCGCGGAGCTTGACCCGATTTGGCGAGGTCATGGGCTCTCGGCAAACTCCCTTCAAATAGTGATTGATCCCCGCATTAATATTTCGTTTCTTTATTTCTTTATTTTTTTATTCTCGCCCACTCACACCAGTATCGAGCCCTACACGGAGCCGACGCCATTGATGGCAACGCGCGCGCAAACAAACGCGTCGCGTCGGTCGGGGATGAAAGGACAAACCGAGGTGATGAAAACATGCGCATACTGATACGAGGGATCTGCTTTACACGAGGTATATCCTCCGGGAATACGTCACTGAATGTCACATGTGACTCCAACTTCTGCTTTCTTTTTTTTTTTTTTTTTTTTTTTGAGGAGCGTTTATCTTGACATTGCGCGAGCAAGAGAGGGTTAGGTCGTACACTGCCTTCCTCTTCCCCTTCCATCTCGGCGGTCCTGAGGCAACCTATCCAAGACTTCCGGGCCGACATAGTCGTTTGCCCAGCGCTCGCTAGTTTGAGGCCATGGACTTGGAACCCGGCCAGACGAATTTGGACCAATCTCTCGAGGAAATGCTGCGTAAGCATTCACGTCTATAACGTGGTATGTGGGTCTTCGGAATTCCCTCGAGCTCTGGTGTTCCGGCAACTTAAGTCACCATTACACCGTCATCGCAAGAGGCTATCCGACACCCACTAAAACCCCGACTGTACTTGGCCAATCTCTGGCCAGCGTTCTTTCGTTTCGCAAAGTTTTCTTCCAAGTCTTCTCGACAAGAGAGGATTTGAGGGCCTTTCTGCCATATTTTTTTGTATTCGTCATTGCACAATCAATTGCCAACCTGTTATTCACCGTTTTTAGCCATCTATTTGTGATCTTTGCCAACGGCGCCGGCCCATCCCCTCCGATTACCCTCTCGTCTCTAAGTTTCCATATCAAGTGCGCAGATTCCGTGATTAATATTTTGTACAGCCGTTTCACACCTGGGTCTTTAAATTTTGTCGCACCACCAGCCAGTATCTGCCCGAAGGTAGGTTTCATATCCTGTCCTGTCTTCTTTTGCCACATTTGTGTCGCCAGGTGCCATACTTCCTTCTGGCCTGGCTCCCCACATTCGGTCAGAATGTGCTCCATCGTTTCTGGTTTGTCACAGCCCCGGCATCTCCCCTTCCATTGGTGGTTCGGTATGCTGTCCCAGAACGCCCCAACTCTGTATGCCCCGTGTAATACCATCCACAGGAAGTATCGGATGCTCCTGGATATATCTTTGTCGAATGTCGATCGCCAGATCTTCCTCGTTGGTGGGGGTCCTCCGTTTGTACCCGTTGCCGCAGCCTGGGCCAGCGCCATATTCACCTTGGTTGCCGGTCTTCTCAGTAGGTCCTGCGTCGCAGGTTTCTCCATTTTGAGCTTTCTTATTATCTTGTACGCCTTTGACTGCGTCATAGTTTTTAGTTTTGCTCCCGGGAGGATCAGCGCCATCTGGGCTGATGAATTTATTACATCTTCGTCTGGCTTTAGGCTTCCCTCCCCCGCCAGTGCATCTGCCGCCTCGTTCCCGGCTACCCCGGAGTGGCCTTTAACCCACACAAATTCCGTTGGAGCGGTACGTTCTCTGATTTTTGCAACCGTTAATTCAAATAGGGTTCCATTTGTGACGGTGTAGAAACCATCGTCTTGCCACTTTTGTAAATTTTTTGTGAACCCATCTATTGCATACTTTGAATCACTATATATTCTCAGCGGCCTATTTAGCGGCGCCATTTCCACTGCCTCCTTAATGGCGAGAACTTCACCCACCTGATTCGAGGGCCACATCTCATCTGGTACTCTGATACTCCTATTTCTCGGGTCTCCTTCTCCGAAGTACACCCCGGCACCCGCCTTCACGTCATCTGTGTCGTTGTCTATCGCCGACCCGTCTGTATACACATCAATTCTGGGCCCGTGATCCACGTACGTGAACATCACGAACGGTGCGGTGTGGGATTGTGTCTCATTCCCATCCGTGAATATCCTGAACACATCTGCCAGTGTGCCTTTCGTACTTACCCTTGAATCGAATTGCACGGGAGCCTCTTCCCCTTCCTCAAGCGGGGTATCCTCTTCCCTGGCTTCCGGAGCCTGGTATTCTTCGTAATCTTCTGGCTGCATGCCCCTCGGGTCCCACTTGTTTTGTAATGAGTCTAGGAGTTCCCGTGCCTTCGCATAGCATAGATGGGGGTGTGCGCACTTCGTTATTTCCCTCGTGATCTGACACGCCGCGCATTGGCAGTCCACTCTGTAGGTGTGCCTTGGGGCCCCTGCCTTTCTTGACAACTCCCTTGCATCACGGACGAAGCGTATCTTATGTTTTTCTTTCATGCACCTTACGGTATGTTTATTCGCATTAAACAGTCTTCTATCGCCGCCTGAGAACCTGTGATACCAGACAGGCATATCGTCCATCAGCTCTCTCGAGACTGCTATTGCGTCCATGGTTACTCCGTACGTCCTTCCTGCCTTCATCATGTCTGCCAGGTCCTTACTCCCGAGGTTCTCTTTTGATTGATACGGTGCCCAGGACTGCAGGTACGTGTTAATTCTCATTGCCTCGTCGACATTCATGTCTTCTCCGATTGCTTTGTTCGCTAGGATTTCATCCGCGACGAAGCACCACAGGGGGCGGTCTGGCCCGAAGCTGAGGTATGTTTTCAGCCACGTCACCGTGATGGCTTCATTCCGTGCGATGAGGTCTAGCAGGTTTTTTCCCCCCACATCTGACGGTGCGTGGACTGTTTCCTTATTAACGGTCGCTTGTGATTTATCAGCCCACAGAAAGCTCCTAATTCGCCTATCCAGGCGTTCTTCAACCTCTTCGGGCATTCCTTGTACGGTCGCGAGGTATTGTGTCATCCCGCCCACAACCATCATCAGTATGAGCCGGCGTCCCTCCATTGACGGGTGCCCTAGATCCCATCTGTCTAGTGCCGCATCTATTTTTTGGATGGTCCTTGACCACGTATCGACCTGTTCAACACCGTTTCCTACCCACGCTCCGAGGGTGCGTATCGGTTCACCTTCCGCCGCTATTTTGATGTGGTCTGGTATCAGTGTACCTTGCAGCCCATTCACAAAGCGGTTCGCCCGTACCCGATCTCGGTGGGCAATATTTCCTATCGGGATCATTTCTGTCTTGTTAATATTGAATTTAGCACCCGCCGCGGTTACACCATTCCTGAAGTACGTCCATTAGGGATCCAAAGTCGTCGTCCGCATCTAGGTACACTATCGTGTCGTCGGCGAACAAGGTAGTTATTAGTCTTTCCCGTTTCCCCCGTATTTTAAAGCCTTTCAATTCCGATTGACGTAGTGCTTCCGCCAGGGGTTCAATGGCAAGATCGAAGAGCAGGCATGACAGAGGGTCGCCTTGGCGCACCCCTCGCGTTACTCGGAATGCATGCTCGCTTGTCTCGCCGTTCACTATCACATACGTGTAAGCATCGCTATACAGAGCTTTTATCGTTCTGATGAATTCTTCCGGCATACCATAGCTCGCCAGCGCCCGCCACAGGTAGTCATGTTCTATCTTATCGTAAGCCTTCTCTTGGTCGAGTGCCACTATTACCCCGTTCCTGTCTGTTGCCTCAGCTAACTCGATCACTCTTTTAGTTAACCAGATCTGGTCCCGGATTTGTCGACCCGGTACGAAGCCTGCTTGGTTTGGGTGGATTAGATCAGGCGCTACCTTAGCCAGTTTCAGCGCTAGGGCCTTCGTAAAGACTTTGTAGTCTGAGTTCAGCAATGAGATTGGCCTGTAGTTTGCGATATCCGCCTTGTCGTTTTTTTTATAAAGCGGGCACATCCAGCTCTTTGAGAAGCCGGTGCCCTTCACCATTCCGTACTTTTCTATATCGTTGTACACCCGATGCAATATTCCCAGTATATCAAAGCCTTGCTTATTCTCTCCCTTGCGGCTTTCGTACCGTTGATCCAGCACCTTCCACACTTCGTACGGGATGCCATCCAGACCTGGGGCCTTGTAGTTGGCTGACCGGCGCAGTGCGTATCTCACCTCCTCTAGCGTCAGTCTTGCCTTCATAAGCTCACTCTGCTCTTCTGTTGCCTTCCTGGTCGTGCGTCCCAACACGGTCTTGATCTTTCCTCTCGGATCTCCGGTAGTACCGCCGTTCTTTCCTTCTGAATTTTGTTGTGGTAGTCTCGGGCCATGTTGGCCATCCGCTTCGAGTTTACTTCGTATTGTGGGACTTCGGCACGGGTATCTTTGGCCAGGCGGTGGATTATCTCCCGCGGTGTGTGGGGTTTATTTATCCCGGTCCAGTACTTCGTGATGACCTCTCCCTCTAGCCTGTTCCGGATCTGGCTGCTAAGGCGTGCATCATTGTGTTTCTGTTGCGCCAGTTTGCTTAGTTTTTCCTGTAGCACTGTACATGAGAGAGTGATCTCCTCCTCGGTGAGTTCTTCGTCCATTTCTATCGCATCTATCTTGTTCTTTAGTTCCGCTATCCTCCTCCACTATTTTGGGGACCACAATTTTCGCTCTTTCTCTCGCCTTGTTTCCGATTTTTTGCTTATATTCATCCATAGTGTTTGTATGTTATTGCTCGGGTTCCACTGACCTATTTCTTCCAGTTTTGCTATCTTTGCCGCCTCTGCCATCAGCTTCAGCCCTTCGCTGTCTATGAATTCGGCCAGTATCTTGTCGCGTATAATGTGTGCGGGCCAAACCCATCTCCCGTGGCCGATCGTGGGTGCGTCCGCCGTGGAGATTTTCATTGCCACCATTCTGTGGTCCGTGTTTATCCCTACCGCTTGTATATCCCACTCAAATGTTTCTTCGTATAGGTCGCGTTTCACGTAGATTCTGTCTATGCGTGATTGTGACCCTCCCAGATTTTGCGGCTGTATGTATGTGTACGCTCGCGCCGCCGGATAAGTTTCTCTGAACCCATCTACCAATCCGAGGTACGCTTTCATCTCGTCGAATGCGTCTGTTGCGGTCTTATTGTCCGGGTGCGCCGGTAGCCTGTCTAGTGCGTCTTCCACTATGTTCAGGTCTCCCCCGAACACGTCTGGTCTCCTCTTTCGTGGGTGGTTCACATAGTGAGTTTTTATTTTGTTCCAGAACGCTGCATTCTCCGATGGCCTGTTCGGCGCGTATACTCCCAGGATGGACAGCGGTGATCCATCCGCATTCTTTGTTTCCAGCACCATTGCCCTCCCGGGGACTATCTCCGTGGATTTGACTCCGGCCGTCTCTACCAGCGCCTTGTTCATTACGAAAGCAAGTCCAGCTCTAGCCGTTGGCGCCGTCTCATCTGTGTGAATTCCACCCTAATTGCTCTCCCGAACAGGTTGTCCACGTCTACTTTGTGTCGGTCATCCAGGTGCGCTTCACCCACAATTAGCACTCCGATCTTCTGTTCTCTCATGACCTGCCAGATGTGGTACCATTTGTTTTCCCCGTGCCGTACGTCCGGGTTTCCTCTTCCCTTTATGTTTAGTGCTGCTACTTTTATTGACGCTTTCGTGTTCTTCTTTCCAGGAGCTGGGTGGCGTAGGGGCTGTGGTGGTCCGGGGTATACCCTTGCGTGTGGGTGAGGTGCGTGATTCTGCTCGTCCCCTCGTTCCTGGTCTGCACCTCCATCCTGTTCTTCCTGTGATAGTCTCCCTTGGTGTCCCCCAACTGGAGTTAGGAATGGGTCGTCGTTCTCAGCCCCGGTTTGGGTTGCACGTCTTCCATTTTGTGCATCTCGATGTTCACTCGTCGGTGATGCAGCGCCTCCAGCGCCTCCTCGTGCAGAGGTTGGGTGCTGTTCCTCAGCCCCGCGCGCATCCTGCGCGCCAGCACCCGTACTGGTGCCCCCCGGTGCGCGTACTGCGCCCGGAGTTGCGTCTAGCTGCCCTTCATCGGTTCGCCGGGGACCTCCTCCCCGAGGGGTTGGGTAGCCGTCCCGGTTCGCCTCCGAGCGGCTATTCGCCATATCCCCTCCATCACTTCGGTTTTCATCGAGGGCGCGGCCGGTGGCGGAGCCGTCCCCCTCTCCGACCGCTGTGCGTTGTTCCGGTGCGTCCTCATTTTCGCCTGTGAAGTTATGTAGTATGTTAAATGGGTTGTTTGTAGTTGCAATGGGGGAGACACGCCAGCGACCTCGCGAGGATCGCTGGCGTCTTGCCTCTAAGTTTGGTGGGGGTGCGTCAGGGGTTTCCCAACGCGGCCTCGGGGTGGCCGCGTAGATTCACCCCCGACTTGCCAGGACTGCTGGCCAGCGGTCCCCGACCTGAATAGGTCCCGCTGTCGCGTCGACGGGTGGTCAAGAAGCAGTTACAGCGATCCGGAGATCGCCCCCTGCTCCTCTTCCCCGTCATCCCTCCCTCGTCTCGGACGCGCACCGGTGTGCTTTTGTAACGCCGTCAAGACCGAGGGAGTTTGCGTGCGCGGTTGTGCGCACGTCTTAATCCGAGCCCCGTCCCGGAATCTCTTATCATACTTGTTGTAGCGTACAGAGGAACAAGATATATTTTGGTGTGCAAGAGAAACATTTTTTAGTGAGGTGGGAGTGTCAACGCATATGTAATCATGAGGCGGGGGCGTATTGTAGCATCCGGCCGTTAGTTTTTATCCGGCGTCCACGGGTTGGCTAGTAGCCGCGCCCGTATCCACCGCGCCCACCGCGCGCGCCGCCTCGGCCGAAGCCGCCGCCTCCACCGCGACCACCGCGACCAAAACCTCCGCCTCCACCGCGACCAAAACCGCCGCCACCGCCGCGACCAAAACCGCCGCCACCCACCGCGACCTCCGCCGCCGCCGCGACCAAAACCACCGCCGTTACCGCCGCCGTTGTTGCCGCCACCACCGCCGCCGTTGTTACCGCCGCCTCCTCCCCCTCCGCCGCCACCGTGGCCTGTGATGAGGGGGTTGGTGTTAGGGAGCTCGGAGAGTTGGCCGGGCGGGCCCCACCAGCTCGGGTCCATGTTGGTGAAGTGGCAGGCGAACGAGGGGTGGTCTGCGCTCTCACAGACTACGCATTCAGGCGGCTCGCCGTTTGCGCGAGCGCGGGTCGAACCCGAAGTTGCCCCCAAAGAACTGCATGGTCCTGAGGACGACATACAGCTCTTCCATCTCCACCGCGTTGTCCGTAAGCGGCTCAAGGTACATGACGATTACCGGCGTCTTGCCTGGGTAACGTATGAACTCGGCGTGCATTGTATTGAGCGCGTCAAAGACGCGGTGCGCGGCGGGCCCCGCCCCGGGCTTGGGTGGCCATGTCTACCTTGTGGAAGGCGGCCTGGTTCTGGTATGCTGTTCGGACGAGGCCGGCGCGCGCGCTCGCCTCGACGACATAGCTGGGCACGGCGGCTGGCACATCCACCATCGAGCTATAGTGGGCGAACGCCCAGTTGCGTGTGGCGGCGTTGGCGAGGTAGTCGTGGGCCCAGAAGGCGAGGCCCTCGTGCACAGCGAAGGTCTTGTTCGCCACGACTGCAGCGGCTTCCGCAGCGTCAGCGATGTCCACGAGGATGGATCTTGGACCCCCGTACTTCGCAGTGCCCGAGGTGTACTGGTTCGCGGGGACGGGGAGGCGGACATCGATCTCGCTGGTCGGTGCCAGCGTACGCAGCGCCAGCTTGATTTGTTCGTCAACGGGGGTCTCGAAGTCCACCTGGAAGAATTGGCGTCCGCCGTCCGCAACTGGCAGGAGGATCTTGGTGCCTGGGCCGCGGAGGAAGTCCTCCAGCTGGGTCTGGGCGATCCCTCGCGTCATCGCGTCGTTGGCGACGACGTGGTTGCGGAACTGGCCGTTGTTGTGTTGGAAGCGGGCACGGCCGAGGTCTGCGTCGACAGGTGGGGCAGGCTGCGCAGCTTGGAAGAGGAGCGACGGGTTGCGCGCGCGGGACGGCGGGATGTGTGCCATCAGTGCCGCCATCGTCGGCATGACGAAGGCGGCGGCTTGCTGTGCAGCCAGCTGTTGCGCCGCGAGAGCCTGGGCCGCCGCGGCGGCCGCATTTACCAGAGCGGTGGCGGCAGCCGCGTCCGCGTCCCGTTGCCGCTGGGCGGCCGCGTCAGCGGCCCGCTGTTGCTGGGCGGCCGCGTCTGTGTCGCGTTTTTGCTGCGCCGCCAGGTCATGGTCACGCTGCTGTTGCGCCGCGATGTCTGCGTCGTGCCTTGTCTGTGCCAGGACGTCGGCGGCATGTTGTCCTCGCGCGGCCGCCGGCTCCTCGTCCGTCGGTGGGGGCGCCGGGTTCATAGCGACCGTCTTGGCTGCCGTCAAGGCTCATGTCGGATGCGCTGGAGTTGCTCTTGCCTCACTATTGAATGATTTAATTCAGCCGACAGCAGGAGGGATAAGGGAGCAGTTAGCATATTTAAGGTTTGAATGGCATTTTGAGTCACATGCTTCGTACTGCCATTTTGAGCCCAGTGCTTCACTATTGAACGGTTTAATTCGCATTTTGAACCCCATGGCAGGGGAACATGGGTTTCGGCCTCTTTTGGTACATGTACAAACAAAGATTTAGTCATGCAAATTGGTCATCGCAGAAACAAAGTTGCAGAAAATGGCCATAGGGGAAGACGTGGAAATAAAATACATTATCACACACCATGTTTTTGAACTTAGTACCCACTTAAATCCTCGATTGCAAGCCCATTTCATCCCTAGAACGCAAGATATTCTCTGAGTTCAATTCTATGGTAGTAGTCATTCCTGCTTTGTGCTCAGAACAATATCGGAGATTAGTCATTTCGGCTTATCCATCGCAAACCTACGTCGGCACCGACTTTGCTTTAGTGCGGCGAAAATTAAGTTTGCTTCCAAGGCAGACTCTACTGATGTCTAATTTTTCGACCAATTTTTTTGAGGCTCCTGGCGCCCCGCCAGCCCAGTGGCTTTGACTGGTTAAATTTTCGTTGCTGAACTTGTCGAGGTTCTTGGACGAGAAGAAAAAATCGACTCAGGTCTTCCGGTTGCACAGGTCAGCATTTTAATTTATTCTAACTCTCGCGATTCTTCTGGAAAAACTATACGTTAAATGGTGTTCAGCTGCCTGGTATGGCGGTCAACATGCACCTTTAATAAAACGGGGTATGAACACCCTGTTTTGTGCAAAACTGTGCCAATTTTTTGCATGAAAAGTCGAAATAGGGGGGTATTTTAGAGAAAGTTCAAAATCTACAGAAACTTTTTTCACAAAAAAAGAAGAAAGTTTTCCTCGAAGCTGTAGATTAATATTATGCAAGATATAAAGCTGAGCTCCATATAGCGTGGATCGCGCTTCGCTCGCCGCTTCAGCTCCGCCCACCATTGATGCCTGTGAGCACCTAATGAGGAGTCAGATGGGTTGGCAGGAAGTGGGCTAACTCATACAGTGCGCGGTATCACATCACGCCTCCGGATTTGGCAGTAAACAGGCAACAACATTGAAAATGTTTCTACATTTTTCCGTCACTAGTAGCTAAGTAGAAACACACTTAATGAGCTCTGGTATACCTAAAGTACCCGTGGTGTGGTCCTCAAAGTGAACAAAGAACATTTTATTTTTGAGCCGCCGAAAAAGTGAAACAGCCCCTATTGATGCCATCAATTTCCTTTTTGGGTAGGATTACCGCCAGCCGCTGTCGCTCGGGTGATAATTTTGGGGTCCGATGGGAACTGTATGTTGTGACGGCATATGCAGCTTGTCGGATGTTTAAACCCACTCTAAGGCCAGGAGAGTGCACTCCGGAGGTACTGAATGTCTTGATCGAGCTTGTATCGAGCAGTCGAGTCTCTTTTGATCAGATAAGGATGTTTCGGGTGTCCTCAAAGTTAGTTGGAGGATGATATCACCTCGGTTAGGTTTAATCACCGAGAGGCGGAGAATTCTGTTTCAGAGAGATTTGGGCCATGACCAGTGTTCACTCGAGCTATTCTTGTGTTCAACAACGGAGGTAAGTTGTCGGGTATTGTTGAAGCGTCTGTCTAGACTATTCTTTGTGCTGTATCAGTGTATTAGGGTTTTCACAGAGCTTGTTCAGGCTGAATCAGTATATCCCCCCTTGCGCTATTGAAGGATGTAGCTTTTGAGGATGTAGCTCTTGGGTAATGAGGAATAAAATTGCTATGTAACAGTCCGAATGCCGCTTCACTCTGGCAGTCGGTGGGAACACTGACATCGGAATCCTGGTCCCTCACTTGTGAAAGTGGAATGGGTACCAATGTTTTGGCGTGGATGAATGGTGATTGAGGGAATTTCGCGTTCCAGGAAAGTTGTAAAGAATTCAACCCCAGCCTTTGGACAGAATAAATATTTCCTCCTCGGAGTCAGATGGTGGTGGGAACACCGACCTCGAAATTATTGTCCCTCACTTGGAATGTGGAATGGGGTACCAATTTTTTGGTGTGGATAAATGGTGATTGAGGGAATTCGTGTTCCAGGAGAGTTGTAGAGAATTCAACCTCCGCCTCTGGCCAGGATACATATTTTCCTCAGAGTCACATGAGGGTGGGCACACCGACCTCGGAATCCTGGTCCCTCACTTGTGAAAATGGAATGGGGTACCGATGTTTTGGCACTGGTGCATGGTAATTGAGGGCGTCTGTGTTCTAGGAAAGTTACAGAGAATTTAACCCCCGCCTTTGGCCAGAATAAATATTTTCCTCAGAGTCACATGGTGGTGGGAAGACCGACCTCGAAATTATGGTCCCTCACTTGTGAAAGTGGGATGGGTACCGATATTTTTGCGCAGATGAATGGTGATTGAGGGAATAAGTTAAAGAGAATTTAACCCCAGCCTTTGGCCAGAATCAATATTTTCCTCGGGGTCACATGTGGGGGTATGCACATATGTGTTGTCTACCTCTTCTGCGGCTGACAGCTTCCCAGGAAGCGATCTCGATCTGACCAGGGCCTCTTCGAGTTCTCAGTGGGGGGACCTCAGCCTCGGTGCCCTCTCCTCGTCCTGGTCGTACGTCGATGGGAACGGTCGCCCCCAGCCGCCACCGACGACCACAGCATCACCCTCGCGGCAAACACCGGCAGATACAGCCTCAACCACCTCTTTGTTCGAGCCTACCGATACCGGTGGCAATTGCGACGATGACGATGGCCCCTCTGGCGACGACAGCGAAGGGAGCTGTGAAGGGGCCCGTAGGGATCGGGACCGTAACCGTACATACGGTATACGGTTACGGGTCGATACGGTAAGCCGTACCGGTCCCGTAAGAGCCCCTGGTGGTCGTCTATACGGTACGGGTTCGGTACGGCATGTGCTAAAACGCACGAACTACGAGGAGTTGTAGTAAATTCAAGCGATGCAGCAGATCCAGGGAGGTAAGAAATGGTTCAATTTTACAAGACATGCCGGGGCTTCACCCGGTCTTCGCTGCTCTAATGAATTGCACATCCAGAACGCCGCTCAAGCGATCCCTCACCAGTCGAACGGGTCCAAAGTTGTTATGGTCTCAATTATTTTCGGTTCTCCACATGTCAATATTCTGTAGATGAGCACTGGGGACCGGGGAATAATTGAAGAATCCACAGAGCATAGCAAGGCTCGGTGGCCTGCTGTAATTATCTGCCCTTCATCAGAAGGAAATGATCCGTATAGGCAGACGACCCTCGTTCGACTCGAGGCCCGGCTATAAGTTTTTGGGGAAATATGTTTTTTTTTCACACCCAGATGTTCTGCTGTTGAGCTCTCCTAAATTCCAATATTCAAGAATTCAGATAAACACCAGCACTGGTATCTATCCAGCATTCCACAGGGCAAAGAAAGGCCCGGTGGCATTTGGTATGCATCTGCGCACCATAAAAATATCCAGTTCCTCAAATACAGATGACCCTCGTTCGATCCGAGGCTGGGCCATTCGCAGAAGCGGTTGGAATTTTCTTTTTCTTGGTTCGCGAAGTTTTGTGCGGTCAGCGCAGGATTGACACCCTTCTCTGCGCGTGGAGGGGACATTTCTAAATTCTTGTCTTGGACTTACTTCATGATATCCGGCACTGGAGGTTCAGAAGAAACTTCAAGAGAGGCGATACATTTCTAAAAAAGGTAAGTGTCGCCGACTAAACGAAGGGCGACACATTGATGGGATGTGTCGCCTCTGATCTGAATGTGTCCGCCTCCCTTAATGTGGTGTGTACGGTGCGTTTGGTATATCCTCCTTCACAACGGTTGTCTCTGGCCAGACTTCATGATCAATTCACGGTTGCAAACTGGGACAAGAAATAGGGTTCAGTCAGCTATGTATATTGTCTCGCTCGTCAACCCCCAACCTACCGATATAACGATAGACCGTCACCATCGATGCTCAGCGTTCAACCGAGCTCGGATGAGACGATGACACAACAGTAGGGCGCGTTCAAAGTCGTAGTCACAACCCGTCTCTAAATTAGGCCACTTTATATCAAGCCGGTTTAATTACTCTGAGAAGATATATCCAACTGGAAGTACTAATGAGGACAACATTGGCAGTTGAATAATCACTCCATCGATAAATATTGCGGGCGGCCAGATGCTGATTGGATTTGTGAGTACCTCATCTGATATCCCATGTAGATCGTCTGCACAAACGGGATCCTGGAGTGCGAATTTTGTGCCAGTTATCTTTGTCCTTCAACCACGCTGTCATCAAGGCCGTCAAAATCGAACCATGGAATGAACGTGAGGCCGAATGCGCACCTTTCGCTTTGCGCCCACCGTTTTCAATGAGTTTCAGTGCCCCATCCAAGTCGGGATGTTCATGGGACGACCCCAAAGTCAGCATCGCTTTCCGAACGACAGCTGTGGTGTGTGGACGAACTTCGTCGACATTACGCTTGTAATGGGTGGTACAGAAGCGATAACATCGTCGGAGGTGATAAAGAGGGGTGACATCACGTAGACGTTGAGATGGCTCGAGGGAACAAAATAGTCCGAATTGAGGCACAGTGACTGGCAGAACAAACCGACACCTGATATGAAGAAAATTCAATAAGAGTCTTCGAACAATAAACGGAAGCAGCCCGAATGATAGGTCATGGTTCAGGAAGGCTTACTGGGATGATAACTACACTTATTATCCGTTCTTTAACGAGATGGTACAAATCCTGTGCTATTTACCCATATATATCATCTCTTTTGCCGTTCCTCAGCCTTTCTGCTCTGCCTAACTCCTTTAGTTCATTGTATATTTCCACGCTTCTGGACCATGATCAACCCACGCACTGGCTTCCGGTTCTTTCCGAACTGTGCAAAAATGACTTCGAACTGTCAAGCCCCTACCCCGATCGGGACCACTGAACGGTGAACCGAGTCTCGTGGACCTTACCATCGCCCAAATCTACATAATATTCTCACTGCGGCCTGGCACGTTCATCATACTGCGGCGGCGTGGACAAACCCTTATCTACCGTTTCTTTAAAAAATCGACCGGCTTTTCATTTGGGCACTCTTTGGTTTCATCCCCTTACACAGCTTACCCCCTTCCTCCCACCTCTCGCAAAGTTCTCTTTCACTGCATGAAATGGCTCACGGTTTATTTATACACCAGTTCCACCCGATTCGTAATGTCGATCCCATCGAGCCTGAAATTTCTGATCTCAAGCTGTGGATTGAAGCCAAATTAGGACTAGTTCAGGAAATCACCAGATACCAGCCAGCCCGATTAACCGTTCTTTCAGATTTTGCTCGTTCGGCTGTGCCTGTATCCCCATGTAAGCTTTCTCCTTTTGGTTTTCCTCTGCTTCTTGCTCTTCGATTACCCCGTTTCTTCTATGACTCTCTCCGCTTTTCAACACTGCCTTTTCTTTTGCCATCAAACAGCTGATCTGTGCGCAGCTTTTTCTTGACAGGACAAAGTGGATCGCAGTCGCTGCTGCCACGGCGCAGTGTGATTCTAATCATGCGGCCGGGAGGCCCACGTATCTCTCCCCGGCCTGAGTTTCTTCACATATAAAAAACAGTGTAAACAGTAAACCGCCACCCACTTGCCTTGCTTTAATCATTCAATTTTTTGGTCTGATTTCTTGACCTTTTCTACCGCTGCCGGCTGGGAATACCACCTCTACTTTGGGTTCAAATCCAAACTATTACTTCAATGCTGGTTGTCTCCATGCTGGGTTCGCAAGTAATCAACCTCAAAATACGGGATTCTTCCCTGTCTTGGCAGCTCTAATGGGCGAGACTGAAGCCTCAAATATCTATCATGACCGTCCGAGCTGATACGCAAGACTCGTCAAGCTTCTAGAGAGGCCGGCATTGCATAACTTCGGGCTGGATCCGTGATCTACCCCAGCAAATTGAGTCGTTCAAGACCCCCCGACGATGCGCTGTTCAGGAGACGCCGCCTTCATCGCAGCTTTCTTTCCACCACATTGCAATCCAAAGATCATTTCATCTACTAGTAGCGCTGCCTGGCACTCCGCTCTGTTCGGGCCGCCGTCTGTCTTGCCTCAGTCCATTGTACATCCCAGACTTCATCAATTCCTATGCTACGTTTCCACTGACCTTCTCACTGACACCCGCAGTTTTCTTCTCGCGATCTACCGGTCCCGGCGAGTCACCTCGGCTTTCAAACCTCTAGATTTTTATTCTCACCTCGGTATTCTCTCGCTGACTCCCACTCTTTCGTCTTTTAGCCTCCAGGTACGATTTTATCCCGTATGCAGGTACATGATCTAACGAATTTACACCCATCAGTTTCGTTTTCCTGTACCGCCCCGACTTCGTACCATCATCAACGAGTTCCTAGCATCCGCCACCTTTCTAGTACGCTGTTACCGGCTGTTACTCTCTGATCCACCGCTTATGTTTTCTTCAACCTCCCCCTTTAACGGCGTGCCACGAGCTTCCTATTCAATTTTTGACCCGCCCTTCCACGTCACACAATGTTTATTAAATCTTTCTAGGTCCCACAACCTATACACTACGCGGGGGGTGAGATTTTATTTCGTGTTGTACACTTTCCAACACCGCTGATCAGGCCTACTCAACTCCCCGTCCGACTGCTACCGTTGACGCGGTCCGAGAGTTGGGACCATCTACATTTCGGTCGAAATTCTCTACTTCTTGCGAGAAGTCCAATGACTTTTCGATTTCATGTACTCTTTCGAATGCCCATTGTCCTGACGCCTTCCATTCAGGGCCCAAAGCAGGTCTATTACCCGCACAGCGGGTTTGATCTATTTTCGGGGCGAGGTAGGCATCAATGTAATCCCTTAGTTGCTCGCTCTGAACGCTAACAGAAAAGTTTGTTACAGTTCGAGTTTCTGACGCTTTCCCAAACACACTTAATTCAGTTGTTTCCCTGAAGTCGCTTACTGCGCTTGCATTTATTTCTGTAGTTACTCACCAATCTTTTCAGCGCTGGCGTGAGCATGCCGGATACCGCCAAGCGTCGCCGAGTCGGTTGCGAAATGGGTGCGGTTGTGCATTAGAGGCGAAAACTCGATTTATCCCGGATGTTTCATAATCGCTAGCGAGAACGAATAAATCTTCTGAATACCCGTATTTGTCATTCAATGAATCCTAAATGATAGTTTCCAGTCTGCACTTTGCCGGAGCGAAGCGAAGGCATGTCTTGTATAGCTTCAACGAACAAAACTTCCAAATTTGGAAGGGTCAAACAACATGGTCAAACACGTTGCGCTCACTTCGCTTTCACCTACCTCCCATCTCCTAAAATGTCCTTCTGGCGTACTTCATTCGACGCACACCACGCCTCGCATCCTCCCCATGGATTGTACCCACGCCTCGCATCCTTCCACGCCTTGTCCTCGCGGCGATTCCAACACCTACACCTACCACGGACATGCCTTCGGTGTTCCTGGCCGCATTACGAACGATCCCCTCGACTTGCCTCGACTCTGGCGCCGCTCGGACCTTCCTGGCACCTCTCGTCGACGCTTGCGACTCTTCCGACGACGAGGACGATACCTCCACTTATCCAGATTCGCTCCCGGCCTTGTGACCGATTCTGGCGTGCCATATCCGCCCTCGAACACCAGTTCAGCCCTTGTGCGCCGCGGACCGCTCGAGGGTGTATCGTCCATGCGACATTCAACATGCGCCGAATGTAGTCAATCAATTACCCGGTAGGGAGTCTTGTTAACGGCTCCCCTTCACTACTTGCCTTACCTCCAAGCCGGCGATCGCACCGTCCTCACGCTCTTCCAGAGAGCTCTCGGGGCCATAGTCTTTGAGCCTCCTCCTCCCTCGGACGATGACCTTGGTCACCGTCCTTTAATTTGGCGAGCGCCGTGTTCGGATCCGCGAACCTATCACCTTCACCACACGTAACATCCTGGAGACGTGTTCAGCAATCTTCCATTGTGGTGCTAACGACCATCACCCTTTGCTGCAGGGCGGCGGGCCTTACATTCCGTCCTCCATTCCCGACGTCTGTCTCGCGGAACTGGGCCTTTCCATGCCCGCTATTTCCTTGCTACGTAAACGACCGACTAGGAATCACTTACGAGATGCGCACATACAATTCTCGTGAGGCGCGCTCGCAGTTTCTTCAGCTGATCTATGGTACGCCTTTCGCTGCTGTTCATTAATTTCGCAGCGCGTGTAGACATTTGTCAGCACTAGCTTGTGTCAGGCGCAGCCTCGAGAAGTGGGACCTGAATATTCGAGACAGGCCAGGTCGTGATGTAAGATTTCCCATCGTGGCTCCCGATGAGAATGTGCTCGCACTCAGGGTTGAGGAGTCGGACCAACGCTGAGCAAATGCGATGAGATTAAAGAATGACGAAATGTGTCCAGTAACAACACACCGAAGTCCATCGCGTTAATGTGTTGTTTGTTCGCCATATAAGCTGCCAGCGGTGCAAAGTCCCCGATCGGAAAGTGCGCGAGAATACGCGGCATGAAGTCGAGTGTATGCATGGAGTTGGCGCCATTTTGGAACGTCCCTGCTTCGGCCCGCGATGTTCTCTCCCGCGGAATCCGGCGTCGGCAACTGAAGTCCGTCCAGGAGTTGCTGCAGGAGCTCATGGTCTGAATGACGGACTTGTCATACTCGTCTGACGCCGATGCGTCTCTGTTGCGCTAGACGCACTTATTCTAGCTAGACTAGAGGTATTACAAAAATATTAGCTCGTCTATTAATTCTTCGTGTGCATGAAGACTGGGGGGGCTTTGTGATGGATATCCGTAAGTTCGGCCCCGAATGAGTCTTCACGCACCCGATAACACTTGTACTGACTCTAGTGCTACCATATGCGGAAGATCAATATTCGATGATCTTCTTTCTCGTTCTATTGACTCATAACTACTGCCTAGAGTATAAAAGGGAGTCGTTCCGTCTTGTAACGACATCTAACTCTTACCTCAATAAAGCCACATAGTCTTCCTCGAATCTTGTGTGAACTTAGTTGAAGCTGCGCGCTCACCTCAGACTCCCATCAAGCTAATATCTTAGTCGTAAAGCCTCGCGCTTACCTCTCAGGCTAGAAGCAATCAGTAGCTGGTCGATATTCCCGGCTCGTCTTAGAAGCCTCGCGCTCTCGGACAGATTGTTCAAGGTAAACTACATTTATATAGAGGTTCTCGAACTCATTGATTTACTCTTACGAAAGTAACGCTAATCTTTAACAATCGTACAATATTGGCTGCAAGACCCTTTGTAGGCGTAATAACCAAGCCGACAGGGAGCGTGCACACACCAGTAGCCATACAACAGAGAATGTCCTCGCCGTCCAAGACGCGCACGACGAGATTGTGCTGAGTAGGATATAGGCCATCCTTCCATTGCGGGATTTCCTTCTTGACGATGCGAGTGATTTTACACTGTCCTTGAGGGTCCCGCCAGCGATAGAGCGGAGGTGCCATTAGATACCAGAAGCCACGGAGGCCACGGAAGGTGGAAGAGTAAAGGCGACGCGGACCGAAGGGCGTGGGAAGATATTTGAAACTCCGATGATTAGTAATTGCGAGCGAAGCGAACTAAAACGCACGTGACGAGGCACAGGGCTGGAATATGCAGCTAACAGGTGTAAACACAGGAGTGCATGGCTGACGGTCCTTGAGGGAAAGAATGCTCTCAAAATCGTTCAATTCTGGATGCTTTTGGTTGAAAAATCGTTCAATTGATAGCGCTTCCCAAGGGGGTTCGACTGATACCAAAATCAGGCCCAACGGACAGAAAAAATTGAGCTGTAAAATAGGAGACGCGTAATCATGACATCGTAATGTGCGGGTGATGCCGCTTCGCGAGCACCCGGCGCTTCCGGCGGATCCCTAGTAAGTGGGACCAGCGATCACCGGTGGCGCGGTAAACTACAGACTAGGGATTGATAGGCCATGTTGATGGGCCATCACTCTTGACTGAATCCGAAATTACCCGCCTCATTTTTGCTCTTTTTCTTCAATCTTTTTCGACAAGTTACTAGATATGAAGTATCTCTAAAGGTCTCATCCAGCTAGTAGATACAGATCCTTCTGCCGACTGAGTAGATAATGCTTTGCCTCAAAAGGAAAGTGGCTGTGTACCCTTGTCGAGGATGGACTTCATCTACCTTAGATGAGCAGGGTCCGAATAATGATATGGTTGAAATTGTAACTGTTAATAGGCCGCGAGGAGTCAACCGAAGGTTGATGAGCGGTGTGTTCAATGGTAGGTAGCCTTAGGTTTCGTTCAAAAGCTGATTGGAGCGCACTGCTGAGCGTCTCCATTTTGTAGGTGTGAAGTTTGGGTGATCCGTCTGAGAGTGTTCAGGCCAAAGAAGTGAGTCGTGCAAACGAAGATATATGAACAACCCTGTTGTGCAGTGGGGAAAAGCGACTAAAGGGACTGTTGAGGCGCCAGGCTGCCTCATTGGGAGCTTGGCGTCTCGCGTCTGGATATGGAAAGTTGATCGGTTTCTCTTTGGTTCTCTCTTAGTTTATTGTGACGCCGATCGCATCCGCACCGTATTTAAGGTGCGGATGCGTGACAATGTCCCTCAGTCCTTACCACATCTCGGGTACGACTGAGGGTATGTTTCCTATCTTATTTATCTTATACGGACTTTTACTTACTCGTACATTACCTCTAGTCTAACTGTATCCTCGACAGGTAATTAAATGAGTCCTTACCACATCTCGGGTACGACTGAGGTCTAACTGTATCCTCGACAGACTGTTACATTAAAGGGCCTTGTATATATGTAAATATGCGGGACCTTGTACCCGAGCCGAACGTTGTTGGCTGAATGGTGCGGATCAATCCTACAACACTCCAACAGCCACAGAATTCATAAAATATTCCACAACGTGGTTCGCTGGGGCTTAAATTTTGTGAGTGCGTGTTGGTGGCTGAATTGACTTTGTCGGATTATGCTTCCACCAGAAAATGAACACTCATTCTACTTCTGCATTGGGAAGTATTTACACAGCCACAAAATTCGGAAAATATTCCACAACGTGGTTCGCCGGTTGAATTTTATGTCGACGGTGGCGTTGAACGCAAGGACGCTATTGCATCGCTCACCTCGAGTGGATTGTATTCTATCTGGGCCTTGATACTAGTCAAAATATATATATATCATAATCCATTCCACGACGAATCTCCCTTTTTAGCGTAGTGATGAGATTGAACGGGAAGTGACAGCTGTTACACTTTGCAGGAGGAAGTGCGGTGAATTCGATAGGCAAGTGTAAGTACAAGCACGAGAGGAATTGTATGAAGGCCAAATACATATTTCCAGCGGGGCAGAAGAGCTCTTGTTGTGTTGAAGTTGTCCAGGAACAATGTGAGCGGAGCGGCCCGGCAAAATCTCCTAGGAAATCGGAAAAAAAAATGAGTTGGGTGGGCTTTGTTTGCCCGGCAACTGAGCTGGGCTCGTGGATACTCTAGATGAATGGTCAGTCATTGCCTTTCTCTTGTCTTCGCCTTTTGATTCTGAGAAGATAGCTCGCTACTCGGACAGGGAGCCGGGATGGGTCCCGAAATCTTCGCAAGGCCGCTAACGCGAAAGTAGAGATTACGGTGAAACGAAAACAAAAACTTCGCTGGCCACTCCTACGCAGTACGTATGTGTATCATGGATGTTATGCTTACCCGTCAAATATCTGCAGGAATAACTTCAAAGTAACTTCAACCCGACAGATCCAACTGGGCTCAACCGCCGGGCCTGATCGTGAATAAAAATAAGAGCTGAGTTAGAATATTTGAATAGTGGGATGAGGGTAGATAACAGATGTACGAACACGAAATTTCGTTCTTCATGCTCCCTAGCATCCGGATCCAGTGGCCATCAACGGAAGGATATGCATTACTGATTCAGGCTTTGTAACTCGGGTCGGGTATGGTGTACGGAACGCATTCCTTCTGGTTTCAGAACCAGGTTGAAATTGAATAGGAGAGGGCTGGGTTTCAAATCCCGGCTTCCAGCTGCTCAACATTTTCCTCGTCTTTTGTTTCCACAAGTTGATGTTCTGGCTTAGAAAAACACTGCACTATTCAGGTGTGCTCGAAGCTCACAACTCGGGTTTGATGTACGGTGCGCACTCCCACTTGGTGACTAAGGATTCACTTACCCAGAAGTTGAACGGGAGAGACCAGGGTTCGACTCCCGGTGCCTGCTTACGCGCTGCTGAAAATTTTTCTTGTCTTCTGTTCCTCACTTACAAGTGGATTATTATCGGGTTCAAGAAACCGTTCCCATATTCAAGTTGTGCACATACTAGATCTTGTCAGGAATTTAAATAGCGAGTGTTGAATCGAAATTTCCCATTGTACCGAAGCCAGGGCGAGGGAGTTATTGTTTTCAGAGAATGAAGTTGAACCTCAAACTCTTATTCTCAGGCAGGAGGTCGGGCTAAACGAACAGGATACAACGGCGAAGTACTATCTGACTATACTTCTTCCCAGATTAATCACAGATCTGAATTTTCCTGGCTACCGTTGCCTCAGCAGGACTAGGCAGTTGTAAGGCATCTGCTCTTGGGTGGGTGTGTCATTGTACTGTCGACGGGCCTTTTAGCGGCCACGTCCGCATCCCCTTATTAACAACACAACGATTGTTTGACGTGTAGTCACGGTTCCGGATTATTTCCGGGAGACTAGGATGTTCCAATGATTGATATTGTAGTTGGCTGTTGAGGCTCGTGAAGTCGAGTTAAAAGGTGATGGAACCACGTATATGGTAATGTGATGCAGCGATTTTATAACGTATAGTAGTGATGAATCTTCGAGCATTAATCGTCGGGGTTGACGACTGAAATGAATCCTTGCTGTGGAATCTTGCTGTGGCATCAATTTCGGCAAATATATTGTCGAAAGTGGAGATCTGGTCGCCGTGGGGATAGTATCGGATGACCATCATCGAGTAGGAAGTAGGGCCAGAGATTGACCCATGAGAGGGATACGGTCCGACCACAGTGAGAATACATTCAGCCAAGGCATGCTTGAGATTGGCAGCATTGGGGTAGACCTTGGACTTGAAATGCAATTATATAAGAACAAGTATATGGACGTTACGATTGGCGTGCGTGCGGGGTGCTCAGCGTGCTGGGCTGTGGAAGCACGGCGCTCGGGGCGCTCCGACGTGCTGACACTGGCACACAGGGAGCGAAGGTGATCTCTCGGCAGCCCCGTGCACGTACAACGCTTGGCCGTGCCGTCATCGCCAAGCTCTGCTGCCCCTCGCTCCTCTAGCAGCAGAGCTGCACAGGAGCGACACTCACACTCGACGTGGAGGGCAGCTGGAAGCGGGGCTGGCATTTCAACAGCTTGACGCACCTCGCGCATGAGTTAGCTCAACAAAAGAGCTCACTGTCTACAGCTACGCTTTCGTTGGCCTCGTTGAGGTCTGCTGGTGAGTTTTCAGTTTCTCCGTCTGCGGCATCCTTTTGTGAACCGCTACGATCTAGGCCGACATTCAACGGTGTAACCACTCGAGCCTCTGGCTCTCGTCAAGTTCATCCAAGAGCAAGGCGTCCACTGGCCCTGTTTTTGCAGCCGGCTCGAAGGCCGGCCTGTGTCCAATCAAATACTTGTTGAGGGCGACAATTGCTATGTTTACTGCCATTATACTCACGCACGCTGCTCTTTTTTTGGTGCGTGTTGTGCTGGTTGTCCTCCAGCTCCTCTGACTTGCCTACAGTCCCTTTGAACGCCATCTATCGCACTGCCACTTTGCGGTATGAATACCCAGAGCCTCTCCTCCACTCGACCCCGTACAACACATCTTTGCTTTCAAGTTTCCTTCTCGATTGCGCCCGGGTTTTTCGCCCGTTTGGCCCCCAACAACTGACCGGATACATTGGGGACTTTGAACGCGGCATCACTCAGTGCTTCAAGCGCCCCCTCTTCACCACTGACCTTCATGGGCGTCTGGGACCTCGCCACTGTCAGTTTTTTCTTTACTTCTCTCACCCGCATTTCAACTGAGGAACATCAGGCATCCTACCGCAGAATACTGCGGAGGCGGGAATGCAGACTGAACCTCCGCAGGATCGCTCCAGTGAGTACTGCACCCAAATTTTGAAGCCTCTTTCTCAATCTGTCCCTCAGGTACCATTGTATACCCCACCGCCGTCGAAACCGTTATCCTCATCTCCCTCTTTGACGGCCAGCCGCTCAATAATGCCGATGTCCTTCAGCTCTTCAAGCGCCGCGGACGTTGCCGCAAAATCTTCCTCCCCCGTTTCCTCTCTGCCCATCTTGCTAGCTGCGATACCTACGTCTACGACGGCGCATAGACCCCATTTAATCACTTGTTGTACTACACTTCTTGTTGTTTGTCCAGTCGCGCACCCCGAATGTATTTCTTGGCAATAAATCTAATGTATTCAATCCATACACCAGTGAAATTATTTCAAGTACTACACAACTGGGCAGGCGGCGACAGCGACGCGTTCGGCGCAAGCCACCCCGTGCCCTCATAGTTCTTATTTCATAGCAACGAAGTTCAGGGCAAGAATTTCTATTCGTGATTTACAAGTTCATCTATTACACTAAACATCTGAAGGCCCATCTCCCACCTCGACTGCTTCTTTTGCACCAAACGCGGATACTCCGCTGGATCTGCCTCCGCCAAGTCACCCTGTGTCTGGCAGCCGTTGTCGACATATCGAAAAAGACCTCCAGAAGTGAACTGGGTGAAGGAGACGCGTGTGTCGCCGGGTTGAACAGGCACATTTGAGTGCGAAAGGGTGGTAGAAGGGATGAGGATTAGAGCGCCAGGGGGAAACTCGATGACAAGCATCAAGTCCCAAAAAAACAAGGTGGCCGCCTTTTGTGGGGTCGAAGTCGCTGAGGGCCTGGATGGCGCACCACCCAAAGGCGAGGTTGACAACATCCCGATGCTTGAATGTCCAAACGTTCGGGCCGAAATTGAATGCGGCGCAAGAAAAAATTGAGCCAACGAAGGGGCGGCGCAGGTGAGGGAGCTTTATGTGGAGCTTCTCGTTGTTGTTGTGGTAGTGCTGGTAGAGGTGCGGTGCCCACGATGGGAACACCCCTAAATTTTGAAAAATCAGCAAAGGTATTAATGAAATTGCAGCCCATACGTACCGCTGGCAAAGTTCGCCATTCTATTTATATGGGGGTCGGCGAGCAGGCGTTCGGCGAGTGGGGTTCAAAATGCGAATTAAACCGTTCAATAGTGAAGCACTGGGCTCAAAATGGCAGCACGGAGCATGTGATTCAAAATGCCATTCAGTGCCATGGGGTTCAAAATGCGAATTAAACTGTTCAATAGTGAAGCACTGGGCTCAAAATGGCAGTACGAAGCATGTGACTCAAAATGCCATTCAAACCTTAAATATGCTAACTGCTCCCTTATCCCTCCTGCTCTCAGCTGAATTAAATCATTCAATAGTGAGGCACAGGGTTCAAAATGGCAGCACGGAGCATGTGATTCAATATGCCATTCGGTGCCATGGGGTTCAAAATGCGAATTAAACCGTTCAGTAGTGAAGCACTGGGCTCAAAATGGCAGCACGGAGCATGTGATTCAAAATGCCATTCGGTGCCATGGGGTTCAAAATGCGAATTAAACCGTTCAATAGTGAAGCACGCGTTAACGACCATAACCGAGGATGGAGTGAGGGCGGACGCACCCTCGTCGTCGTCGTAGGTGGCGCACGAGTAGATGGGCATGGGGGATAGGAACACTGCCACTGCAGTGGGCGCAAACGACGTGGGGGCAGGCGCGGGCGAAGCGGGTGCGGCCGCTTGAGTGATAACAGCCGCCGCGGCAGCAACAGCCGCTGTAAACGCAGCGTTGTGTGCAACACTGTGTCCCGGGTTCGTTGCGCGGACCCTGTTGGCCTTCACCACGTTCGCCGCATCAATGAGCGGCTGTCGGGGCTCCAAGCCGGCGGGGGCCTTGTACCACGCAGGCCCATACCCTTCCTTGCCACCACCGCGAGCCCAGCAGTTGTCGCGATGGTGAGGACCGACCCGGCAATTGCTGCAGTTCCCCGCGCCGCGCCATCCACCAACGCCGTTTCCAGCGTGAGTGGCGAGTGCTTGCGCAACCCCGCTCGCGGTGACTGATGCCTTGTATACAAGGTCCCAGGGATCAACAACACCCAATCAAACACGCGCTGTTTGTTGATCGCTTCTTCTCCAAAACCACCACCTTTTGCTCTGTCGCACAACAAGCGACCTCAAGTTTCCATCTTCTCCATGACTTATTGCCTAACATGTCTGGCTGTGGTAAAGGTGGCAAGGTACGGAGCTCGTCCTCGAGGTTCTTGATGAGGTCGACCAACTGAGTCTATCTCGTCGCTGCAGGGTCTCGGCAAGGGAGGAGCTAAGCGTCACCGCAAGATTCTTCGCGACAATATCCAAGGTGCGCCCGTCGTTTGCTACTCTTGGGTTTCTTTCAATGTGCACACAGGTATCACCAAGCCTGCCATTCGTCGTCTCGCCCGCCGCGGCGGTGTGAAACGTATCTCGGGCCTCATTTATGAGGAGACCCGCGGCGTGCTTAAGATGTTCCTCGAGAACGTCATCCGCGACTCTGTCACCTACACCGAGCACGCTAAGCGGTGGGGCTCTTCCATCCTTTCCTTTATCTTCGCACCCTCATCCGTCGTCATATCCTGCAGCAAGACCGTGACGGCCCTCGACGTCGTCTACGCCCTCAAGCGCTCCGGGCGCACGCTTTACGGCTTCGGCGTATAGTTTGAGTGCGTGAATGCCCCGCTTTTGTTGGCCGTCGCTGATGAACACCGTGCCCGCAGACGTCATGTCTCGGATGTGGGAGCCTCCACAATACGCTTGAGATGTTTCTTGCAGGTTACATATCCTTTCCTTGTACGCGCCCTGCCAATGGCTATCTATTTACCTATGGCTCAACTATGAGCTCATCCCGGAGCTTCTGGACAGGACGCAGTTGCTGCAGCCTACGGCGCAGCCAGATCATAATCGTGCCGAGGGGGCAACGTAGTCTCGCCAAAGATCCTTAATATAAGGACGGGGACAGATTTCTCTTCTAGTAAATTTCCCTGATGACGCCGGTTCAGAGGTAAGAGAAACACAAATTCCGTGCGCCTCCTGGCAAGACAAGGCGGGGAGAGGGGGAATCTTCGATAACTGCAATAGCCCCCGTACTACGCTAGGGCAGAGGGTAAGCCAGAGGCAGGGAGAAGCAAGAGCTGTACAACAAAAGGCGAAACATCCTGCCTTGCTGCTGTAATCTAATATTCCTGCTAGAATGGAATATAAGAACCCTCATGATAGCGGTCGGCACCAATGAGATTTGTTGTTTACATGAGTTTTCTTTCCAAGTTTTCTTTCGCCTCTTTCTTTACCATGACTTCGCCTGAACCCAAAATGCAGCATTCTGCGAGAGTTTTCTTCACAAGTTACCTTTCATACCATTGTTCCAGCACCTGTTTCACACTCTGGAGCCAACTCAAAGAGCAAGCCCAAGGAGAAGAAGGACACCAAAACAAAGGAGTTTCTCCATGGATCCATATCTTCGAGGCAACTGAAGACAACTATGTTGGCTTACTCAAGGCTATTCTCGCCAAGCACGGAGAGGACAAGTACAATATAACCGATAAAATGACGTACAGTATCAAAGTTCAGCTCCCGCATGTCAAATAAGACCGGAGTGCCGCTGCCAACTGAAACATACTAATGATACTTCAATTTCCAGGAAATCCAGCACCATCACCATTGACAGTTATGACGAATACAAAGACCTCACTACAGATATTCTCAAGAATCTGCCTCCAAGTATGTCGGCCTCTACTGATGTGTGCTTGCGTACCAATAGCAAACCAATAGTTCTAATCATCAACAGATTGCGGAGCCTGGGAGAGAGGTGTCGACGTCTGATTAGCGGGATCAGCAGCGGGAATCGGGATTAGGGAGGGAGGCGAGGGAGGGATGTGGCGTGAGGGGGGGCAGCGGGGTGCGGTTGCAATGGGCACCTGGACGAGTGGTGGAACGGGCGACGTGGGGCCATCCAAAATTGTACAGGCGATGCAATTCAATACAGGTTTATGCGAGCCAATGCGACCCAATACGAAATGCGAAAGATATACAATTTTTGCTAGCTGTGGCATCGTGAGGCATCGGGTCGCCTTAAGTTTTAAAATTTTTGTTTTGTCAAGGCTGCCCGATACCAGGCAAGAACAGCCAAGACGAGTTTCTCACTGGGCTTGGAGGCTCTCACCAAGCTTTTTCGAGCATTACAGCGCTTTTCATAATTATGCGGAAAACGGAAATTTTTCTCATCTTGTTTGGTTGAGTTTGTACCAGGCGCATAAATCTCCTTCCTCTGCTTCTTGTCGCCTCAATTTGGCCCAAAGCCTTCTCGGATGCTTTGTGCATGTATTGGTGGTGTCTGTCTCTGAGCGAACTGAGCCACTGAGGAGATTCTCATGGGAGCACTTGACATATTTAAGCCTTCTCCGGCTGCGCGGCCATCAAATCCCGGATTTGAACCCCCGCGAGTGAGGATACATGAGTGGCGCAATTGAATAGCTCATCACGTGCATCATAATGCTTTTTTGCCGTGTTCTGCTGGGATAAGGGAGCACTTGACAGATTTAAACTTTCTACAGCCGCGCGACCATCAAATCCCGGATTTGAACGCACGGATACAGGAAGATTTAATTGGGGTTTCCGCAACTAACGAACAGACTTCGAGAGGCAGGGCTGGAGATTCCTGGATTTGTCTGAGCATTTTTGCGTGAGTGGTGAGCAAACAATGCAAAAATTGAACAAATTGGGTGGGGTGTGTTGGGTGCTTTGATCAAGGAAGAACTTGTGGGCTCGGAAATCCACAGGTTGGAGACGTATTCGGCAGGTGCAATAAACAGGGAATGCCACTGTCATACTTGTGTGGTGTTGAAGGAGACCTCAGACAAGAAGAGTATCTTGAAGGATCATTGACCAGGGGAGTTGATTAGGCAACTACATTACAGCGCGCTTTTGTGTGGCCATACTTTTAGCGCTTCCAAGACTGCAAGACCAGGAGGTGAGGGAATCCGCGAGAAACGATGGGGCTGAAGGAGCACAGGAGAATATGACCACGAGAGCGAGCGAGGTCGACCTTGGCATTGGACTCTCAGAGGAAGTAAATGGACCCGGGATAAAGTAGTTTGGAGATGTAAGGCCGGAAAGAAGAATGTCTGACTGCAGTTCATTCACAGAACAATCTCGCCCACTACATGCCCCGAAATGCCATTTTGAATCACATGCTTTGTAATGGCATTTTGAACACTATTGAATGGTTTAATTCGCATTTTGAACCACATGCCTTGAAATGCCATTTTGAATCACATGCTTCGTAATGGCATTTTGAACAGTATTGAAAGGTTTAATTCGCATTTTGAACCACATGCCTTGAAATGTGATTTTGAATCACATGCTTCGTAATGGCATTTTGAACAGTATTGAAAGGTTTAATTTGCATTTTAAACCACATGCCGTGAAATGCCATTTTGAATCACATGCTTCGTAATGGCATTTTGAACACTATTGAATGGTTTAATTCGCATTTTGAACCACGTGCCTCGAAATGCCATTTGAATCACATGCTTTGTAATGCCATTTTGAACACTATTGAATGGTTTAATTGCTTAACCTTTAGGTTAGGCTCCCCAGCCATGCTCGCATTTGGGTCCAATCAGTAAACAAGGAACAAATATGTTTTGCGTAATTCAGTACAGTCACCGGGTGCCAGATGCGTAAATGTGATTAGTGATGCCCCACGACGACCTTCCCTTACCTACCCTTCCGCCCTCGTTCCAGTTTCTTGCATCTCACTTGTCTCCAGGCTCATGCCGTCGAATCGAGTTTGATGCCGGCATTCCCCGTGCACAGTGTTTTTGTGTTCTGGTGCTTTTCCGGTGGTAAATAGAGACAGTATACACTCGGAAACTCACTTTTGCGTGATTATGAAAATCTGCTACCACAGAATTGTAGCTACACTCAAGCTCTACATTTCTGTGGTTTTAGTTTGTACCCTAATTATAATGTCGGTACTTAGCCCAATTCTCCATAAACTGGAGGACTACTCGACAGTGCCAAAGATGAAACAGAGCTAGTGGCTCGTGGCAGTTAAACACATGCGGGACCGCAGAACCGCGCGCGTGTCTGTAAGCGCAATGCAACTGGCGACCTCCCCTAGAAACATCAGAACCAGGACAAGATGTGGGAATTCTGCCTTCATACACTTCCTTCCATTTTCCGGAATCCCGATAAGAGCTCTGAGAACGCCTGACAGCCATTACAACATCGATGATGACTATCGGTGGAGTGGCAAACTCACTATCACCGCTGACCTCTCCATTTCAATGTTATTTCAAGTGTTGCGAACTAGCAATTTACACTTACATACTTTCATGCCCTTGAATCCCGTCGATAATCCTCCGCTTCAAGGTGGTGCCCGGTTCGAATGGATCACCTCCTTCATGGGACTTTCAACAGCATTGGCGGCATTTGGAATGGTCTCTCAGGCCTACCTCGGCTCAAGCATCAAGCTGCTCATACTAGGGTCAATCATTGAGACGGGACGGAGGCTCTTTGGGTGGATGGTAGTTCGGTTCAGATTTCGTCTGTGGTTTTCTTGTTCTCATTCCTGCTGATTTAACGCATGCCACCCGGAAGAATACTTGATGACTGCCCAATTCGACGAGGGACATCCCCGGAACCGCGTCTCCTATAATTCCCTACGTATCACTATCAAATTCATGCACTAGGAGATCTATGCACGAGAGCAACGGAACGATATACAAAAGATCCTTGAATACTGACAACGGATGTCAGCATACGGGGACAGTCTGCCTTGGAACGTCTCAGGAGCTGATGCCTACGGATTGTCCACGAATCGATGTTTCACTGTTGCTATGATATCCGGAGACGCATTCGGGAGATTGGGCCAATTATCAGCCGAGATCAGTCATCGGATGTTATCCCGACATCCCCATCAAACAGTGGTGCAGAAACTCAACAAAGGCAAAATAAAATATTCTATCCCGTCAGTCTGTTTTAAATCACTATGAGATGCCCCAGCCAAAGTATCCCCTCAGGGCAAATGAGTAGATTTCGTCCTACAGACTACAAACTTATATTTCCACCTCTCGTCGATGGTGTGTTTCTCTTTGACTTCATTTGACAGATAAAAGCCTGGCGGATCTCCTAGTAGGTTGTGCTGGGAGAATTGTTGCAGTGGTCGGCTTCTCCTCCCGCTGCTGATGAGTAGTGAATAAGGAGCGAGTATTTGAAAAGGGACCAGGGACCTTCGTGGCTTTGCGACCACCCTTAGGCTTGGCTTTCGCAGGAGGTGCTGGGGGGACAGACTCTGACCCTCTTTCCGACTCCATATCCACATTGGCCTTACGACCAGCCTTGAGCCTGGATTTCGCAGGAGGTTCTGGTGGGACAGACTCTGACTCTTCTTCGGACTGCAGATCGACATTGGCCTTGCGACGGGCCCTCGTACGAGGTGCAACAACAGCCGGCTGGTATTCAATAGTGAGTAACGAACAAGTATTGAAGATGGAACCAGGGACCTTTGTGGTTTCGCAAACACCTTTAGATTTCGCAGGAGGTTCTGGTGGGACAGACTCTGACCCTTCTTCGGACTGCAGATCGACATTGGCCTTGCGACCGGCCTTCGTACGAGGTGCAACAACAGTCGGCAGCTAATCAATAGTGAATAACGAACGAGTATTAAAGGCGGAACGTGGGACCTTTGTGTCTTTTCAACCCCCCTTGGTCTTGGTGGCTTTCGCAGTACTACTCTTTCCACCAGCACGAATCGGTATCACGTTTACCTGCACAATACTGTGAGCAATAGGGCCCCGTAGAACGTCAAACTTAGGACCTCGTCGCGCCGGGGGCAGTGGACCTGCTCTTCGGGATGGGGAGTTTTCCCACCGTTGTCATCGCCGTTTACTGTGAGATGACGCGACCTCCGAGGATTCAAGAGGAGTTTATCATCGGCACCCTCATTGTCCTCGTCCTCCGCGGGATCTCCCACATAATCTGAGGCCGATGCAGAAAATAGTCCCCTCCTGACTGGCGCAGGTCCGGCCACATCGCCATGAGGATAGCTATACTCCTCTGGTTTTGGTGATTGGGGAAAAAAAATTCTTCGTCTATTTCCCCGCATGTCAGTCGTAATTCACCAGCAAGAAAATTCATAATTGCCATCGTCATTGTTCTCGTCCTCCACAGAATCTTGCTGATGCAGAACCTCACTATCAAAATCCCCATCTCCATCAGCTTTGGGCGCAAGTGATAAATTGTCCTCTTCATTGGATGATGCTGTTTCCGCGTATGTCAGTCACAATTCACCCCCAAGACAACTTCATAATTGCCATTGTCATTGTTGCCGTCCTCTGCAGGATTTTGCTGAGGCTGCGAAAGGCAATAGGGATAATAATCAATATCGATATCATCTCCGCCAAGATCTCTGTCGCGCTCGGGTTTGGGCGCCAGTAATAAATTGTCCTTTTCATCGGATGATGATGTTTCCGAATTACGTATGATGGGAAAATTATTCTCTCCGTCCTCGCAGAATGAAATTGACGAGTGCCGTGAATCTGAGGAAATAAGCAACAATTAGAGTCTAGTTCGACATAAGTAGGAGATCGTAGCATCATTGCGCCTACCTGGCAAATTGTCGTCTGACTCGTCGCTTGAAGGTATCTAATCGGGACAATAGGGAAAGGAAGCCTCGCAGAAGGGCAAAATTCCTCACTTGAGGGTGAACGTAGTGATAGCCCATCATTGCGTCGACTGGTTGGTTTACCAAAATTGGAAGTACTAGTGAAGGTACCGTGCGACTGGCGTTACCACTCACTGGAGGAGTTTTTTAGTTCACAAGGACGGATTGGGCCAGCCAAATACTCCAAGCAGGGACAGAAATGCTCAGTTAAGTAAACCTCCGGCTGGAAGCGGTCACCGCAATAACGGCAAAATGAGGCGTAGGTGATCCGGCACAATTTAGGTTCCGTCCTGTAGTTCCTTCCTCACACAGTTTACAGACCTGAATTGAATGGATAAAATACTCCTTGAGTGAACATGGATGTGGCCCGCAACTTTTACCTCGAACCAAGTCGTCCATTTTGTTTGTTTTCTGAAGGAGAGACTTGCACTTATAGTGCCTTCTAATCGATAATTATTATATTAACCAGGGGGTGCGTGACGCGTGACTGTCGGATTGAACGAAAAAGTCCAGTACTATCGATAGCCCCCCTTTGCAAAAAGTTTTTGATGGGAGATCTGTGTGAGTATTGGGCCTCGGATCGCTCTGAAATTTGAGCCATAGCAAGTCATAGGCATGATTAACTCGTCTCACTATTTCCAGATTTTTCTACCGTGTGTGGAGGGAATCTTGAACCTTTGCAAAGAAATTTGGCGGAGCGATCACTCCCGGCAGCCCCATCAAAATTTGCCCAATCCCACCTTTCATTTTCCTCTCGGCTCAAATGTGTCCCGTGGGTTCTATAACCTTGGTAGCGTCTTCCAGAACACTGAAATCATATCTCAGGCCAAACGAGCTCAAATTGAGGCTACCAGATCAATTTTTTGCAAAGGTACACACTTTTTGCACAGGGGGGCCATCGATAGTATCCCCCCACTGGTCAGCGCACATATCTCCGGTGCCATTTATGGTAATGTTGGGTGATTGCCGAAAAATGAAGACCTTATCCAGTGAACTTTTGAGGTGACAGGTGACATGGCGTGAACAAACGGTCAAAATAGTACAGTATAAGACCCGTACCTAACGGTAGCGGGGAATAGCAGCAGGGGCTTTACGCGCTGTGTCTTCGTCCCCTGCGTATCTACGTCTTTTCGTATCCACAGCTGATGCAGTATCAAATGGATAGGGACAACTGCCCGTCCGTACAAGCTTTTGCTGAAATGCACTGTTGCAACCACCACGGGCCACCTAATGCAGAAGAGAAAATGGGAACAGTCGACCAGAGAAACATTGAAAAATCCTGGGGCTTGGGAACGGCGAGGATGGGAGTGCTATACATACCGGGGCAGTGTTGGCACTGACCGGGGTCAAACAGGGGGTCAAGCGGTTTGACCCCCAGGGTCAACCATTAACTATGCCCCGTTGACACTCAAAACTCTTATCAATCATTTTAGGCTTCAAAATGCTTGTGGGATATACCTTGGGTCAAGAGGTTCCTGGTCTGCTGCTTCCAGTAAAAATCACCTTGACCTGGCCAATACCAACACTGTGCAGCCAGGGAGAAGGTCTGGGCCGAAGTTTCGCGAGAACCTGCCTTTCTCAATCTCAATGTCGCGTTGACTGTTTATGAAGTCCCTCTCGCGTTCCGAAGCCGGTGGTGCCCAGGAGTTGTCCCATGTCTCGGGATAGTCCTCATCGTGGTGTGTGGTCATCCATCGTCGGAAACCGTCGCGCAATCCGGCTAATGCAGAATCGACAAAGGCAGGATTGGGGTGTCGTTTCAGAAGACTCTCGAGACGGTCGACCTCGATCACCCTCGGATTCTGGGAGAGATAGGGGTTATCGTGGATGGTGCACATCGCAGCAACATTCTGCAACGCGTACGCAGGTGGACGCGGCAGAGGTTCGTCAATTTCCGTGTAGTGCGCTGTACGGCTATAGGACGCGGGCTGATTATCTTTCCAGGCCATACCACGCATATATTTGGGGAGGAAGGAGGTTGAATTATGCATGTCTTCCTCGTCCTCGACGTCCTCGAACCAACCAATGTGCGAGTGTGCAACCGACTCGAACAACGTCGCGGACCTAGCAGGAAGCTCAGGGCTAGCGACGAGCCTCGTCGGGGCACTCGGAGGCAACACGTCCACTTCCATTGCACTCCATGCCGATGTGTCTGTAATTGCACTCGCTCCCGAGGCGGCAGCAGCCGTGGTTGAAGTTGCGGCAAGCCTCCTAGGGGCGCTTGCGCGTCTTCCCGCCAGGAGGTTTGGTTCTTGAACTACCATTGCCTTGGCAGATGGGACGAACAGCGATTCCTCCGTCGAGGAGATGTGCATCTCGGACCTGCCTAAACTTGCCAACTTCGTTGAGGAGGACATCGCGCCGTTTCCCGACAAAAACCCGAGCGGCAGGGTCATAGTTGATGATGTGCGCGTGCAGGGAAGAGTGCCGGCTGCTGAAGAGGTCATTGATATGATTCCAATAGGTACGCGGCCCCCAAGTTAACGGCATCTTCGAAGGTCCGGAAGGCGCTAATCCATTGCCCGTGCGTGATGATTTTCGAGACCACTTTAGGTTTTTTTGATTTCCATGATTTCCAAGTGGGTGTCACCGATAAGTTGCTGCGGCGTAGGAGCTGGTGAGAATGGCGTCGAAATCCACGAAGCGGTCGTGGAGGACACATTTCCACTGGGTATCGGGATGCGCAGGGGCATGGAAAGAATTACACCCAATAACAGTACCGAAGGCGCGGCCAAAAGATTTCCTGTTTGGGATGTTTTCAAAGAATTACCCATAGCTCGGCCAATTCTCAACGGATTTGCTTGAAAATAGGGTAGATTTTCTAGGCTAATTCATGCGGAATTGGTGATAGAAACAAAGTTGGAAAAATATTGTATGGTAAATGATCTTGGATTTTGGGCTATTTTGGGGTTGAATGCCATCTAGCAAGCTCAGTACTTGTTCAACTGGTTTTTTGAGACATAAGACTTGTATGGATTTGAAAAGATGTCATAGAGCCAGAATTTCATATAGGTCATGACTGCATTCAATTCTCACAAATATTTCCAGTTCAGACTGATCACTCATTGTCCCAAAGTGAGTATAAGTACCATAGACTGAGTTATATGGAATTCTGGCTCTATGACATGTTTTTAGATCCATACAAGTCTTGCATATCACAAACCCAGTCCGTTTGAACAACTCCTGAGCTTGCTAGATGCCATTCAACCCCAAAACAGCCCAAAATCCAAGATCATCTACCATACAATATTTTTCCAACTTTATTTCTATCACTAATTCCGCTTGAATTAGCCTAGCAAATCTAGCCTATGTTCAAGCAAATCCGTTGAGAATTGGTCGAGCTATGGGTAATTCTTTGAAAACATCCCAAATGGGAAATTTTTTGGCTGCGCCTTCGGTACTGTTATTAGCTGTAAACCATTCAATTGCATTCAAAATGCCATTACAAAGCATGTGATTCAAAATGGCATTTTGAGGCATGTGGTTCAAAATGCGAATTAAACCATTCAATTGTGTTCAAAATGGCATTACGAAGCATGTGATTTAACATGGTATTTTGAGGCATGTGGTTCAAAATGTGAATTAAACCATTCAATTGTGTTCAAAATGGCATTACGAAGCATGTGATTCAAAATGCCATTACGAAGCCTGTGATTCAAAATGCCATTTCGGGGCATGTGGTTCAAAATGCGAATATCTCACTGGATTGATTCAAACCTTAAATATGTCTAGTGCTCCCTTATCCTTCCTGCTCTTGGCTGAATTAAACCATTTGATAGTGAGGGACAGGGTTCAATATGCCATTATGGAGCATGTGATTCAAAATGCCATTTCGAGGCATGTGGTTCACAATGCAAATTAAACCATTCAATTGTGTTCAAAATGGTATTACAAAGCATGTGATTCAAAATGCCATTTCGGGGCATGTGATTCAAAATGCGAATATCTCGCGGGATCAATTCAAACCTTAAATATGTCTAGTGCTCCCTTATCCCTGGTTCAAACTTATAAACTCTGGTCATCACGATAAACCTAACTCAACGGCTGGAGTAGCTTTCTTACTAAACAAAAAATTCCTAGATAAGGTAGGCGTCGTACACATCCATCGAGTCACGTGTACGTGACATCACGCGTTACAGTAACGTGGGAAAGCGCGAAATCCTGGAGCGAACTTTTTTTTTCTTCATTGTACCTCTCTGGGTCCGAGAAAATATATGACTATGACCTAGAGTTTGAAGGTGTGAGCCCAAGCCATCCGAGAAAGCCAGCAATGCAGAAATGGTGCCGCCAGTGGCCACCTTGCCGCCACACAAGCCATATAAAAAATAGTATTCAAAATCTACGAGTCTCTCTGAAGAGCCTGAGGTCCTCAAGATAAGAAGGTGGAAGTGTACGGTGACCTCTATATTTTTTGTTAGCCCATGCAGCATCTGCTCCGTCAAGCCCGCGGAAGTATGCATCGGCAAACCTCGACGACCGGGTTGCAAAACGGCGCATAGAAACTAGCGGGACCGCATCAAGGGCTTCCAGCATATTGCGTGTCAAATCTTCCTCCTTTGACGATGGCGGTGGAGACGCCAGGACTGGCAGCCTCAAAGAGTGGACATGGCGGTAGCGGACAAGAAGGGATGGATTAGCTAAGATACTCCATGGGGAACTGTCTAAGCCAACCCGATCCTCCTACTACATCTGCCCACCCACACAAAAGCGACATCCTCGTCGCGTCCTCAAACTCTGATCCCAACGAAAACCTCGCTGCAACCCGATGGAACACACCATCAACCTTCTTCCTAAAAAGCCCGGGGCACAACACCCTGTTGCACACCATCATCACTGTCTCAGAAAAGGCGGGGTCTAACATTGGCTGCAAGCCAGGAATTAATCCGAGAACGGGTAGGGGTAAGAGGTCGGAGAAATGTCGAAATAGGTGAGGGAGGGAAGGGAGTGGATGTTGTCTGCCGCAAAACATTTTATCAGCGGAAATCGGCGGTGTTCAGCGGTGTTCAGGGATCTGGAAGCGGGGGATCAAAACGGGAAGTGATGGGCGCGCGTTCAACTGGAAGCAGACAGTACGATCGGGGCCGGAGGATACCTCGGACGGCGCGAAAGGGTGGCAGTAACATCCCAAGCTCCAGTAGTTGTCCAAATTGCCGGTCAATTTGCTCAAGACCTGTGGGGAAACCAAGGCACCGACACCCAGCTTAGCAACCTAAGCCCGGCTAGGCGTCGCCACGTTCCGCAAGCGCTAAGCTTGTTACGGCAACGCTCCCACACTTCCAGATGGGACGGGGGTTTTCCCACGCTCCAACGGCGGCGGGATTGGTGTCGGCGAAGGTCGAGCGGCGAGCGCGGGGTCAATCGAGTCGAAAATTTTGCCAAGGAGGGATGGGAAGTAGTAATGGTGGTGCCACTAAGATCTAGCTCAATCAGAGGCTTGGTGGGCTGGATGCAAGCCGCACAAAACAGATGTCGATGGATGGTGAGGCCAGAAAGCTAGAAATGATCCGTGCAGCAGACAGCGGAATCTGGTCCGTAGGGGTGTATCGTCGAATCGCACTCCAATCACCAAATGGAGACGCCAGGACTGGCAGCCTCAAAGAGTGGACATGGCAGTAGCGGACAAGAAGGGATGGATTAGCTAAGATACTCCATGGGGAACTGTCTAAGCCAACCCAATCCTCCTACTACAGCGGGAACATGCGGTATACCCGCTTGGCGTATCCCCAACATTGCTCGATAAAGTTGAGCTCTGGGTGGTACTTCGGGAAGAAGATCACCTCGAAACCCCGCTTCTCACAATGTTCTTCTGGCATGGATTTTTGTGCCTGAAAGTCCGGCTCCATGTAAAGGATTTTCTTGAGGCAACAGTGCGTTGAAGTGGTGTGGCGGCCCTTGAAATTATTGCCGCATTGTGCTTTGATTTTTTTTACCAGAGGTGGAGTTTGGCGCTGGAGCATCTGGGTCGGGAAGATCGTGCCCTTTTGCACGACGCTCGGAGATAAGAATCTTTATGCCCTTGAAACGGCCGTCCGGGAAGTAAAGGGATTGTGGGGTTCCGTCGCGGAAGGTGGCATCTCGCATGCGTACACAGCGTGAGATCTCGTCGGCGCCTTTGACTTTATTGAAGTTCTCGGATGGTTTCGCTGTCATACTGATAGCGCTGAGGGCATCGGGGGCTCGGGCCGTATGTATGGTCGCGTTGTCGTAGGCCAAGACATGCTTCTCATCAGAATATTCATTGTCGAGGATGTCCATGGCCACGGTGGCTTGGTCGATGATGGTTTGGGTCGTCTGATAGCCCTCCCGTGTCTTTCCGGGCTTCAGCAGGTTCCGAGCATGTTTATATTCGCTGGAAAGATGAATGAGACCAAGATCACCACAGTCGGCGAAATGCTCACCCATCCGCATTCGGGTTCTTGGACCGCATCCAGCCGTAAGCATCCGAAACAAAGTCACCGACCATTTGACTGGCGCCTTCTCCCTTCGCTTTGATGCTCGGTTTTTCTGATTCATGAACCCAGCGCAAGTCTCAACGATCATGACAGTAGAAGGTCGACTCGTCATGCCGCCAGATCACTACGACTCGCGCATCCACAGCGGAGCTCATGAAGGCCCTCATTCGAGCATCAGAGTCACCTGGTCATCTGTGAGCCCGTCCTTGTACCAGCGCGATCTGGATTCGAATTCCCGCCACCGAGGAAGGAACACGTTCTGACGGTAGTGCACGACATCCTCCCTCTCGTGCCCGTCTGAATACATTCCCTTCGGCTCCCTTCTCCAACGGTAACCCATTTTCTTCATCCAACGTTGAGCTGTCCGAATCGAAATTTTGCGCTTGATCCGCAGACGAGCCTGAAACTCGGGTGTAGCAACGTAACGGACGATGTCCTTGGCCGAGACGAACTTTCCGACTCGGCTCCCGAAGGACTGGCCGAGCACGGGAGAAGAAGGTGTGTATGGTCGTTGCTTTCAAGCCGTGCCGTACGTCCTCCTTTTGTTCCCTCTCAGCCCGCTCCTTCTCTGCCTTGCGAAGTTCCTGTGCGCGTCGGACAGAGACTCCCTGGCTGACCTTGGTACTGTGATAGCTGCCGCGCTGTGCAGGAGCTGCACTTGTATGAAAAGAAGCCAAGTGCTCATCACTGAGCTTCAGCCATTGGACCAGGTCTGTATAGTCCTTGGGATGGGGTATGTCATTCTCTTCATGAACATCAACTCCAGGATCGTCTTCGCCGTCGGATTCGGAGGCATCTTCTCCATACGGCTCGAGTACAAAAGCACCAGTAGGTTCGGCATTGTCGCTTTCCGAGGAGCCATCAGCACTTCCGGGTGCCGGGGAAGAGGCTCAGGGACGCTTTCGAGGTGGTCCTTCATCTTGCTGCTGGGTTTCGACGCCTTTCCGCTGTTTTCAGACAGAAATATGAGCAGAGATTGATTTTTTCAGTGTCGAGCCGGACCTTGACAGAATAAGCTCCCAGATTCTTTGCTTTTGCCTTGGATTTGATTACTGGCATGGATAGGATGTATACTGACACGTTTTGGATGCTAGGGGTCCGAGAATTTGTGGGTGGCAAGGCGAGACAAAGAGGAAAAATTGGGTAGCACGTGACCACGTGACTGTGAAATTTCCTTTTTGGGAAGCGCGAAACCTTCGACCTCAAAATACATTTGTGTGCTGGGCGACCTGGCGTCGCATTCTGAGCAGTTTGAAAAAAATGTGTTAAAAACTTTTTTTTGAGACAATTTATGGGCAATCCAAAACCACAGATCCCTTTCTACATTGAAAACAAGTGTTTCTGTGGTTTCAGTTTGTGTCTACACCCCGACACCCCCGACTAGTATGGGCGGGAGGGCGGCGTCACGCCGTGACTCACGTGATTCGATGGATGTGTACGACGCCTACCTTACGGACTCCAATCACTGCCAGAAGTACGAACTACTGCAAGGTCGTGCCCTCCTTCTCTGTATTCCTTGGCACCAAGACAAGGATCTCCCTTTACTAAACATCTATGCCCCAAACACCCCAGAGGAAAGACAAAAACTTTGGGACAACCTCCTAGCAGTTTATATTGCCGATCCAAAGAGAAGAAGCCGAAAGCAAGACAGCTTCCTCTATAGCCCAATATGATGTAGAAAGCGAAACTCTACGTACAACCCACTGGACCCATACTGCAAAAGGGTACCACCCAAGACAAACAATCCATGAATTCAAAATTGAGGCTGATTTGAACTCCCCGACACCGTAGTTTGAAAATCGACCAAAACATATGGCCCAGAGACTACCACGATTCAATACAGAAAAAAGATTTGCCAGACGAATATGGTAGAATAATGGCCACACACATAGTTCTTGAACAATGTAATGTCCACCTCTCTGAAAATGACTATCATAAAATAGACAAATCACTAACAGAAGACAGGACTGCTTCACAATTTAACTGATTATACTTTGTAGCTGCCTTGCCTGCCTACGAGTCGGTTTGAAATGAGCTATTACCCCAGCATGTCAGATTTCAAAACCGCTCGAGCGAATTTGGCTCAGTTTGGCAGGAATTGAAATTGTGCTTGTTTGCCTTAGAATGAACCCTCAGCAGTGCCTGAGAAAGAAATCTGAAGACATATATCTGCTTGAAATTTCGCTGGCTATCACCCCAGCAAGTCAGATTTTTAAAAACCGGATTTAAAATGAACCTACACGAGTGAATTTGGTTCAGTTTGGCAATTACAAGCCAGGGCCGAAATTGTGCTTGTTTGCCTAAGAATGAAACCTCAGCAGTGCCCAAAAAAGAAATCTGAAGAGACAGATCTGCTTGGAATTTTGCTGGCTATCACCCCAGCATGTCTGATTTCAAAACCGGGTTTACAATGAGCCTACATGAGTGACTTTGGCAGAGTTTGTCGGGGGTTGAAATTGTGCGTGTTTGCCTAAGAATGAAACCACAGCAGAGCCCGAGAAAGAAATCTGAAGAGACAGACCCGACTGAAATTTCGCTGGCTATCACCACAGCATGTCAGATTCAAAACCTGGTTTGGAATGAGCCAAGTCGGGAAATTTACGTATGCTAGGCTGTTTCTAACCGCAACTTTGAAGAGGCCGTTCTCCGTCAATTCTATGCCGATCTAGTTGATACCGGGTGATTCTTGAAGCTGAAATGTAGGCAATCATGCCTAGTACATCCAAATGTGTCGCAAGGGGCGATATAGGCTGCCCACCGACCTTATTCATTATGAGCTATCCGACTGTACAGTATTTTGTGCAATTGCGCATCCGTACAAGAACACACGAGAATTCATTGGGAAACGGGGGGAAAAAAAGAAAGTACATATTGCAGGGTTTGAACTCCAGACCTTCGCTGCGAGGGAGTCCATGAACCAACTGTATTTTACAACCAAAACAATTATTGTGAGAAGTGAGAGTCGCGACTACAACGTGTTGATCAGCCTAAGGAAATATAGCAGGCTGCACGCGACGTACATGCATTAATTACAAGCTGAAGGGCCTTGGCCAGGTAGATTGGATGATTAACTACTCTGCAAGACATCGTCAGACAGTGACGAAAGAATCTGAACCGGCGCACTAAAGGGGCAGTTAGAACTGGAGTGCAAGGCGATATCAGTTGCACAGCACCGACAAAAAAGGGCGAAGGGACGACGCACGCATGACCTCCACCTCGCCAGCCGCAGTGGGCGCACTGGGGCCCATTACTATGGTTCACTGGCGTTGCCTCGGTGGTCTCGAAGTTGGATACAACAGGAGTCGGTGTGCCGTGCATCAGGAGCAGAACGGGGGAGGTCGCTGGGTGGCAGAGAGGATTGTGGAGTGTGGAGAAAGAGTTTGTGGGTGTCCCAACATTGCCTTTGTTTGGTACGATGTGCACGGACCTTGAGTGCCAGGAATACAATCAAAACCCGCCTATTTTGGAAGCGTGGGAAATTGGTATGTGCCGCTCCGGAGATACCGTTCGGAGAGTGTTGGCAGGTGGCTGTTCAGGTTGCGCACCAGTAAGGTAGGCTCATGTACTATCGCTGTGGTTACCTATGTCGATAGGTCTGCACCCGTGCTGATGGTTGATCCCATCGCAGTTCCGTATGATCCCTGCACGTCAGGTCTGCACCCGTGCTGATGGTTTATCCCATGACAGTTCCGTATGATCCTTGCACCGCCCAGGCACCGCCTAACATTCTTTGATTCTCCCGCGCACTTCCCTTCCCGCGCACTTATCGTGACCGCTGCTTCTATGGATGCTGCCGCTGTTCCGGGGCCCAAGGGTCCTCACGGTGGTAAACGTGCCGGGTGTGGACGCAAAAAGAAGGAGGAAACCCTCGGGAATTCTGTGCAGACTCCTGCAAATCCGAGACATGCTCTCCTGGCTCGTACTCAGAGGGCCACTCTACACACTGCTCCTTTGGCCAGTACTCCCCAAACCCCTGCTGCCTTTTTCAATCCCTATACCACAAATCAACCTGTGCCTTCCAACTCCACACAAACTGGGAGAGCCTCTTTCTGGTCTGATCTTGGACCGCCTCGACCCGTAACTGGTGAAAACATAAGTCAAGGATTTACTGCAGAGACGGGTACGTATCATACACATTTTTAACCATTCAGACTGATCATTGTAAATATTAGCGACTCGCTCACACATCTCGCCCGCGGAATTTGCTCAGGTCAATCAAGAGCTCAATTATGTCGACGAGAATGATGAGCATGCCGACATCGCGTCCGGTGATCGAATTATCAACGACAGTCTCGTAGACGCGGTTTTAGAAACCACCGAGACTAACTCTGCAACTGCAGAGGCAGAAACAGGTGCATCGGAGGCAGGGATAGATTCAGTACTGCAAAAGCAGTTTGCAATTCTGAAGGACAGATTATCTAAGGAGATAAAAAAGTACAGGAGCCCATTGTGCTATATTTTCCTGAAACGCGCGGCTTAGAAAATGGGTCCGGGACTCCGGGGCTTCATTGGAATCAAAATGGTCTGCAGGAAAACAAGTCACATGTTTCAAAATGTGGACCATTCGAAGACAACCGGTGAGAGAACAGCGCGTGAAACTCCGCCCACGCTACTCCGACTGAAGGACAAATTCCGCAATTCACCAAGTTACAAGAAATTTAACCAAGAAGAAATTGGGCGCCAGGTCAAACAATGTGTGGGTGAGAGAAGATCAATTGAAGCTCAGCCCACGCTACTTCGACTGAAGGACAAATTCAGCCAGAAGAAATCGGGCGCCAGGTTGAACTTGAGCGAAAATCGGTTGAAACTCCGCCCACACTACTTCGACTGAAGGACAAATTCCACAATTCCTTTGAGGTGCTGGAATCAGGTTTTGGCATCCAATACGACTCCTCACAAGGTTACACGAAATTTAACCGAGAAGAAATTGTGTGCCATGTCGAACAATGTGTCGGCGAGAGAAGATCGGTTGGAACTCCACCGACGCTACTTCGCCTGAAGGACAAATTCCACAATTCTTTTGAGGTGCTGAAATCAAATTTTGGCATCAAATAAGTCTTCTCACCAAGTTACAAGAAATTTAACCCAGAAGAAATCATGCGCCAGGTCGAACTTGGGAGAAAATCGGTTGAAACTCCGGGTTGATGGGGGTACATGCGAAGCCCTGGTCCATGAACGTGAACAGCCAGATAAGATAGTCGTCTCATGGGTTGAAGTTTTGCTCTGGGGAGAACATAGATTAAACAAGTATAACTACGGTACATCATGTATAGAAAAAGAACGATCAAGAACAAACCTCACACCATCTCGCCGAGTGAGAGTTGAGGAAGCCGTTCCTGTGGTGTTTGCGAATCGAGATATGCCTTGAGGATTGATGAGAGCAAAATGTGATTTGAAGCCTTGCGACCACGAGATTTGAAGACAAGCAAGGAAATTGTGGGATGATCTTGAATCTTGATGCAGTAAGGAACATAGGAACGACTTGGTTATAGCTCATATCCGTTGAAGGAGTGGCGAGCCGGCTTGACAAGGTTCGACGAAGCCTGGGATTGTGGCGGGAAATGGTGGCCGAGGAGCATGGGAGCAAACAAAGCCGCAAGGGTGGTGGTGGGAGGAAAGAGAGAGAGCGACGAACCATTCAAAAGTCATGCCATCCGTTGCTATCTGTCAAAGTTGTGATGTGATCAGATCCGGCGGAGTTTCAAAGACTTGAAGCATTTCTCGCTTACAACATTTCTCACTCGGGCGTTCAGCCGAGATTCAGGCGCAGGCCGAGCAGTTCAGCATCTCAGTCAGTTTATACACTGAGTTGACATATCTCCACACAATATGAAGCATGTTTTCATTTTTTTGGTCCGATGTGTGAAGATGTTCGCAACATTATCTGAAATTACAATATCTGAAATGTTCTTACATTATATCCGGCCAAGATAATTTCAGGAAAAATATCTAAAATAACCGCGGGAGGTTTTTCCTAATGAGTCGCCACGCAGTTCTGTTGTAACCACCCCCGCGCCGTCCAATTCCACCTCACGACCTCTCACGACTCACGGCCTCCGTCGTTTCAATTCCATACATACGAAATGGAGCCAGTGTTGAAGTCAATGACATCATTGAGTGGAAACGCCGCAGCAAACCGAGGCAAGCAAAAATTGAGCATCAGCGTGTCTTACAAATGTCTAATAGAATGTCTGGTAGAGGTTCTTGAAGAATGTTTCCCCAATGGCACATTGGCCAAGCCTTGTGGGATGTGATTATCTTTATTTCTCAAATGTTTGGCACACCATTTTGTGATGATTACGGCAAAACCTTGCTGAAACATTTTTAACAAACGGCGGTGTTACCACGCCGGAACACGAGATGACAATCATTGACCTCAAGGCTCGTCTATACTCTCCCCGTATAGCTAAAGACAGTCGAGTTGTACGATAGGTTCTCAGAGTTCCACAAGGTTGCGTGTCAAAGTAGGTGTCAAAGTAGGTCAGCGCGAGGACAGCGAGAATGTCTGCAAAAAGAGACTAGACGTGGCGCTTCAGAAAGACGGCCAATTGAGACGAAAGAGATACAAACCCTCCGAAGCAGGCCATGTCTCGTAGAGAGTGCGGAGATCGGGATACAGCGGTCGCAGGAATTAAAGAATTAAAGAAGTTTCGAAATTGAGGTCATGGACGGCGAGGGCACGAATGGTCTGAAGGGCTGGCCGATGCTCCGATGCAGGAGGCGGTGCGATGGGCGGGAGGCAACGGCGGCGGCTTCAAGACGAGCCGGGGACGTGGTGGGTGTCAAGAGGTGGGCGTGTGTATCGGAAGGAGCCCGAGATCAGCCGAACCGCGGTTCTTGATTTAAATCGAACCGCGTAGCTCTCGCCTACCGTACTCACACATTGTGTAGGACGCAGTCGAAAAGGAAAATCCCGGCGCTACAATAATTCCGATCATCATCTCGTCCGACAAAACCCAGCTCACCGTCTTCGGAAACAAGACCGCATACCCCGTCTACATGACGATCGGAAACATTCCCAAAGACATCCGCTGCAAGCCCTCACGCCGCGGCTACATTCTTCTTGGTTATCTCCCAACCTCGCGCATGAAGCACGTCAAAAACAAGGCAGCGCGGAGACGGATTTTGGCGAATGTGTTTCATGCGTGCATGAGCTACATGCTCGAGCCGTTGAAGAGCGCCGGAGTTACGGGGCTTCCTATGACCAGTGGCGATGGGGTTACGCGCCGCGGGCATCCTATCTACGCCACCTTTGTTGGTGATTATCAGGCGCGCTGGATCGTAGAACTCGCGCAGTACGACTTTTTATTACGGCATCGGCCCGGAGCCTTAAATAAACAGGCCGATTTGTTATCACGTCGTGCAGATCACGATCAAGGGAAAGAAGACAATCAGGATGTTGTTCTTCTTAAACCCGATTTATTCCGAGCAATGGAGATATCGCTCGAAGGCGTAGAGAAGGAATTGATGGAGACGATCAAGGCCGAGCGCCGGATAGATGGAAGCGTGCGGGGTGCGCTGGCAAAGAAGCTTCCCTTGGGGAAGAAGGAGGATGACGTTATTTATTATAACGGACTTATCTATGTTCCAAGAAACAAGGAACTTCGCGATAAAATTATTGGGCTGCACCATGATCCGGCTATCGTGGGACACCCCGGAGAAAACCCCTTTACGTAGCCCCTGGTAGCTCCCTGCCATGGAGTGGTAGCACCTGGTAGCCGTCGCATGCAGCCTCGTAGCCGTCAGTAGCACCTAGTAACTCGTCATTTCAGCATGCTACCAGAACTATACGCATTACAAGGGATCCCATACCAATGTTTGAATACCATACCAATCTCAGCTCTCGCAGCGGAAATACGACAATAAATATAACATTGGGAATGATTCAAACATATGTGGATTGTATTTAAGCCTCCTCTGACTCGCTGTCGGTATCGCCAGTCCTTCCAGCCAATTCCGCGCGCAGCGCATCTTCGCGAGCCTCGTTGATATGAGTCCCGGCGTCGGACGGTCCCTTCGCAAAGCTCCCCCTACGTTCAAGACATGAATAAATTATAATATGTAGCTCGCACGAAAGGACGTACATGGCGTGGGTGAACCACTTGTGGCGGAGTTATCGACAACATTCTTGTTCATGTCCGCCCAGCGCTGGATGTCGTTGAGATGAGTGGCGTAGTTCTTGGCCATTTCCTTTTCCGTGAACTCGGTGGCCACAAATTTGCCGGTCGAGAATTCGCTATTGCAATGCTGGAGCTTCGAAAGAACCGGGGACGTAAGTAATTGGCGTGGATCGAGTAGAAAAGACCGACGTACAACGGTAAACTCCAATGCAAGAGTTGGGAGTGGGTAAGGGTCGAAGTGGGACGCAAAGATAACGCCCAAGGACGTCTTTGTCTTGATGATCTTCTCCTTACGGACAACGGCCAGGATGCTGTTCTCCCCGTAGCCGGTGCCGGCATCGACGTCCTAGAAACAAAGCGCTGTCAGTGCCAAACATGCAAGCCACTGCGCACAAACCTTGTAATGATACACCGCTCCATCAGCGAGTTTCTCTGAGAGGTCCCGATTGGCGTTGATGGTTGCAGTCGAGGTCGAAGTCCGATTAAATTTGTACAGTGCCAACCACCACTTTTTCGCCACTGCTGCAGAGAACTTTCGGAGAAGAATTAGAGCTTGAAACCAAGATTTTAGCCACCAAACTGATGAAAAGAATGCGATTGCCGTTGAGAACCTATTTCCTTACGTAATCGGTCATTTTTTTGGCCTCGAATCCCACTTTTTGTAGTATTTTTTACACTTTTTCTGCCACCTAGGCTCCTGAATATGGTTCAAATCTACCATGAACTCTAAGATACCCTTGTTTTGGGCCGGCCCGAGCCTGTAGACAGCGGTTATCACCCGGTGGCTGTGCAATCGGTCATTTTATTTGGGTCTGAAACTTGAAAACTTGTCCGACGTCTTAGCCCTTTACAAGCTGGATAGCTGCTATCAAACTGAGTTGATTCCCACTGTTTTTGGGGTGATCAAAATTTTTGCCCAACCTCTGAAAGGGTTACAAAGTTTGGGTTTGTTTACACCCAATGCGGTAGCCACGATGTGATGGATAGCACTGTAGTGCGGTGCAAAGAGGGTGCGGTATACAGTGATGATCTGTGACCGTATATGCGACCCGCGCTTCGTGATCTGGAAAGGTCGGGAACAATTACTGGAAAAGGTCGGAGAGAGATGCGAGACTTACCAGCTTAATGATGCGGTCGGTGATCTTGAAGCGCTCATCAGCTGCACGGCACGCATTGCTAAAGCACTGCTTGGCCCAGAGCAGTTGAAGGGCGACGGCGGGGAAGGCATTAATGGTCAATATAAGCATGGAATACTCAGCCATAGCCCAGATGAGTAGAGCATTGACCTGTCAAGAAATGAATTATCCAGCGCGCCCCGGCCTCCAGCCCGTGCTGTCAAGATTCTTATCAGTCATCTGGTACGACACCTTTATATAGTATATATACCGGACTATCCACATTCCACACCCTCAGTCTTTCATCCCACAAAGCGGGAGACTGAGGGTGAGTGATCTATGTATCTAGCTCATCTACTTTACTTACATACCTGTAGTTGACGCGCCTTCTGCGCATTTACAGGTACTTAATATAAAAGTCTTTCATCCCACAAAGCGGGAGACTGAGGTTAACGCGCCTTCCGCGCATTTACAGATTTTGTCATGACCACGGGCTCGTAATCGGCGGCCTTGGGCTTTGCGCGAGCGATTGCGATATAGCCCTCCGCAAATTGGGGATCTTGCCGTTTACGCTTAGCTGGTGGGAGTGGAGCAGGAGAGGATGCCTGTGGACGTTTTCCCGAGCCCGCAGAGCCTGAATTTCCTGGGGTGGAGCGGCCGCGGTCGGTGAAGGAAGAGGGCGCGCCATCGTGACTGTGACGGTCACGCTCACCGTCAGAGTCGGTAGTGAGGGCACGTCCGTTGTGCACTGGTCGTCAGAGTCGAGGTCCATGGGGCGGTGAGTTGGAGAAGTAGGTTCCGGGTCATCCGAGTCGTTGCCGTGGGATGGAACCTCGGGTATGGCAAGATATGCGCGGGAGGACGTCTTGGGTGGCGCCTGAGTCTTCGACTTCAGCCTGCGCACCACGTTGGTCAAACGAGGAGGCTCAGAAGGGAGAGGGGCAAGAAGTGTAATCTATAGTAGCAATCATGACTTGAAAAAATAGGGCACAGATTGCGGGAGTCACGTACCGACGATTGAAATGAGATACCATCCTGAGTCCTCGCCGTCAGACTGCGGCTCCTCGCTTTCTGGGCCGTCGTCATGAACAGGTGGGGGTGGGGCTGCCTTGCTTTGCTGGCCGAGCAGCCGCTTGGCCTTCTCGACCTCCTTCTGGAGCTTTTGGATCTTCTTCTGCGTCGCCTCCAAGTTTTCCTTGTCTGAAAAGGCAAGCGTTGGAAGAACCGGTGTCAGTAGGGATACGAGTGGGTTGCCTGAACGAATCCGTACCAGTCTGATCCTGCTTGCCTGAGGGCTTGCGCTGCCCGTAGTCGCGAGTAGGGTTGGTGAAAACTTGGTTACCAGAGAGGTCGTCCCGAGACTGACGCGGCTTAGATTTCGTTGGTGGACGGGGCTGGGGGACTTCGTCATCGCTAAAGTCCGAGAGAGAGGGTGCCATGGTGGTGGTAAGAGGGAGAGACACAGAGCAACAAACATTGTGATCACGCTTTTGAGACACACGGGATCACGCATGCGCACGGACCTAATTTGAAAAAAAGATAAGCGGTGCATCACCCGCTTGCTCGCCGTGCTATGGATTCTACTTGCAAGTACTGCCGAACCGAGCTCTCAACGATCCAGGGTCTGCGGTCGCATCTGGCGCAGTCCCAACGGTGCAGAGAAAAACAATTCGAAGAATATGCTGCCGATTCTGCCTCGGGGTCTGAGTCAGACCATGTCAGTGACGCCGGCGGCTCGGACGATAATCACTTACTGGTGGGCGACGAAAATATGAGTCTGGACGGGGACTATGCGGGCATGGATCTGCTTGGGCATGAAGACCTAGCTAATGAGCACTCCGGCGATGAGCAGGATGACGAGGGAGCCTACCCCACTATCGATCCACCTCGTCCTGATTCGGCCGACTTGGCGCCTAATTTGGTGACCGCCGCTAATGCGCGCACCGCCGACGAGCCCAGAAAGCGCCCGCGGGCCACTGTGGAGGAAGTGGAGGACGAGCATGAGCGGTGGTTCCAGCCCTACCCAAAGGAGTGGAAGGCGGGCGACATCCTTGACGAGTGCAAGACACAGTTTGAGAAACTGCGCGACAAGCAGAAGAAGAAGGGGCACGCACCATGGGAACCGTTCGAAAGCGAAGATGAGTGGGAACTCGCACGCTGGCTCATGACGTCTGGGCTCAGCAATAAGAAGACTGACGAATACTTGAAGCTGAATACGGTGCGTACCATTGAATGAATTTCAGAGCCTTTGATCCCAAACCATTTCTGCAGGTTTGCCAAGGAATTAACCCATCGTTTCACAACTCCCGCGCATTTTTGAAGTGTATCGACGCTTTGGAGGACGGTCCAAAGTGGACCTGCTACCCATTCGAGCTAGTCGGCGATGAGTTGGACGCGGATGGGAATCCAAAGACAGAAATCGTCGAGATGTGGTGCAGAGATCCCGTGGAGTGCGTGCGAGAGTTGGTGAGGGAATGCGGCCTTCACGAAGCAAGCGTACACGCCCTACCGCATCTTCAGAAGGTTTGCTGATGGGAGATACAGCAACCGCGAGTTCAACGAGATGTGGACGGCTGACTGGTGATGGGAGATTCAGGTACAGATTCGAGTCACTGTTCTGAAAAAAAAAACTCGTAAAACTCACTCACCTTCAAAGAAACTCCTTCCAAAAGGCGCCACCCTTGTCCCAATTATTCTGGCCTCCGATAAAACCCAACTGACGCGGTTCAGTGGTGACCAACAGGCGTGGCCGGTCTATCTCACCATCGGGAATATCGATAAAGAGACCCGCCGCCGACCCTCTTCGCGTGCAACCGTTCTCTTGGGCTACATTCCAGTTGCGAAACTTGAGATCTTCTCAAAGAAGAAGCGGTCAGCAGTGGGACACCAGCTCTTCCATGACTGTATGCGAATGATGCTCCAGTCGTTGAAGGCAGCTGGACGAGATGGTGTGAGGATGGATTGTGCCGATGGCTTCGTGAGAAAGATGTACCTCATTCTTGCCGCCTACATCGCCGACTATCCGGAGCAATGCCTCGTGTGTTGTTGTGGCGAGAATTCGTGTCCGGGTTGTAACTGTCCACCAAAGTGCCGCGGCGATATCACCCATGCTCCCTGGCGATGCCCTGCCGAAACTCTTGCAATTCTTGCTGATCAGGCGAGCGGCAACTATCCTACGGGATTTGTCGAGCAAAATCTACGCCCTATTAATCCGTTCTGGGCGGAGTTACCACACTGCGACATCTTCCGGTGCATGACACCTGACCTACTACACGAACTTCACAATGGCGTGTTTGGAGACCACATCGTCAAGTGGGGCAACAAGTGTCATCTCGGGAGGCGCCGCGGAAGTAGATCAACGATTCCGTGCGATGTCGCCTCACCCTTGCCTGCGCCATTTTAAAAAGGGAATATCTTTGACGACGCAGTGGACCGGTACTGAGCGCAAGAATATGGAGAAGGTTTTTCTGGGGATCCTTGCCAATGCTACCGACCCTGCAGTCCAGCTCGCTGTTCGCGGAGTACTACGCACATTTCGAGACCCACACCGACGAATCTCTCGCTCTGTTGGATGCTGCTTGGGTCGCCTTTCATGACAACAAACACATTTTCGTCGATCTCGATGTCCGCACCCATTTCAACGTCAGCAAAATTCACAAGCTAAAACATTATGTCGACTCCATTCGCTCCCGGGGTACGGCCGATGGGTTTAATACCGAGGGCACAGAACGGCTACATATAGATCTTGCGAAAGTGGGGTACAACGCCACCAACAAGAAGGCATACACACGGCAAATGACTGTCTGGTTGCGGCGCCAGGAGTCTGTTCATAAATTCGGCAGCTATCTCCAATGGGCCGTTCCCGGCTATGTGGCCCCAATGACCTCTGCCGATGGCAATTCCGAGGAGGAGGGTGACGAAGGGGGGAAGGAGGATGTGGAGGATCGTGACCGCGATGCCGATGACATGCCCGAGAATTCGGATGATGAGGGCGAGCTCGATGAGGTCCCCTCCTTGCCGTCTTTCACCTTAGCCAAAAAACCTGCCTTCCCAAGCTTGACCGTCGCGTCCATCGTCACTGATTTCCATGCACCTGATTTCATTAACAACCTCGCACGCTTTCTTCAGTCAAAATCAATTGTTCCCCGCCTTATTCCTGCCGACAATTCAACATTCCCCGTCTACAAACGAGTTTCTGTTTCCCTCCCACGTATTGCTCAGGCAAATTCCAGCAGCACACACGACACCATTCGCGCTGTTAAAGGTTCCCCTTTGCAGATGACAGCCAAAGGAGTCAAACCGGCAAAGGCAGGTCAATTTGACACTGTCCTTGTTCGTGTAAGCCCGAGGCGAGTCAATGAGGGCCCAACCGATGGTGAGCCTCATACAACTTATTTTGCATCTCAACCACGTGCTAATGTCACTCTGGAGGAATTGGTCTCGCACGCGTTCGGGTCATTTTCCGCATCCCGGATGATTTTGGCCAGTATCCCGATCCCGTTGCTTATGTTGACTGGTATAAACCACTCCAAGCGCCTGTCACTGGGCTCGGAATGCATCAGGTGTCACTCTCGTCCCAAAATCACCGCCAACGATCGTCCATCATCCCTCTTAAGTATGGTTGCAGACATCACCTCGTGACAAGTTTGTGTCTAAATTTGGTAACCCTCACTACGTGCTCAGAAAACCTTTGGTCATCCATTTGAGAGTGTAAATAGCACAGTAGGAAGGCCCTTTAGATATTTGATGGAGCAGAACTTGCAAAATCCAGGTTTTTTTTTTTGGCAGACAGGTTTCGCCGTTTGGTGGCTGTGCTGTGGCTGTGTTTGACCAGATCTGGTTGCAGAGGCCCTTCGACTCTGTCCACTTCCCACAATTCGCTGATTCTTCCAGCATGCAAATCACTATGCTTGTGTCTATTGGCTGGGTGACCTGCATAGACTGCCGGTAACTCAAAGAACAAGCAAAATAGTAACTCACCCAAGTCATGATTCAACACTGTGGTCCACCAGGATGGAGAGTGTTCCACCTCAGAGCTGCCAAATCGAACTCAGTGTCGGGAACAATGGCGACTACACGATAGGTAAGTAGTTTTGCTTAGCGAAATAAAGATCCCGGATGCACATAGGATGCCCCCGCAACTGGCATGGGATTATACCCCAACACATCAATAGTTGCGAGAGCTGCAGCACCATCTGAAAAGAAAGGGAAATATTGTGTTGTTGAAACTCAAAGAAGAAAGATCATAGTATCACTGACCATGCTCCAAAGGAACCACACCATAAACAAGGGTATTCTCACTGCCATGGGCTGACAAGACTTGGTGAGCCGACACATCAGGCCCTGCCACTGAGGACCGCATGTAAAGATGGAGATGGAAAGCAGGAGACATGACGTACCGCTAATAGTGCTCACTTCCTTCAACAATTGGTGTTAGATCATGGGATACTTTTTTTTTTTTTCAGCACTATAGACCATAAAAAGGCTCCCCCTTGAAGCCCCGAAATGGACAGCCGGCTGCCCAGCACAGCGATGGTGTGCTAGCGGGCCAGCTCGGATCCCTGGCCTGGCAGAAAAGTCAAGTCAGCGGTAAAATGATTGGCAATCCATCCGTGTCGGAGACGGTTTCTCGATACATGATAACACTGCAGAAGAAGGAGGTTTTTAATTCGCATCTTTTTATTTCAATACTGTGCTTACTTCCATTCCAAAGGTTCGAGCCGGAGAAGTGGCGACTAGTGCCCGAGCCATTACACCCGGGGTGCCCTAGCCCTCGACGAGTGGAACATTTTATCTTCGGAAACCTAGTGGATCCGAGCAGTCGTTCACGGGTTGTGGCTCGCTCGAGTTTGATGTTTAAGTTGATGGTTTGTGATCAAAAATAGCGGCGCCCGCCAACTATTTTTGCAAACAGCGATACATAAACTGCGCAGAAAAATCAATCAAATAGCAAATGAGTGTTCGACCCAACCCAACAGTTTTTTTTTCGTGTTTTTCTGAGAACTCCGCAGAAGCCATTCAGAAAGAATTCAGAGTGAGACGGGAGAAGCCATGCCGTCGAGAGGCAGTGTAAGGATCAATCGGAATCCGTGGATCAATCAGGATCAGCTCGGGTGCAGTGGCTTATGTCTAGCCGAGAGATAACCATCCCATTTTTTTTTGCAAATAGCAATATGTAATTCGACGAAGAAATGGGCCCAATCACTTCTTCCTTTCCCCTCAACTCTCCCTTCCGCCTCGCTTCCCCCAATCCTTGTGGCTTGGGGACCATCCTTAATGTCAGGAAATGGTTGCAGTGGTTTTTAATGTGATGCAGTGCTGCATAAGGAGCATACAACTTCCAACTCGCCATGCGCAGATAACGAGCACTCAGGGTGGTACATGTGTGTGCATGCTTGCGTGTCACCCTCGTGCTCTCTCGTAGAGAGCAGCTGGACGAAAGGGCGCATCGGTTCTGGCACGTCGACAAACGGGTCCTCGTCTGATGGACCAACACAGCACGACGCCGCACAGCAGCGCAGCCCCGCCTCGCGCTCGCGGCGCTCGACACGGTCGCGCAGAGTCGGGCCCAGGGGTGAAGGCGGTGCCCAGTCTTGTCGAAGGAGGGGGCTGTCGTCACCAGCATGGTTTGCGCTCTCCAGCGGGTCCACAGAGAAGAAGAAAAAACCAGCACGTCCGCGCGCTGCTCCATGGGTTGCGTTGGACTGCCCTCGCTGTAGTGGATGCGCAGAATCCGCGGGCGGTGGGATCGGGTCGAGGTCACTGAATAGGAGGGCGAGTAAAAGGATGACTGAACGCGGACTGCTACTACGACTCACTAGAAAAGGCTTATGGGATCAAGTCATATGTGATGGGAGAAGGGAGACTCACTGAGCATTTCAAGCTCAAGACCATCCTCTCCCCCTTCTTCCCCGTGCTGGTCCTCGTGAAGAAAATCCTCGAAGTTGGCCATGCCAGCCGGTGGATCACCCTCTTGCGGCGTTGCCGGATCCTCTCCCACCGCCCACTGATGTGGGCCAGACCAAATGATCCCCATGGGATCTACGTCAAAGCGGCACAGGGGGCACGTCGTCTGTCGGGGTTTTGCGAACCAGGGGCCCAGACACGCGGCGTGGAAGACGTGAGCGCAAGGGAGGACGACAACGGTGACTTCCACCGATTCGGGTGAGATAGCCGCAGCGCTGGGACGCAGAGATGACTCAACTCTGTCGTCGATTAGCCGATCTTGGCAAATCGGACAGCCAGCCATCTCGTCCGTTTTTCCAAGCGCGTTTAAGTTCTCGAGACGTCGGATGAGTCCCTCCGGCACAGTCGCGAGTCCCGCGATGATGCGGGCGGCGTTCGCGGGGCTCTCCTCAAGTTCCAGATGCAGAGGAGGCCCCCGCGTGAGCAAGGTAAAAAGCCGAACCAGCGTTGTGTCGTCCGGAGGCTCGGCGTCAGTGGACCGCTGTGCGCGGTGGGATGGATGCCTACGGTCGCGGTCCTGGTCCTGATCGTCGTCTTCGCGAGTGCGTCGGGTGCCCAGCGTTGGAACTGAGTGAATGTCCGCAGACATGGTAGATTCGTCCCCTACTCGTTCAGGATCACTCATCGCAATTCGCAGAAAAGGCTGACTGATGAGTACTGAGTATCGATGAGTTGGTGACTCAGGAGTAGGTGACGTGTCACAGGTCAATCACGAGTGACGTGTGACTCTGCACCGCTGCAGCTTTCACAGCAGAAAAGGAAAAATATCATACACAGTGAATTGGTAACTGAATTTTAAGGATTAACTCCGATGTGAAGTGGCTAGTGAATTTTGAGTTTCAAAAACAGAATCACATGACCTGAACCTGTTATTGAATTTAAGAGTTTCAGAAACAGTTTCAAACTGTATGAGTCTTAAAAATTCACTGAACCACATAATGGTGTGATAGCCACGACTGGGGGAGGAAAGACATAAATACAGCTGGACAAATGAAAAATTACATGCACAATGAATTGGTAACTGAATCTTATAGTTTCACTTTTTCAATGAAATTGTTAGTGAATTTTTAAGACTCATACAGTTGGAAACTGTTTCTGAAACTCTTAAATTCAATAACAGGTTCAGGTCATGTGATTCTGTTTTTGAAACTTAAAAATTCACTAGCCACTTCACATCGGAGTTAATCTTTAAAATTCAGTTACCAATTCACTGTGTGTGAAATTTTTCCTTTTTTGGTGTGATTACCTGCTTGGCACGAGATCTCGGTAGGAATTCTTCAGAATGCTCCACATCAAGTTCCAACTAACCAAAGGAACCTCACATGAAACCTTTGATATCATGGAGGTCCTCGCCAGGCTCTACACACACGTTGAGACAAATGGTATTACAGAGGGAGTAAACTTCAGTGAAGGCTGGTTATGCCCAGTTTACAAGAAGGGAGACAAAGCCCTGATAAAAAATTACGGGCCCATTACCTTGTTTAACACCGACTATAAATTAATGACGAAAGCTTACTCTCTCAGACTTATGGACATCGCACCGTCGCTCGTTCATCCGGATCAAGCCGGGTTCAAGAAAGGTAGAAAAATCGAAGATCAAGTCACACTGGCAAAATTTCGCTTGAATTATGCGGAAGTGGCAGAAAAAGATGGTGTTATAATAGCCCTTGACCAAGAAAAGGCTTAGGATATGGTCAACCGTGACTACCTGATACGTGTACTACGCCATATGCGATTCCCACCCAGATTTTATAACACAGTCGCAAATCTCTACACAAACGCAAAAACAGTGGTGATGGTTAATGGCATGATAAGTGACCCATATTGTTTTACGTGGAGTCAGACAGGGTGATCCCCTTTCATGCCTCTTGTTCAATCTGGCCATAGAGCCGTCGGCATGTCTCATTCGTTCAGTTGATTTAAGAGGTGTTTAATTCCTGGTACCAATAAAAACTACCAAAGAATGTCGACGGGAGCTCTGTGAGGAACCGACGATGAGACGGGGAAAGGACACGATAGTCTAATGAGAGGCACAGATGAGCTACGGACATAAAGACGAGGATTCTAGATAGACAACCAACCGCGTACTTGTACTTGAGGCCCGGGGAAAAACAGATGAAAACTCTACCATGGCATTTGCATGATGAGGGCGCTGATTTAGGGGTAGTGATTGGTGGCGGGATTCCGTGTATCTTTCAATAGCTTGATTTTACTGGCAATTCGTATCACCTCTATACTAATAGCGTGCATCGTTTCTTTGAGTTTTTGGCGAGGGCATGGAAGGAAGGGGCAAACTGGGATTCCTCGTTCAGTGAATGCAAGCATTCCAAGGCCCAATAGATTGTATGCTCCAATCGTTCCTCCTCCGGTTGAAGCAGGGTATCGACCTCGGGGCCAGAAGCAGCCTCGATTGCGCCAGCAATGACCTTGAGAATGTGGGGATTCAGCGCGAGACGCCCTTTTGCGACGTCATCGCAGTTAGGGATAGCCGGGTTTTCAGCTGTCATCTTCATCATCCAAAGCTCAAGAGCCGCACCGGCTCGTATCCAGGGAAATTTTTTGCTCCCTGATGAATGACCACATTGTTGGCCCAGAGGACTGTGAGGCTTCCATGGGCTAGGGTCTTCCCGGCGATTCTGCTTCATATCCTTCAGATCTTGGATCACCTGCAGAGCTTTGCCGTGACGCTTCTGTTCCGTCAAATGTCTAGTCTCTCGTAGACAGACGCTTCAACATTCTGAAAGTCGTACCTCGTTTGTTGAAGTCTGTTACTAACCGCGGGGTCCGATCAGGTTACAATCTTATTATATAAACTGCGGAGTTTGAATTGACACGTGCTTCCCTTCGCTTCCGTTTTGGACTTCCTTTACCACTCACGACGCGTTTTCCATTAGGTACGGTCAGAGTAGATGATTCTGGGCGATTCTCACCTCGATTCTGACAACGATTCTGACGTCGATTCTGGAATTCTTTTTCCCATCAACATCGTGTGAGAATCGCTCAGAATCGGCTTTTAATTAAATTACAGCCAGAATCGTCTCCAGAATCGTTGTAGAAGCGCCTCCAGACAACCATTCTTGAGGGCGATTCTGCATTATGACGATTCTCCCACGATAAAAGAATTCCAGAATTGTGTCCAGAATCGTTGTCAGAATCGCCCATTTAAATTCTACTCTGACCGTTCCTATTGCCCTTGCCATCCTTTGGATCCAGCAATCACAAGTCGATGTGTATGGATCCTTCTGGGAGCTCTTCAGCGACCCAACACTTACCTCCACCTCCTGTGAAGCTGGTGCACCAATGGAAACGACAAACGGCCCTCCCTAGTCTGTTGTTAAGCGGCGGGGTCCGATCGGGGTAAGACCTTGTGACATAATGTGCACAGCCACCCAGCCTTTGAACCTCCAACCACAGAACAACCGTGAACATTTTCTCATTTCAACCACTCAAATGGACCTAATGTGTATTTGAAACCTTCTGAAATTTATTCGGAATTTTAGAGCACTATTCAACTCACAGTACTTCAACACAGTGTGCAATCATGTGAAATACCTGGACATTTCTACCACCCCGTTCTGCAGTGTATTAAAGTTTTTGAGTACATTTGGAGCACTTCAGAGAATGCATTTGCGCAAAAAGATCAGTCTAATGCTGATTCTGTAGGCACAAAACATCGAAATCCGGCGGCATGGCTGTGCAGATTATGTAACAAGGTTTTACCCTGATCGGACCCCCGCGCTTACCAACAGACTTCAATATATCGAGGTACGAGATCAGGTTATATTGAAGTGTCTGTCTGCGAGAGACTAGGCCCTAGCCTGTTCTTCCTCCGCCCCCTCTTGTTTAGGATATTCCTCCAAATCATGATTTCGGTGGGCCCGCTGCCGAGCCCCGTCGGCAGAGGGTCGGGCGACGAGCCCTCGGAACGCAGTGGTACAGTACATCAGCTTAAAAATACACTGCACTACGCTGCTACCTCATAACCATTGACGAGCTCACCGCTTTCACGGCTGTAGATCTCCAGTACAAGAACAACAACCAAACTTTAGAAACTAAACTGGGGTGGTCTCTCTATAAGCAATTGTCTTCAGTGAGAGATCGGTTACGGGTATAACAGACTCCCTGCTGATCGTTCGAAAGCACTCTGACAACACTAATTGTCAACTGCACTGTGAGAGCCCAATGTCGATGCTAAAAATTGGATACTGTAGGCTCGTCCCGGGTCCCCATCCGGTAATAGTCTCCCCTAGACTGACGTTTCAACATAAAAGCTCGTACCTCGCTTTGAAGCATACGGCCATCGTAGTCGCCACACGCAACGGTTACTTATTTGGCGGCGTAAAAGCGGTGATATCAGCGGAGGTCAATCATTTGGTGAAAGGAAGCAGAGTCAGAGCTCTGGAAAAAAATCACGAAGCCCCCTGCACCACAAACATATCCCGATTAGGAAAGCGATCGGACGCCGAACGCACATGTTTCACATTTCTCAATGGCCATCAATCCTCCACCTCTATGATGGTTGCACCAAGTCCGTAAACTGGAGTGAGTCACCACCTCGCTTTCCCCGTCAGTGGTGGACACGTGGGGGGTGGAAAGACTCAAGAACGATATACCGGCCAATCTCGTTCTCTTTGTCAGCAAAAGCATCCCCATTTATCGAAACACTGTTACACTTCGGTCACTAAATAGCAGTTTTCCTCCCACTTTCATGGCAACCCCAATTTGGCCACGAAACAGACAGCCTCGTCCCCCAGGACGAAACACCCCGCTGAAAATACACAAGGGTCTTTTGGAAAACCGAAGAGATGCCAATGGGCAAGCCTTGCTTCAAGTTTCGGTTGTTGGAAACATCGATGGAAACGAGAGATCTGTGAGTACCAGCTGGCTACATATTCTGACCCAGCTAACTCGAAGGGCATTAAGGAGCATCGCCTGCAGGCGGCATTGGCCTCCCATACAGTACAGATCCCGATACCTGGCTCAGTTCGGCTCGTTGAGAATTATGCGGAGCTGTATCCCAGCAATAGATGGATGGACACTGCGACATACCTTCACTCGACACAAACCATCTCCGAAGCATGTTCTGCAGCCCTGCTCAACCACGACTATACATATTACATGGACGAGTCCGACAAGATGTGGCTCGATAAAACAAACTCCCAGTGTCGTGTTGAAGAGCGAATTGCTCAAGAACCGCGGTCGGCAGACACACCAGGGATATGCGGCCGGTTATTTATCAGCGAGGACGAGTTTGAGCTTGTGATGGGGTTATTCGAGACTCTGACTGGCCCGCAGGTCAGAATCATCATTGAATATGACATATATATTGCCACTAACTATTGCGTTAGCCCCACCAGGAGCTCCCAGATTTCTCGATTTTCAAGCCATTCTTTTTAGCCACATTACATCCCGATACATTCGCGTCTCACATTGTGCCATCTTGGATTCGACCACCTTGTGTTCTATCATCAATTGCTCTCACCATCTACAGTATAGTAGGGTTCCTTGGATAACAACTTTGATCTTTCCTTTATACAGCTCCCACTTGTCCTCAATAAATTCTGAGTTAAAGCAGGCACACACTAGAGCATATAATGAGTGATACTTTGGTAGAACCCGAGGAACCAAAATGCTGGAATGGGGCAAGAAAAATAAAATGATCGTGACGACACAGGTGTCACACGTCGGGTTCCTTGGATAATTGATGTCACATTAACCAGATGTCACACCCATTTTGCTGCCGAGTCCGCAATGCACCGAAATAAAATCTGAATTTAAGTATGTAGATACTAGAACCTATAGTGAACTATACTGTTGCAGAATTTCACGATTTAGTGTTAAGTGTGTAAAATGTAGCCAGATAAAAAAATTGCTCTCGGCGGCCGAAGAGTCACACTTCGGGTTCCTTGGATACTGTGATGTCACACATCATTCTCGTCCATCGACCGTGACACGGTCGGATTTAGCGCGGGAGACCATGGAACCCTCCTCCACTGATGCCACGGACAGCGGGGCGGTGCCAGGAGGAAGGACGCGGAAGGATGATGGTCAGACATTGATAGTGTCATACTCAGTGTCAACGTGTCAAAGGTGTCACGCCTTCGCGTGCGTGATCTTGTATGAATTCTAGACGCGTCAATCTCGGCCGGATTGCCTGACTTTTTAGGGAAGATTGTAGCCAAGACCATGGACTTTGATATGGAAAATAGGTTCAGGCCAATATTGGCCGGATTAATGCACAATCGATGAGAAGGAAAGTGATTGATGGCCTGATCAGAAAGTGAGTTATACCAAATCACCTCCCCTTCAAGCACCAAGGGGACTCCGCACCTGAAATTGATTCACAAGACGGAGTTAGAGTATATAATGTATTGTATAGAAGAATTTCGACCTGGGAGGACGCTGGGGAGCTTTTAAAAAATGAATATCCAAGGATGTATCACTATCCAAGGAACCCTACTATACTGTACCCACATTGGCATCAACGGCGCTCGCTCCGAGGCGGGCGCAAAATATGTCCTTTGCTCAATGTATGATGTCCTTTGCTCAATAATTCCGTTTCCTCTGAGGAAACTACTAACAACTGCACTATCACCACTTGCTCATAGACTGAAGAGGATGATCACATCAATGCGGCCTATGTATGTTTTCGTAACATCCCAATTCATACAAGGTGGGTGCCAAAGTCTAAAGTCGGCGAAGGTACAAGACAGTCCCGTAGTTGAAATTGTTCAATAAAGTCACGCGTTTGAAGATGTGCAATAAGGTCACTGCGAAACCCTAGTACTAGTATGGACAGGACAATGGGTTTCATATCACGTATAGTAGTAACCGAGGGGTAGACTTGTGGAATATCAGCGAGAAGTATACGCTTTTGAAAATGTGCAATAAGATCACGCGGTTGAAAATGTGCAATAAAGTCACGCATTTGAAAATATAAGGCATTGTAATACAGTCACGCGGTTGAAAATGTGCAATAATACAGTCGGGAAAAAACAAAGCACTGATCGGACGCTAGAGAGGTCAATAATGCCTCCAGACAGACCTGTTTTGGCCGACCTTTGGAAATATTAGTGCTAGGCGGGAGAAACTCTGCATCCCAGGACAAGCGTCTTGCCCTTGCCCATAATGATCATTTAATGGATCAGATTGTCGTGCCTGCGCTACAGGATATTCTTCACCGATACCGTTGCTCTTGAATGTGTCGCCCGACTCCTCCATAGATCTGCCTGTGTATTGACACGGCTGACGCTTTCTTCATGCAATGGTGTGGCTGCAGATATCATACACCTCCTGCAGAATACTCCATCGCTCACCACCCTCGCAATCAATTTATCGATCCACACCCCGCACGCGCCATGCAGAGAACTGATCGCTGGCCTCACAATTCGGCCTGGCGATTCAGGCGTCGGCCACCTCTGTCCCCATCTGGTCTCGTTCTCGTGGGGGGACGAGAAAGACATGATGGACTATCCTGCATTTGTCGCGATGGTGGATATGCTGCGGTCGCGGTCGCGCAACGCCCCCGGGCCGTGTCAACCGCTCGAGTTTGTCGAGATATATCTCGATCGCCTGCGAATGAGGACGAGGGGAAGGTGGACACAGTGGACGCAGGCATTGGTGGACGAAGGTATGGATGTGGCCATTGCTAACACTACTCAGCGGGGTGGTTCAGTGGTACACGACTGGTGGGACGGTTGGATTTCGATTTCGTGCATTGAATGCATTTCCTTAGAGCAAGAGATTTTGCCCTTCTGCGCCACTAATATTCGCCGCAAATTCCGCAAGTAGCCATTGGTACTTCACTCTACCTTTTCTCGTCGAACTGATCTTGTATTTCCGCTCGTGAAAGGTTCTGTTGCGCGTATTCAGACCAAAGCATGTCACGAAAGTTATTCCCAAGACAAGAACACAAACAACAAATCTGAAAGAAAAGTTCATCTTGCAATTACAGCACTTTGCAAAGCTAATGACACTTCGATCATTTTGTAAATAACAGCAAAATAAATACTTGCCTTTTTTGAAACACTCATCCTGAGCTCAGTTCTTGACGGATTTCTTCGAGTCCAGGTGCTTTCGACGTCATTTTTCAAGCACTTTCGACTGGTACCTGACTCATTGTCCAATTCAGACTTGAATTTTGACCTAACTCGGGCTGTCTCTGACCTGCAAACTTCCGACCCTTTTTTCTCGCCCAATTCTGGCTCGATTCCGCTGAAAGTAGGCGCGCTCGACTCGAATTTGACGCCCCGCTTCGACCATACCACCCATCTACTCCAGTACGAAGCCTCCACGAACCTCCTTTACGCGCGCGCCAACGACGCGCCATCTTGATCCCCTCGGTTCTCGGCCAACACTTACTCAATTCGCGTAAATACGGGTGCGTCCGCTGCGCCGCCTGTCATCGCATATCTTACTGGCACGTCGCATGGGCAGCTTGTAGTCATGCCTTCCGCTCGTTTGGCCGCAAACCTAGCCGCGAAGGGCCCAAATGCTCGTTCCTCTTGGGGCCGGGGAGATCACCATGAGCCTTGACTCTGAATCGAAAGTTCTGTGAGCGCCACGCGCTGGGCAAGGAAACCTGCGCCTGTTTCTTGCAAAAGAAGTACACGAAAAACCGAGACCCTCGCTTACATCAAGCCCTCGCAGTTGGAACTTATGGGATTCATGGCCGGCGAGATTGCGCAAATTCAGTTTGCTGTTTCAAGCTGGACAGTTCCCGCTGCATAGGACTATTATTCCTGTTGCTGACTCTGATGGTTCACAAGTGTTTTGTGATAGTTATATAGTTCTTTGTAAACTGATGATACACCTTTGGGCCTTCTTCTACACCACCGTTTGCGTCCAAGCATGGACCTGCTTCCCTTGTCGAGCCAAGAGATAACGTGGCGGCTGCATATAAGGTCGCGCTCGGCCGACGAGCGTGAGGGGACTATCAAGGCGATCATCAAAGTCCAAGATTTTCAAACACAGTTCCCTCCGATGCTCCGAGCCATGGCGCCTGTTCTCAAAGACTGGCTCTCGGCTCTTGATCAAATGGACGATTCCTGGACAGCCCGGCAGTATAAGGCGAGCACGACGGGCGGAGTTGGCCTACCGGATTTCAATCACCTAGCCTACAGTGGGGTTCAGGACTTCATCCGCATTTTTACGAACCATCGAGAGCGTTTGGCTGGAGCGGGGCACGACTAAGTATTTTTATCCCAGTGTCTTGAAAAAATCTGTTGCAGCTTGTCGGGACTACGGCGTAGTTTATTGCAGCTAAATTGTGCGCTCGGGAAATTCGACAGACCCTCGTGTGACCCGAGATCCCGACCAAAATTCGACATCGACACAAGGCTATGTCAATTTGAACAAAATACTACCAGAAGGACGGGCAAATTTTCTCCAATGGAACTTCGGAGTTACTGCAGTTCCTGAAAATAATAGCAAAAACCGATTTTTTTTATGCGCGCTTCCCAAAAACAATGTTATGTTCTTGGATTCTCGAGTAAAGAGTCGGCTGTGCAGCGTCATGCCTTGCCGATAATGACCTCGCATCACTGTGGTCTGCAGCAAAGTAGTCTTGCAGATAAGCCGACAGATCGAAATCAGTCAAGATAGCTTTACAGATGTGAGGTCTGCCAGAAGCAACCAAAGCATTTTCTAGCTCCGAGGCGCGTTTCGGGTGCCAGGTGCCAATGGTCACCGAGACGGGCGACTCCAAGTGAGTTGACTGTAACTGCTTTGTGAGATCCTCCGAATCCTTCAACTTGGTATCGGCGCCCCAAGACTGAACTCGATCCTGACAAACTCTATGCTAGAAGGGCGAGCGACATCCGTTCGTGGCGCCGAGTTTCTGCCAATGCTTCTGCTGTTCAAATGGGATCCCTTCTTTTCTACATGTCGAGCTCTGGCGATTGGGCTGACTGCACCGCTGTCAGTTGATCACAGTATGGCGGTGGTGGTAGAGTAAATCATCCTTTGTGGACTTCTTGTCTTGGACTCCCTATTCGGTCACCTTCATGGTGGCGGCCTCGCTTTCTCTCCCACTGCGACTCTAGGCTCGCATCTCCTTCGTTTTTCACAAGACACGAGATATTCCATCTCACTTCGACTTCATTCAACATTTACAAGATGGCCTCCGCTTCGCTCCGGTATGTAAGACGAACTTTGGAATTAAAAAAATTATTTATTGCGAGTGTACATCGTGTACGGAATATCACCCGGAAATTATAAAACCGCAGGAGGGGATTAGCTGACCTTTCTAGCCATGGAAGCGATTCTGACATGAAAGGTTCAGCCCAACTCTGACAGCAAGTTAATTTTTTTGGCGTAAGAAAGAACATTAGAAACTGCGGTCTGCAGGGCAGATACACGTCGCAAAACGATAGAGAATAGGATGATGTCGAGACGTCGGATACGGAGAACGAGACCCGGCGACTGCTCCACCACACCGAAAAATTCGGCTTAACAAGTGAATCTGTCAGAGTTTGGTCGACCATCTAGATCAACAGATTTGAAAATTTGTCGCTGCGCTGGGTATACCCATAATTCGGACACCCTCGCCAATGCCGCGAGCGACTTTTTGTTCGGAATCAGGCAAGAATCTCTTCAATGATGTCAGCTCCACTCACGCCTGTCAAGTTAACTTCTCTGTAAACAATTACCCGCGGACCGTCTGTGGCTGACGACCCAGGTTGAAGAGGAGTTTGCAGTGAGCTGTAAACGAGGTTGCGAATTGGTTGCGAATGTTGAAGAAGGGAAATATCCAAGAAATATTGTGCAATGAGTGATTGTTTGATCCGATGGCTGACAGCTGTCAAAGTATGTGCACATATTTGGTGGCGATGCCGTGATTCCGACTCTCTGCTGGCGCGTTCCTCCGAGTCGCTGGCTCGTTCTTCTTCGGACTTGTCTAGGGACTTTTGGAGCTGGAAAGGCCAAATTAGCCGGGTACGTTTGGATGGCGTCAGTCTACCAAGAGAGACTGAGGTAGACCGAGGTAGCCGAAAGCTGTCTGCCTTGGGTAGACAGAAGTAGACAGGGGTAGACAGAGGTAGACTAACATGTGTCTACATGTCATGGTAGACATATGTCTACCTGGGTAGACAGAGGGTAGACAGAGATAGGATAACGACCCAAAGCACGAGTTGCAGCTGGCGAAGCAATGGTTCCACGACAACGACATCACGGCATTTCCATGGCCACCGAAACCGCCAGATTGATCATGCGATGCTGAAAGTGACTCATTCCAGATCATCTTGGACACAATTGAGGTTAGGGACGCCGGGGAAACGAGAACATTTGTCAAATCAGTGAAAAGCCTCGAAAAGCTCGAATGTGGCAGAGGGTTTCTGAAAATTGCACAGCATGGCTCCATCCTCGGGCCCGTCCTCAGCTCCGGCACCTTCGGCTCCGGCACCTTCAGCTCCGTCCTCGGACCATCCGCTCCGGCACTTGCCTCAGCCCTGACAACCTCGGCTCCCATCTGGTTCCGCCGCTCACACTGGGACATGTTATGCAACCAAGCCTGTGATCATTGTAGATAGCTCCAGACACATGCTACTGGGTAGTACCTAATAGTATATAAAGAGAGTAGGGCCGACAAGTGGCAGGGCCCGCTACCTCGGCGTTTATTGTGAAACTGAATTCACCAAGATATTCTGTCAATCAGCCCTGGATTTCAAGAATTTTATGTATAATGTACTCAGTACAATGATGTGGGAATTGCTAGCTAGTCAGTGTTAAAATCATTTCTTGGGAAACAGACTCAAAGGCCTTGAAAGCATCATTAGCAGTGTTATTTCTCTCCATCTTGTGTTTCCTTGGCACGCACTAGTTTGTCAGCATAGATCTGATAGACCTGCATTAGAAAAAAGAAATAAGTTTAGTAGACAGCAAGAGTGGCCAAAAAAAAATACCTTGCTCGGTACGTGTGGAATGTGATTTGAGCCGAGATCAAAGCACCCTCGGTCACCACCTTGAGTTCCGACACCATGTCTGGGTCATACCTATCTCCGACTTTGCGAGCTATAATGAAATGAATGAAGGAAGATGTAAAGAAACCAGTAGTTTCCTCCAGCGCTGCCTGTATTTCAACATCGTTTTGCGGGATCAAAGGCGAAGTAGACCTGCGGTTTCTCTCATGCGGTGTCGATGATTCAAGGACGTTCCTATTCGACGATTTCTGGACAGTGGATTAGATGAATTAGACAATGTACATAGAAGAAGTCAACTCACCTCGTAGGTTGGCTCGAGCTTTAGATACATGACGTCGAAGGCTTAGTATCACCGTCTGCATGTCAGATTCAAAGCCAACTTCCGAGACCATGTGCGCAATAAAGGTCTTCTTGTTGCCGATTTTCACATACATGATGAAGGTTTTACCTTGCTTTTCGTCGTTGTCGATGGAATGGGTGAAATTCCTGTCCATCTCGTGGGAAGCCAGACTACAGGCACCGCGACGATCGAGAGCGGCCTGATAGATGCTTGGGACGCCATTAGAGCCCTGATTGTTGCGGCGATTGGTGAGAGTCAAGACTTTGTACGAATATCTGTGGAATGCTGACGCGCATATGAGCGAATATTCTCTTTCCAGGCTGGAGCAAAGGTGGAAATTATAGCGCCTGACCAAAAAATTTAAAACATCCCTGAGCTCGCCCCGGGCACGTTTCGTAACGGGCTCCTCTGCAACGGAGCCGTTACGAGCATGGCAGCGCAAGTGTGAGTGCAACACAGCCTGAGTACTCTCGTTGGAGTAACACCTTCCATAGGTTGGTTTCAATTGCGTACCCGACGCCGGAGGTTGAGAGCGAGCAACCCGAGGTGTTGTTTGAGGTGTCGTTCGCGAGTTTCTTTTGCTTATCAAGTCTTTCTAATGTTCTCGGCGGTGCTCGCGTTGCCTGAGGTAAATGGGCCACTGTTTCGTTATCGTTTCCTGGCAATGTGCCTGGTGAAAGGGTTTTGACCAGATGTTCTTGGGCTTCTGCCGCCTCGGGGCCCATTCATCATCTTCGTCTGGTGGTACTTACAAGACGTCAAGCCGTTTGAACTCGTTTCGAATATCCCCGCTTGGATGATCTTTTGACGGAATGGGCGCAGGTCATCGCAAATGCTCAACTCAGAAGTTGTCTAATGGCATGAATCTTGAAACGGAGATTACGAGTACTTTTTGGTATATTTAGGTCCAAGGCGGGCAGCTACATGGAACAGATATTCGATAGGCATTTGCTTACTGTCGGCATTAAAATTACTGGAATAGCTCGAGAGATATGGGTGGCCAATGCAAAGTCAGAGGAGATGCAATGGCATGCAGTACGTCGAGGTCGGGGGCTTTGAGAACCATTAACAGCATAATCACAACTGCCTGAGATAATGTGATGGAGAAGGGTATCTCGTCATTCTATTAAACACGTATTATTGTGGGGTACACCGTGTAAATCAAAGGCATGTTTTATTGTTTGTAGGTTGAAGTGGAACATAACGCGGGACTCCACAAAGAACAATAAAAATCATACCAGGCAGTTGGTGACAAGGAGTCGAGGCATCAACATTCGGAACGTCCTACCGGTGTGCCTCTGTAGGTGCTAGGACACAGTAAGAGGGAATGAGGAAGAACAGAAAGAGAGACGTACTTTGTGACAGCGGGAAAATGTCAAACACTCCTGATGCGAGGTGAACGCAAGCCTCACGAGTCTCCACAAAAATGAAGCCAGTCACAGCCAAGAATAAGGTCAAATAGAAGAAAGGAGGCAACCGACAGCTTTACTTGGAGAAAACAGACAGCGTCGACGGCGCTGTCACGATACGGAAGGGAGAGGGCCCAGAAACAGGATGGACCCTGGATGTTAGTACCCATTCAAGACGAAAGAGATTTCTCCAAATCGTGATCAAATGTTGTGGAAAGCGGTAGATTGCAAAAGGTAGCAGCGCGCATGGTGGGCGAAGCAGAGACGAGTGCCACATCCATGTTTGGCATTGATTGTTTTGCGGTAAGGTATTCTGTGGCGGGTCCTGAGTCTTGAAGCCTTGCGGCATCTTCGGTCTTGAAGTCCTGAGGTCTTAGCAGCTTGGAGCGTGAAGCGTGAAGAGTGTTGAGCCGTCTTCGAGTCTTGAGATCTTGAACGAGTCTTGAAATCTTGAACGAATGGAGCCCATCCCAGTCATCAGACAGTGTCGACAGCATGGAGGACCCCAGAAACGAGAGAATTGACGGCAGGCAGCCCTACCACCAAATTTCTCCAAATTGCGGTTGAAGCTGAAGGCTTATCGAATGCGAGTAGAAGGCTGGTGAGAGAAGCGGAGAGAGCCACGTCAATATTTGGCATTCATTGTGGAGCTGGCAACACGGCACGGCGTGTCTGACTGGCTTCAAATGACAGAGCACTTTTCGTTTGGCTGAGGAATGAAGCCATTTACGTGAAAAACGCTGACAAAAATGTGATCGTCTGCAAGTCCTGAAATTAGGCGCTATAAGACCCGTACCTAAAGGTAGCGGGAATAGTGTATAAAGCTTGTAAGGAAACCTTTTACAGTTTTGCGTGGTCAATTGCTTGTGCTGAACCACCGTTGCAACTCTCTTAAGATACTGTACTATTTGATTCAATTCGTCGGTCACGCGTCACAGGCCCCAAAATCGACGAATAATTTCGCGCCTGTCACAGGTCACCGAGGTTGAGCGCGTACTTGTCAAAAAAGTCACAAAATCGCGAAAAAACGCGCCCGAAATCGTTTTTTCTCCTTTGCTGATGCGCCCTTGATGTTGGAATGGCCGCGGCCCTCCCACCGCTGCCATTTCTGACGTGATCGGAGAAACTTGACTTGTCCCGCTCCCACACGCACTCGCTTGTGAATCGGACTGGCAGCTCACAAAAGGTCGAGTTCTATTGAAACTACTTGGCAGATAACGGGAGCTCAATACCAGGAACAGGGATATCCTGGTCCTTGTTGTTGGTGTGGCGCCAAAACTCGCCCGCGTATTTGGTGTTGGGGCGACGTGTGCGCATGCCCCGGCCCTTGGGTGCGGCCCCCTCATCAGAAGTGTCCTCGGCCGGCATCTCTGCGTCAACATCCTCAGCGTCCCCACTGGAAACCAGACCGATAGATCCACCGGCTTGTTTTCTGCTTGATCTCGCGTCATTCTGATCCGCTTGCTATGCACGGTGTCATAGAAACTTGCTGAGCGCGCGCCATTTCATTTGTCTTGTCTCAGAATCAAGGCAGCTGAGCTTAGAATGTAATTCTGGAAGTCCTGGCGCAAAGTGCGAATTTTTTTTTTGTGTCACGGTCCCCAGGGGCAATCGACGAATATGAAAGTCAGGTCACAGGGCGCGCGAATTGAATCAAATAGTACAGTAGGCGTCCTGCACTCCCTACGAGCGCTCACGTGATGTGTCACATCACGCGTAACGCGGCAAAAAATCTAGAGCCAAAAACCGAACATGCCGGGAATCGGTCAATTTTCACGTTTCTGACTTAACAAAAATTTTAGTCCCCAGCCGCATGCGGCTTTTTTGCGTTGTGCAAAGCCGCATGCGGCACTGTGCGAATTGGCAGATGATGCCCAGCACTGTTCTGAGCGGTTCTGTCTGTTTGAAATCGCCCGTACTGGTCTGATTGTTAAACCAGACCGCCTGGAACTCTCCATATCGGGCATGGCTGTGCAGGAGTCACGGGTCAGATCAAACCTGTGATATTCTCCCTCGCACACACTCCACCGCACCAATTTGAACCCTGGCTGGGATATTCTGGCTCGCAGTTAAGGTTTGAAGTATGTAGAAAGCTTAAATTGGTTGAGTGCCTGCTTATCCCTGCCAAATATAGCTGTTTTCTCACGCCCAGAAAAGCGTGACTTGGTATGGAGAGCAAATCAAATGCTGTGAATTGGCAGATGATGCCCAGCACTGTTCTGAGCGGTTCTGTCTGTTTGAAATTGCCCGTACTGGTCTGATTGTTAAACCAGACCGCCTGGAACTCTCCATATCGGGCATGGCTGTGCAGGAGTCACGGGTCAGATCAAAACTGTGATATTCTCCCTCACACACACTCCACCGCACCAATTTGAGCCCTGGCTGAGATATAAAGCTGGTAAGGCCGACGAGCGGCACGGCCCGCTACCGGAATTAAAAAAAGGCACGATTATCGTATTAAAGTTGACCCTAAGTACTTCGAGTGTAAGAAGTAGAGAATGGGAGAGTGGGGTGCAAGAGGTAAAGAGGGGGGTGAAATAGGAGTTGTCCGCTAATAAGTAAGTTGTACTAAGGAATGAACAAATACGGAATTGGACATAACATCTATTTGCCAATGACAACGCGGACATCTTTTTCCTTTTCAAGTCCGAATGACAAGTTCGGCACAGGGAGAGAACAGGTGGGCTATCATCTGTCGGAATAGAAACACCATCTGGATCCAGAAGGAGATTCCGCAAGGGACCTTCGTCAAAAGGCATGGCAGGCGGAACACAATCTGGGTGGAGCCACTTGTATCTGTCGAGGAGATTGGTCTCATCTGATTTTAAATCCGGCTGTTCAAGAACACTCAGGTCAAACTTGGAGTCGCCAACAACAACTGAACAATGAGAACGGAGGGAGATGGATTCAGCGCATGAGGCACAACTAAAAGTAGCCAGTGCTTCTGAGTTGGTCTGGTCCCGAAATTTGCGGACACAATTGTTCTTTACTGATTGCTGTATAAGTTGGGGCCAAAGCTGTCGGATGGCTTCCAGTTGTTCATCATATTTTGCGCGGTCAGCACGGCTTTGTTCCTGGGAACGCTCGATTTTTTTCCCTCGGCGCAGATCAGTGATGTACTCCTTGAGCCTTCTACGTAGCTGTCCTATACTATTTGCACCTTTGTGTTCAATTTTCAGATTTGACAGTACTCTGCGCAGCGAGTTGGGAGTGATGTTACTTCCATAGATGGCCGTCAGAATGTGGACCTGTAGATCTGGATCGAGATTATTATGTTGCCATTCATCACAAACGTCTGCGCAATCCGGCAAACTGAAATCTCCGGAAAGAGTAATTCGGGCATGGGATTGGGAGAACTGTGTGCAACTTCCGGATAATATGTGGTCTGTTATTGCAGCACGAAGTGACTCTACTGTTGATTTATCCGGAACCTGTATGCGATGTAATGCGGCGATGGATAGGAGAATAGGTTTTCGATGGCTCTCGAAGGAGTTGAAGACGTCTGCAATTGACACAGAGGTACTGACACGCGCATTACCAGCATTGATAGTGTCAGCATGTTTCCGGATAGCTGCACGTAGTTTAAAACGAAGGGTGCAGACGCCAGATACAGATATGTTCAAAGCGGCAGCCAAGTGGGATAAATTCTCTGTGGACATCTGCTTGTGGTCGGCATCAAGAAAAATATTCAAAACAGCTTTGGACATTTCTGCAGCACACTTGAAATCTTGGGATAGTGCTCGACATGCAGTACGATCTGGTCTTGGAGACGACACAGCATCAACCTGATAGTCGGTGCACGCACCTGTGGCAATATGATGGAGGAGAGCACGTCGGCATTGTACCCAAGTCATACTGGCGTGAGGGACTGCATGCAAATCAAGAGATCGTTGTATTGTAGACAAATCTGCGTGAAATACAGAGATACGGGATCGCGTAACATGATGTCCAAGTAAAATATCACGCAACAGTGTCAACGATGTCAAGGGAGTCATGAATGCAGTGGACAGTTGTGAACCAGACGTAGATGGGCAGCGGCAAACCAAAGGTTCATCGCATACACAAGAACATGCCGGTGCTGGTAAAATATGAGTACGGAGGTCCAAGAAAGGATGGAACAGACTTACTTTGCGAGGGCGTAGCCTCACAGGGTTGAGCATCGACATCCATAGCATTTAAGTTTGAGTCTGGATGACCACATTGATCAATGGGAGGTGGAGGTCGATGACCAGGGCTAACGGAGCCGGAGGAGAGATCAAAGGAGGTGTGCGGCAGGGTTTCCCGACAGAAGAACAGCCAATCACGACCCAGAACAACATCGTACGGCAGAGTGGAGGTAACAGAGATGGAGCAGAAATGCCGGCAGACAAGATCCAATTGAGAGATACTCGAGATGTAGCAGAGGAAGGATCCACCGAGGTGGAGAGGGGAATGTCGCAGAATGTCGCGGAGGGGGCCATTGAGTAGTGCGTGGTATGAGGGCAGGAAGCAAAAGAGCCAAGTAGAGGCCGGAGGAAAGATCGAGAACAATTGCCACGTCACCAACACGTAGCCACACGTCACCCCCGACGCAAGCCGAAAACAATTTGGGGATAAGGAAACGGCTTACGCAAAAACTGCTGACGAAAAATGCGATTTACTGCAAAAACGCAAAATCAGGCGCCCTAAGACCCTTACCTGACGGTAGCGGGAATATGTTTCGCCTAGCATGAGAATCCCCATCCTTTCGTCTCTCCAGATTCCCCCTCTAGGTGCGTAGTATTCCCTCTCCTGTACTTAGTAACTATATTTATACTTCGGATTCCCCTGCTAGTTTCTGTGTCCTGTGCCGAGCTTAAGGTTGCCCTTACAGTTTAAGGTACTCTCAGTCACCCAACTCATAATATTGGCACTTGGTACACATCAGTCCCTGCTCGCAAGTCGACAAATGGGCTTACCGAGCATCCAGATTGGTGTGCGCTCGATGCGATACATTCACAGGATGTTGGCCAGCACGAGCAAATGCTGCAAAAATGGAACCATCGGGATTTTTTCCCGCCCTCACCTTTAATTGTTGCTTCAACAATGTTCTTGCCAAAACACAGAAGAGCGTGTTTCTTTAAGTTCCCGGTGGATCCAGCGTCGGATGCCCGAGTTCAATCTACATATCACACACTTTGGAGTGCAGAATATCAAGTGGATTTCCCTACAATCTATATATTTGAAGTTGCACCATATTCACTATCCCGGTACGACATGCCCTCCGGAATATGGCAAAGTACATCGTATCAAAAATCTAGGTTAATCCGACCATTATTAGTACTGTGAGACCCAATCTGCTCTTGTACAGTCAAAAACGCCTAAACTTGACCCACCAAATGATCTCGAGGCAGTTAGAAAAAATCGGGCCACGAGGTTCCCGCCGGCCTTCAGTCCGAATCGAATGAGCCTACTTTGAAGGAAAGCGGTTGAGGATTGAGCTCACAATCAGAAATCCCGTGAAAACTTACAAAATAAAAATAAAAAAAGGAGCCGCATCCTATGTTCCGCATAGAGCTGTAAATCCATGTTCAGTTGATGAAGAAGGGGAATATAGCATTTCTGCATGTCACGGGAAGTCATTTGGATCTTCCTCTGGGCTGATTACACGGCCCGTTTTGCAATGACTAAACCGCCCCTTGCAAGATTGTCTTGATGGTCCGCTTGTGCTCAATTCTCATCAAATTCGACTGGCTGAGCTCGGCTCACAGTCCATTGGAAAGTTGGTGTGCTAAGCAGAATGTCATCAAAATTCTAAGCAGAACCGTGGTCTGAACTTTTCTGCGGCCCAGTCAGACAATTTCATGCTTACAGCTCTGTGTGGAACTTAGGGCGCGGCCTTTTTTTTTCTTTTTCTTTTTTTGGTCCGTTTTCTGCAAAATTGTCGGTGTAACCTCAAATCTCAGCCCATTCCCTTGGAAATATAACCGATCAATTCACATGGCGATTCAGGAGGGAATCTCGTCCCTGTAGTTTTGATGGCATGATCTAAGTTACCATTTATGGAAATTCCGGTGTTTTCATGCAGAACCACTGTAGCGCTGGAGATACGGCCCTGGGGAACTTAGATTTTTGTTTTAAAACACTAAGGATCATTCTTGAGGGCACCTAGAAGCCAGAATTCGTTCGTGAACGCCCCATGGAATAAATAATGTGCTTCAATTATATGATGTCACAAATTTGCTCTCTTAGTCCTACCCGGCGGAAATGCATTATGATTCACGTGCTGAGCTGTTCAATTGTGAAGCACGGGCTTCTCAATCTCGCTAATGAGACCGAATTTCAGTCGATTCACTCTGGCACGGTGGTGCCGTGACAGTGTTTTGCGCCGGGTGCTGCTGATGCGGGAGGTTGCGGCCGCGAATGCCGGTAAACGTTCATGGCGTGGACGCAGGTGCAGGTGCGAGTAGGAGTTGGGGTGGTGCGGTCGGCGCGCATCCATTGCGCGTTCAGTCGCTGTGAGCCGGTGTTCGTTTGAGGTCCTACAAGTTGGGAATTGCGTTGGTTGAGTGTGACTCGAGAGGCGGGTCGGCGAGGGAAGGTGAGAAATACGTACCTGGGTCCTGAACCTCATTCTCCTCATGTTTCTCATCGCCGGCATTCGGTATGTCCTTCCGCCGTTCCGCGCGCGATGAGCTGCGAAGCTCGCCAGTGGATGTTGTGGCAGCAGAGATGGAGATCGAAATAATGAAGACAACGATGAGCTAGTGGGCGGAAGAAATGAAGGAAATACACACCTTTTACCGTCGCGTCGCCGCGCTCTTGCTGCCATTCGCACTCGCCCCGCTCTGACCGACATTCCACTCGCCCTGCTTGAACTATCCCCGCCACCCCGCCTCTTCTCCCCGTGCTCGCCCTATCTTGCGCGCTGCCTCCGCCCCCCGCCTGGCCCTCCGCACCCGTCCCGACGTGGTGGATGAATCGATGAAGGAACGTGGTCGTCAGAGAACAAAGAAGCCTGACGACGGTACCGACCACGTGACAACTATGTTGAACTGACGAGCTTTCGCAGCGGGAATATGAACCGACGAAAATTCACTGCCGGCAGTTTCAAGTGACGAAGAACACCTCAAACTTGCCTAATTTACGTGAGGTGACTAACTTGCTCAAAATTAACCGAAGTGACGAAGTGACGAAGGTGGTATAGACTCAAAAATTAGCCACCAGTCTGATCTGGTGGCTACCACAAGCTCCGTAAGGTGTCCACTCTGAGCTACTGCCTATCCGCAAAGCATTTTTTGCAAAACTGTATACGGACTTGCCAGAACTCAGGCACATATTGTAAACCGACAACGCACTTCAAATTTTCCGGGACCTCCGGCCCCAAAGAAAAATTATGCCCCTCCTCGTAAAGCTTGCCCACGATGTTAACAAGATCCTTCATACCAACCCTGTTTTAGGCTTGGGAAGTCAATTCCCACTTACCGAACCGCGCATAGGGACGAGTAAGACCCGACGGCAGACGAACCGCATCTGCATTTCGTAAGACGAAAAATGCAAGCAGGAAAGGAACCCGTTCGATCCGGGGTTCGGTCGTGATCTTCCAGGTCAAGAGAATTTTTTTACCCTGGTTCTGTCACTTCTTTTAGTTTTAGTTTTCTCAGCGGTGAGTGGAAATTCAGATCTCGGAATCTAGCTTCGACTCCTCACTTGATTCATTCATTCTGTGGCAGACACTGTCTGCCGGGCTCGCCGACCCGGAGAACCTATTCGCAATCGGAGTGAAGCCAGATGAAAATAGCTACATACCCACCGCGTGCACCAGGCATGCCAACAGACCCAATAGCGGACCTGTGGTTTTGTGGAACATCTAGGCAGGAACTTGAACCGCCCGTTCGGTTCGGGGTTGGGTCGTCCGCGAAGTTGTTGCAGATCTCTTTTCTTTGGCGACGGTTAGTTTTACCGATGGCCATTGAATTTCCGTCACTCCCCCGATTTCCAGTCACATGCGATATACAGCGCCTCACACAATTGTGAGCCATTTGCTTCAACACTATGCATTTCACTCGGAGCAGAATCTCAAACCACGACTGAATATCCATATCCTGCATTCGAACAAGTGTTCGCCGGTGCTTCGCGCCGGCTCCCACTTGCTGCTTGCCTCGGCCTTGCTAGTGGGTTGGAGCTGAGCGTCTATTTTTTTAAAAAAAATGAGCTCAGCTTGACCGGCCTTTACTTCATCTTTTGTAGGTCGTGTTGTGAAAATAATCTTTACTCTCTCTCTATAAAATTGAGCCGGAGTCTGTTTGTGTAATATTCAGTTGCCAATAACTCGGCATTCAGCAATAATGATCGCTTTCACATGCAGTTGTTGGCATCGACGGCACATTCTCTGGTGGCCATCAAATCGGGTCGGGTCATCCCTCGGCATCAGGTGGTGCTTACAGCTATTTGCGGTACATTAGGCGCAGGCTGTTTTTTTTTTTTTTTGCAACATTTTGCTTAGAACACTCACCATGACCTCAATTCTGGTCAGAATCCTTCGGGAGTAGGTGCGTTCGACTCGCACTGAAAATCCGCAGGGGATCGAGTACCGGCTTTTTTGATGTAATTATGTAATGAAATTTCTCCCGAAAAATCGTGGTTTCCATTAGAACAGCTGCACCACAATGAATACTGGGCCAATTGACTTAAATCTTGGATATGTTATGTATCAGAACTATTACCAGGGAACTATCAGGTTTACAGATATAAATCCACTCAAATCTGCATGGTAGGCTCTACTTATGTTAGTACTGCACATGTAACTCCCCCGCTACCAAAATACGCTCATACTACGAGTTTTCGGTATTCAGTCTTTCCGCCTCGAACTTGACATTAAACATCTCAAGCGCCATGGTACGTAGTATGCCCTGGCACCAAAGATAGTATGTTGAGAAACGAGTGGCGGTCTGGACCAATTGCATCGGTGAAGTAGGGGTATGTAACATCCGTTGTAGAATGCAAGTTACTCAACACGGAGAATATCACGCCGGCAGGAGCGGTTTCTCCAGAACGGCTGCAAAGGTCACGAAAGTCACCGAACCGTCAAGGGTTTCATGAATGAAAGGCAATGGTGGTGTTCATCTCCCAGAGTACGCAATTTATATCTACGAACATGATTGCACAGAAAAATCGGCACCCATTCCAATTCTGAACGAACAGGAGGTAAAATACTCTCAAACATAGAAAATATTGCACAACTTAGTTCGCCGGTGGTTACTTTTTGTGTTCGCCGCCCAGAGGACTCGCTTCAGGCCCACGAACATGATTCCACAGAAAAATTGGTACCCATTCCACTTCTGAACGAACAGGAAGTAAAATAATCCCAAATATAGAAATACTGCACAACTCGGTTCGCCGGTGGTTGGTTTTGTGTTCGCTGCCCAGAGGATTCGCTTTATGCCCACGAACATGATTCCAAAAATAAACCATACCCATTCCACTTCTGAACGAGCAGGAAGCAAAATACTTCCGCAAGTCCCTCGCCTCCGGACCACTGGCTGTATCCAAGCGAGGCACATGTGGCTCCTTTCCCCAAGGAGTCAACAACGGTCTCGGCAAACACCCCGGCAAGGTTTGTGCAAATTGCACCTGACACGGCTGGCTTTGCATCTGTTTAAATAAGGACGCAATCGCCTGGAATGCTTCCGGACCAAAACGAAATCTGAGGCCCTCAAGCTCTTTGTTGTGTGCATCAAGCCTCTCGCTGGAGTCGGGAAAGAGGCTTTGAGAAAAACACATGGATGCAATTCCCATAAAGAGGGCAGCAACGCCCGGGATCACTGCAAATCACTCTGATCAGTCATCGCCAACAACCGGCCATGTATATAGACGCGCCCTGGCATGGGAGATCCTCAGTCTTTCTTCTCTTTGGATTCTCCCCTGCCAGGTGCACCCAACTATGTACTGTATATAGTTCCATTTATTTATTTCTTTGGATTCTCCCCTGCCAGACTCTTAAGTCATTCTCAGGCCACCAGGTTGCCTTACAGACGCCTCCCTACATATATCTCTCCGCTCTGCCATGTCTCCGGCCAACCTCGAAAGTTGCCAAAGCTTTTTGGCCGAAGTTCAATCGTATTCCACAGCTACATCTTGCTGGAATTCAACGGCGGCGAGACGCAACTCTCATATTGCAAGGGCATGATGGTGCAGTCAGGTGCATTGCCATCTCGCCCGACGGAGCGCGCATCGCATCGGGCTCAGATGACAAGACGATCCGTGTGTGGGATGCAAGGACAGGCGAGGCTGTCATGGAGCCCATCCGGGGACACATAGACTGGGTCCGGTCCATCGCGTTCTCACCCGTTGGAGTGCGCATCGCGTCGGGGCTCAATGGACCACACGATCCGTGTGAGGGATGCGAGGACGGGTGAGGCCGTTATGGAGCCCATCCAGGGCCACACGGAGTCGGTCTTTTCTGTCGCGTTCTCGCCCGATGGAGCGCACCTTGTGTCGAGCTCCAACGAAAATATGATCCGTGTGTGGGATGCGAGGACGGGAAAACCTGTCATGGAGCCCATCCGGGGCCACACACGCTGGGTCTCGCCCGATGGAGCATGCATCGTGTCGGGCTCGGGAGACCAGACGATCGGTCTGTGGGATGCGAGGATGGGCAAGGCCATCATGAGGCCCATCCGGGGCCACATAGACTGTGTCAAGTCCGTCGCGTTCTCGCCCGACGGATCACGCATTGTGTCGGGCTCGGAAGACCAGACGATCCGTGTGTGGGATGCGAGAACAGGCGAGGCCGTCATGAAGCCTATCGTGAGCCAAGGAGGAGACTGGTTTCAGTCTGTCGCATTCTCGCCCGATGGAGCGTGCCTCGTGTCGGGCTTGACCGGCAAGACCATCTGTGTGTGGAATGCGAGGACGGGCGAGGCCGTCATGAAGCCCCTCTGGGGCCACGCAGGGCCGGTCCTGTCTGTCGCGTTCTCGCCTGACGGAGCGCGCGTTGTGTCGGGTTCGGGCGACCAGACAATCCGTGTGTGGGATGCGAGAACAGGCGAGGCCATCATAGAGCCCATCCCGTTCCACACAGGACAGTTGGAATTCACATTAACCACTTAACCAGACTGGTTGAGTGGTTAATGTGAATTCCAACTAAAATGCAACCCCCGTAACAGCGCTCACGTAATGGACTGCTGCTGCTCTGGGTTCGATCCCAGGACCGCGACCTAGATTCCGCTGGGATGGGACAGTGCACCCAGTACCACATTCAATTGGAACCATTAAAAATCACTAACAGCTGGCCAGCGGGCTTGCTGACGGCAAGCAGCGTGGATGTTTAAGTACCCGGACTGATCCGCTCTGGTTAAATCTTGTGTGCATACCATGGTTAAGCTTGGTATGGGCTGTTGCTGCAATTGTTGCAGGGTGGATAATGCCATAGTTTATTTTGTACATACATATATGTTGTTAGTAGATTGCAATTCAAATATTTTTTCATCCCATTTTTCACAACTTGGAAAGTATTGAGCAAGCTAAACTGCGTAAAACCCCCTGTGAAATTTGAGCAAAGGTTTCGTTGGACATCAGAGTGTTTACAACAATAGTGGGTGACCGAAAAATACATTTCTGTGCTCAAATGCATTCGCCCAACGGTGGAGCTTCCGTGCCAGTGGAGTCACAACACCTCGTTCACGGTAGTGACGCAAAAGTGTGGAGCAAAGTCGAAGACCAGACGACTCACCGTCAAACAACAATTGAGGAGCACCAAAACCTCTACATACTTTTCAAAACGGCTGTGAACAAAAACATGGAAATCACGCACAAGTAGTACATAGTGGCGGCGAGCCAATTCAAGTCAGAACGGATGTCGTTGTTAACCTAAATTTGCGAGCTGACTCTCCTTGCCAGATATTTTGTCGTAAACATTGCAGAGGCCACTCGGTTTCGTCATTGACCCCAATTCTGCCTCGACTTGCACCCACTCAATTACCTCACGATATCGATAAACTCCCAGTTGCACAAACCACACGTGCGGTGCACTCCCAGTGCGATCCTCCTCCCTTCAACATCAATGCACGATAAAAACAGGGCGGTCATCGCACTCGGTACTCCTGCGTCACAACCGTCAGCTCGTGCTGCGTCACTCCAGTGTGCCGTCTCGAAATAGAAGCGAGTGGCTGTGCTCAGAATGCAAGTCTGATCGCCCATCATTTGTCAAATACGTCTTGCCTCAATCTTGCCTCGCTTGTGCACCTATCGGGATCCCCTACACCCCCCGCCTCTCTGTACCTCCACCTCACCCGATGCTGTCCAAATCCCCCTGCCTAGAATACGTACAGTCAAGTTCGAAGAGCAACTATACTATGTACCGAGTTGCGACCCGACCAAGGTAAGTGTTAATTACAGGTCAAGCGACTTTATGTCGCATCTTTCAGGAGGGCGCCCCCGTGCCTTTTAGGCAGCAAGCCAAGTCGACTTGGATCATAATCCTCTAGAAGTTTTGTAAATCCATATTTCGCTTCCACCCATTTTTCTGAATAAATAAGCAAAGGTTGTGTGATTTTCCGAAAGTGTGGGAACGGATTGGCCCAAAGCGGAGTTTAAAGGCTTCCGCAGTATTGTGAGGTGGCACCTCACCCCGAGCTTCATAGCGTTCGGCATCGGGATAATGATTGGGAAGCCACATTGAGAAGGGGCCCGGAGGAGGGGGAAGAGGACGTACACAGTATACATTCGTCCGTTGGCTAGTAGGCCAAGGTCGGATACAAGCGAGCACATGACTATTGGCTCTAGGATGAGCAGGGAGTCTGTCCTATTGGTCTGGATAAGACTACAGAGTGTCAGGGCTATTGCATCGACCGGACCTTCAACTTGGACCGGAACAATATTCGCCGCAAGTCTGCCCAGGATATTCTGGACCCAAATCGACAATTCAATGCCAGAAGCGCGGTGCCAGCTCTCTAGCCCGAGGATTTCGGATAGGGTGGAGGGATCTGGGAGAAGTTGCGGGTTTGCTGGCTAGGGAAGTATAAGCATAAGCGAGCGGATGAGGGCACAAAGTCACGTACTATAGGCATAGCTTTATCCGCTTTGGTTTCCAGATCTCGGTACTGGAAGCACAACTGTCTGTGCTCTTCACCATTTCGGGGAGTAAATCCTGTTGAATGCCTATACTGAACTGACCACTGCTCGGTAGTTGTGAGAAGATCTCAAGGTTTACCTTTCTGCTTGTACTGGGAAAATCATCCTAATATAGGTGCCGGGACCAGGCCTATGTCATGGCATAAATGTATGTGGCCTGTCACCTTGCTTAGACTTGTAGCGGGTGTCCCGATCGCCTTTCCTTCCTCGTTCCATCTCGAAGACTCAGACGCTCTTACCTCCCTCTTGTCTAGCGTCCAACCTCCCGATACCTCCCTGATAATAGAGCACACTGTAAAGAGGGCGGAAGATTCAAAGACGCAAGGAAGAGAAGGGATAAGAGACGAAACGGCAGAAAACAAGACGGGAGATGAGCATGCTCACCGTAGAAAATATCTGGTCCTGCACACGCCAGAAATCGTTCAAAAATTATATTCGAGTTCTACAAAGAATGCCTATCAAGGTAGTGAAACAATAGTACCACATGACGAACGGGCGAAAAAGGCGCAGGGCGAGATTATCCATGGGATACCCGACCGCACCATCAATGTCCTTCTTAGCAACCTCGTAACAGCAAAGGGAAATAATATTGTGCGTCCTGTTCTAACCGGCGCGAATACGGACTCGACCCTTTAGACTGTCTGGACCGATGTATTTGGAGATTCACATGGCACGGACTCGGAACTTGGTGTGATTCAAATCCCCGTCATCAGCAAGGATGGGGCAAAGACCACCATCTGAATAGGACCCAGTGCTAGCCCTGTATTTATACCCACATTTTGGTGCACGGACCAGGAGATTGCTAAGACGGGATATCACACCTATTTGACGAGCGGGATCTTGCAGTCGAGAGAGTTTTCACGAGTGCCGTAGACCATACACAGAGCCGAGTCATCCCTGAGACTGAAACACAAGAAATTGAGGCCGAAACAAGAGCCACAGTGGAGACAAAAACTGCAGAACCAACTAGCAGTACAGTCCAGAAGAATGCCAGTAATTACAAACAGTGACAGAGCACCGGTGAAAGGTTGAGAGCAAGAGGCATCTCGATGCCGGTCACGAGATTGTCTTACATCAGCCACGTGAGCGTGAAATAAAAAAAACGCGTGTTCACGGAATTATGCAAACGGCTGTAAGCTTTCCACCGATTTAAAGGTGCTTGGCTGGGCAACCACAATTACTGTAGAATTTCATTCAATTCGGCGGTCACGCGTCACGCACCCCCTGTGCCGCGATGAATTTTGGTCTTGGTCACAGGTCACGGCGCCCAGTGCCGAATGTAAAATGTGTACGGGCGATTTCAAACAGACAGAACTGTAGGCTCGTGAAACCAGCCGGTCCCGTGATAACTGATGCCATCGTAAACTCGACACAATCCGGGACCGGCTGGGCCCCCCGTCACATGTTTGGTGATGGATTTTCTCCCCGCCATTTAAGAGGGTAAGACTCGAGAAAACGTCGAAACATGGAAATTTGGGTTTTAGGTCTCATAATGAAAGGTGGATAACTTTGAATTCTCTTTCAAATGACACCAACATGTTTTGGGCGGTCAGAAAAAAAAAAAGTAGGCTCATTCAATAGAGCGCGAAAAGTTATCCATCCTCAGCTCAGGCTTTCAAAACCCAAAATTTCACGATTGGCGGGGAAAGCGTCGTTTTTAGAAGTTGGACCATCTGAAATGGCGGGGCGAAGATCCGTCACCCAAACAGGCGACGGGCGGGTCCAGTCCGTACACGAGGTTACCCTATATCCCTCTTGGTGTAGTACGCTGACTCCACACACGCTTCAGAGCTTGCTGGTGATTTTATCATTCATTATCTATGCAGGGCGGCACCAACAACACGGTGCGCTCATAATTTATTTCGTGTTTCTTTCCAGTAACCCTTCGCGCTCGAAACAGCACGGTGCGTTTATTCCACATCCTTGTCGATGGCCGACTGACCCTCCCTTCATTTTCTATAGGGCAGTATGGTTGCGGACCGACAAGTCCGAATCCCAATCTGGTAATCGCTACTGTCATCTCAGTTTTTACTTCAAAGTCAAGTTAATACTGGGAATAGCACCAGGTGAAGCAGATCTGAACATCTACAGGAGCAGAACTTACAAAAATTTATTTTTGGTTTTTTGCAGGATCGATTTCGCGCTGTCAAATCTCAGACTTGAAGAAAGGCATTCACATCCACCCAATGAAGTTGCGGCGGTGGAATGGAGTGAAAAACTTGCTCTGCCGGCCGGCACCTCAGCATGCTTTGACAGGTGGCTGTCCGCATTACCCCGTAGCAGATTAACGGTACCTTATTGGGTACCATCCATTCCCGTCCTTCCAGTCGGTTATTTCTTAGTCTGATCAGTATAGGAGAAGCAGGTTCATGCCAAAAGCGAGCCAAAATTACAGCTCGAAGGACGGAGGGGAAAAGGCTTAGCTAGAGGGAGCAGAACGTTGCTATGGAGGACATTAGGCGCCCGTTACGGATGGGCTGGTAGACCAGACGCACCCGGGGCGGAATGAGCAAGGCTGGGGTCGTTGGCGAGCTCGAGCAGGTGGTTGCCATGTAAGAGAGGCGGGGCTCCACGGTCGTCCCTGGGCTCGTCGATTTCCTCTAAGGAGACGCTGCGGCCCATGTTGCGAGACCGGGAGATGGAGGTGAGTTGTCGTCCCCTATCTTTGGCCGGGAGATATGGGATTAGCAGAGTAGTAGCTGGTATAACACTTCGGTACATGCCTTGGGGGGCGCCCCATTCTGTCCGCGCGCGCTGCGTCTTGCCGGTTGGTCAGAAACAGGCGTTTTATTTTTACTGCCCTTGGGACGTCCGGGTCTCCGCTTCACGACTGGTGACGTTGTAGTGACAGCACCAGAGTTGCGCAAAAAGCACCCACCAATATCGTTTCCATTGGTGCGGGACATGGGAGTAGTAGTGTAGGACCAGTTGGGGGGAGGAAAGAAGGCTCGAATCACCTTTCCACGTCACAACATGATCGTGCGCACGGACCACGTGTCAAGCATGACCAAATAAGTCTGTATGTTCCCACGATTATCGCCATTTGCACTGATGACGGGCCAGAAGGGAAAAAGATGCACATACCTGAGTATTACAGCCGTTTGCAGTACAACAGGCACGGACGGTTTTTTTGCCTTTTTGGGCACTTTTTTGATCCCCGCGACTAGGACGGCCGTCCTGTCCTCAGTTCTCAGTTGTTTGCTTCGTCTATAGGCCCAATCGACGCAGCTTTTAAATACGCAGCGGACTGCCTCCTCAGATTCTTCTCACATGAGGATGATAAACAGCAGCCTAGTCATCCAAACGTGCCTCAAAGCATTAGACAGTTCTTCCGTGTAGTCCCAGGATTCCGCAGAGGGGTCTGTCGTACCTTTGGCTGAATGGAAAGACGTTGGAAGGAGTTGTGAAATAAATTTGGTAAAGATCGGGACAAACCCTTCGAAAGAAACCCTCAATCCATTGAACAACTGGCCGTGGGTGAACAAAGAGTGAAGACAGCAACAGTAAGGTCCAAATAAGGTCACAGAAATGCTTGGGAGGGCCCAAACCCAAAGAGCAGCAACACCGGCCGGGGGACACAACGAAGAGCTGAAGACCGGGCGGACAGTATTGAAGACCCACCACTTGAGAAGCCGCGACAGACCAGCAAGAAAAAGACGGGCCATTTTGAGGCGATTTCATGAAATTCTGGACCAACGGAAGCGTTGGGAGACCATGGCGGCAATTGATGCCAGACAGATTGGTTGCAGTTCTACTGGTTTGAGGACAGGCAGTGAATTGGGGCGCGAAAAATAAATGGGGGAAAGATGCTGGTCCGATCGGTATGAAGCGGTGCTTTTTTATCTCTCGAGAATCCTGCGGCGCAGCTTGATAACGATCGTTGGGCTGCGCCATACAGCAGCTCGATTAACAGTATTCTGTCAAGAACGACTGTGCATCGGTCAGCTGTTAAGCTGCATGGGGTTTTCGAGTGTCAAATGAAACTACGCACTGGAACTTTGGCGCCGAGATATGAGTCGACGAGAGAGGCGGACCCAATCCGCGAAGTTGCAACAAGCGCACCTCCCTTGCATGGTATGCCTCTTCAGTTTACTTTCTCTCCTGAAACTCCTGGCTAACTTTTCGCATTCAGTAGCGCCTGGAATTTCTGGCTCTGGGACAGTTTGAACCACATAAGAGCCATACTGATCCTTCTTCGGGTCGGTTAACCTTAAAAATTCCTGGAACAAGGCAACTGCTTCTGGATCTTCTTTTCCAATGTACGGCAAAGCTTGCTCTGTGTATAGCGCCGCTAACTGTTCCTTTTGGAATTTCTCATCCTCTCCTGTGGCATGTTGAACCGTGCGAATCCATCCTTGACCCTCATCATCCATCTCAACAATTGCGGCAAACTCTCGTTGATCCTTGATCAATTCCTCGAGTGCAATTGAAAATTTCCCTTAGCAGTGTTATCAGATTCACCTGGAATCTCGGTGGAGGCATTCCTGACTTTCTGCAGGTTTCTAAGTGCCCCTCTTTCGAACGTAGGAAGCGTGCAGCGCTTCCTAGCCACCGGATCCGTTAAAGTGAGGATCTGACTTCCATCCCGCTGGTTTTGAACATTGCTTGCTGTCAGGATGTCAAAAGGCCTCCCAAGCAAGACTTTGTAGGCAGGATCTCGAATTACATGCACCTGAAAGTACACAGTAATCTCCCCGAACCTAAAGGCCACATTCTTAGCCAATCCAACCGTCTTTTCCACCTGACCATTGGCACTTTGCATAAAGATATTGATGTCTGGGTCCCAAGTTAAACCCAGTTCAATCGCAGTTGCCAACGACAATCGAAACAATTTGAGACCCCCCATCCAAGATGGCCTCAACTTGTGCATGCCCATCAATCAAAGGATATACAACCCTGAGTGGAGCTGAATCCGTTCCCCGAGCTGGATCGGTCATCGACGTAAATATCTGTCGAGGAGCTTCATTCTCCTTCAGTGTACTCAGATATTGCAAGACCGGATCACAAGCGACAATAGCACCCTTTGGAACGAGTCCATCCTGCTCTTGTGCCACATAGAATGTTCGGGGCATTGGTATCTCCCCAGTATGAATGGCATCCGATTGGATATACTGTTCCTCCTGTGTGTAAATATTGCCAGGAAGCAATTCATCTTCCTCCACTGATGTGTGTAATCCTTTAATATCCTCTTGAAGGTTTACACCTTCGTTCTCCTTTACTGGTACTCGCCTCTTGCTGACCAGATTTTTAGTTCCTTTTGAATGGCAGGAGCTGCAGCAATCAAGTCTTGCAACGGAATTCCGATTGTGACCGACTTGATTGTCTCCACTATAGCCTTTACACTTGCATCCTTGATTTCGTCTATTGGAGCTCTCAAACGATAAGCCACATCTGACGCAATCTCAGCCACAGTTTCTGGCTTCATGGTACCAGCAGTTTCCTTTGTATTATCCGCAAATTCAACTGGTGGAACATCCTTGAAAGGCAGCTCCTTCCTGAGTCCAGTACCAGCTGATTCTTCTTCGGTGAATCTAACCTTTTTATCTTCCTTTGGCTTACGCCAACTAGATGCCTCAGTCTTATCAACTTCTGGCTTTTTCTGCTTGCCTGGTCCTCCGGGGATTTCGCAGATATGGGCTTTGGTTTACCCTGCCCTTTTACCCCCTTCCTCGAACCGCCTAGAAACCCTCATTATTTTGGGAAGTGCCTGTTCGAGAGGCATTTGCCCTGGTTTGCGCCAACAGCTGCTGCTGAGGTCTGCTGTATTTGCTGCGCCACCGTCGACAACAAAGTGAATGCTTGTGCAAGATCACTTGTTGGTAAAGAAGCCATCGTAGGGGTTGGTTGAACAACCCCTACTGGTTGTTGTTGTTGGACGAGTTGAATCGTCCTTTCCCCTTGAGCATGGTTCATCTGAGCGAGCTGACGCTTCAGATTGGCCTCTGTCACCCTCAGACTCAAGATTTCATCATCTCTTGGGTCGTAGTCTGTCCCATTGGGAAACAAGGCCTCCTCCATATCGGTGGTGACATTGAAAACCCCAGCAACTGAACCAACATAATTTTGAGATGACTTCTTCTTGTAATAGTCCTCAACAAAATCCTTCTTTGAGCGACCATCTCGAGGCGGGAACAAGGGTGATCCATCAGTGAGGCAATCTTTGCCCTGGCTAACCTTGAGCAACCCTTCTTCAATGTGCCTCCGACGATGTTCACAATTCATTATCATGTGTCCATTAGTTCGGCAGTAGTGACAGATAATTTCTGCCAAAGTCATAGGCCTATTGAAAGCTGGAGTATTGCCAGAACTTTCTCCTTGTCTGGGAGCGTTACTCCCACTGCTAACCGATTTCATGAACTGCTCCATTCGACGTTGACTTAGTTCAAACTTATCCAACATTTGAACTGACCACTGCTTCATTTCTTCCATGGCTGCCTCGTGTCTCTTTTCGAGATTCAGAGCTACAGAATCCACTTCGGACTTGATAGCACGTCTATTCACCTTTTCAGTACCAGAAGTACTGACTCCGAAATCATATTCGCCTCTGTCAGTGCTTCCTTTAGCAATCTCCCTTGCTACAGCAATGAACCTCCTCAAATAAGTAGCCTCTGTTTCACGAGCTTTGATCCTTGCTGCTCTTGCTGCAACAGCGGCAGCATCATCAGGATCAACAGGCATCATATTCCGAACCACTTCATCCATATCCAACCGGTTCCAGATACGAGAAACGAAGTCAGCATCCAGTTTTTCCATAAACCTGGCTATAGCTGTCTTGTTGTCAATTTATCCGGTATCAACCGCTTTACCTGGACTTGCAATGGCCTGATAAAGTCCATAAGCTCGTCCTGGTCATCCATGCAAATACTCCTTGCTGGAAATCTTGCCAACAAACTTATTCACTGAGAGACGGACCCCTTTTCCGAATCTCTGATAGAAGGATAGTGGGCAATAATCTCCTTGATAAAATCATCATAGCTTCCACTCCGATACGAAGGCAAGCTCATCCACTCCCTTTTTGAAGTATAGTCCGCATAACGAACCAACTTTCCCTTCTTTTCATCCTGTGGCGTTTTAGCCTTCTCCATTAGAGACTCCATGTGGTCCAAGAACTGCTGAAGATCCTCTGGTTTTGTGGAATCAAAATGGGGGCGCATTGCGATCCCACTCCTCCGGTATTTTAACAGTAGTAGTAGACATGATAGAAATAGGAATGGGGACCGAAGAACGAGGAAGAGAGGGAATAGAAGGTGGGTGATCAATCTGGGGACTGCAAGAGTTCGGTGTAACAGGTGGTTCACCTGCTGAGTTTATACCAAGTGGTTCAGAAGACTGAGGCTCTTCACCACTGTTTTGTGATCCAAGAATGGACCCGAAACCGTTCTCTTCCAAGGGGGTTTGAGACTCGAAGTCTCTACGCCTCTGGTTTAGATTGGCTTCAATTCTTTGTTGGGTCTGACTCGCTGCTAGTAATCTAGCGTTATCCGCTGGGCTTGAAGAAACCTGACGGCTCCTTCTACCAGTTGAGTTGTTACTAGTTCTATTGGTCGGCTCTGAAGTCCAGTAACGCCCTGTACCTTCTGAGAAAGGTGGATACGTGTGTGAACCAGAAGTCTCCCAATTACCAGCCTGCTCCCCCATAATGCTGTATAGCTCAAGGTGCTTTGAATTCGTGTTACCTGCCCCACGATAAGTCTCAATTGCCTCATTAGGAAATGGGCACCTACACGTCGCGTCGACACCGATTTCGACGATCTTTCCTTTGAGAGGCTCCGCAATCTTCTTCATCCCGCAACAGACCATCTCCACAGGTTAATACAGTGCTTTTGAAAAGGAGCTCAGGGCTCTCCATGCCAATCCAAACAAATGCAGGCCACCACCAAACAATGTGCCGAGGTTTTGCACCAAAACAGTATTCTGGCCACTGTGCAATCATTTCAAGCTGGATTTTGACGTGATCGTGCTGGGAGGATAGCCAGCGAAATTCTGGTTCAGACTGTCTCTTCAGATTTATTTTGACGGCCCTGGTGCTTTGAAAAGGAGCTCGGGGCTCTCCATGTCAATCCAAACAAATACAGGCTGTCTGCCCACATTTGTGCGGGATTGGATTCTTTCGAATTCTCGCAGTGCATCCTCGCAGTCTGCCGCTTTTGCTACTGCCATCGAGTCGGGCCTCGATGTTGACACCTTCATTTTGATGTGGGCCGTGCATACTGGCGAACAACATGATGATGTGTCTGGCCTCCCCACTGGGCGTGGACCTCTCCGCACTTGAATGGGTGTTGGATTTGGTGGGAGTTGCACATTTTTCGGTGGGAGTCTCTCATCCTCCCAATGGTGGGAGTGTTGAAGGTTGGATTGGTTCGGACGACATCTCTATTGTCCTGATTAGGCATTCTTATTGTTCTTCCCAATTAGGCATTCTTATTGTTCTTATTGTTCTTCCCGATCAGGCATTCTTATTGTTCTTCCTGATTAGGTGTTCTTATTGTTCTTGTATGTATATAGCTAGTTAGTCTGCTATGCATCCAGGCTTTTCGCCACCATATCTGAGACCCATCTGAGACCCCGCTGTATCAGCACCCTATCTGCACCCATCTGAGTTTCCCCACTTAACAACTTGATCCCCATCTCAACCCCTTCAAAAAATCTCGCAACGAGGGAATACAGAGTCTTCTCGCCCTCTACACGCATTCATCATCGTCAACCCGAGGCAAGTAGAAAAAGGCCTCAATGAATGCCGCTATCACGTTGCGACGTGGCAACTACTGTGCCCGCATCTTGCGACGCCTTGCCCGAGCTTACATCGCTGATCAGAGTGTCTTGCCTGAAACCCGTGCGATCTTCTTTGCAAATTGCGTGGTATTCAGAAGTCTAGCGAGGCAGGGCATGTGCCCGCGGAACGATCCGAGCTGTTCAGGTTGTACGGTCAGATGCTGGAAAAAGCCGTCCCGTATTTTCGGCATATTTTAAGAAAACAGTCTGGGCAGAGAAAGTGGCACACACATCCCAGAGTTCGGTATCATTAGGTGTATCTTCATTGATATAAATAGCGTTTATTCCCCAGCGCTGAAATTCCGCGACCTGAAAACAATGTGAGTTGTAGCAGCGCTTGTTTGAAGAGTCCCAAGGCCTACCTGGAGTATCTGGAGTCTTTTGAGAGGAGATATCGTCATTGAGGTGGTATTAGGGTGCATTAGGTTGGGGATAATCTGGCATAGAGTCTTTCCGGAGCTGGTACCAGAGTCGACGAGGACGTTGCGGCCGTCCTCGAGCACGTTGTTTCCTTCAAGTTGGTACTGGCGCGGTACAATGGTGCATTTTCTTGCAAAGTACACGAGGAGCAAAGCTCTGAGTGATAATATCTTGTGGGTATCGTCTAGAGAGTCAAGGAATTGGAGGGGGCTCTCTTGATCCGATACCACCATGTCGGATAACGACCGCGCTGGGTATACCTGCTCGGTCGGCCTTCCACAGGTAAAACTGTGGGAGGTTCCTCTCGTACAGAGAAACCTCAGACGAGGGGACAAGAGATACACATAGTTTTGCCCCTCGCTACGCACAGTAGCCAACAGCCTAGGACTGGGCCCCTCACACTCAAGTCAAATTCTATCGAAACCCCAATATGGTCCGGTTGCCTACCCCGGGATCCATCTCTCCTCCCCATGATTGTTGCCCGAGCGGAAGATGCGCTGAGCTCAATGCTGAATGGGCAACGGTGCTGAGCGCTGAGCTGGCAATGGCCAGCGGTGCCCGTGTGAGAACTCGGAAGTGGAGCCCGGCGCAATCACGAAAAGTGTCAGGGATGATGTCTTTCGACCCTACTTCTCCAACTATTGACTCCTTTGCCTTGTCGCCTTGCTCCACATCTCCCACTCCTCCGAATCCGAACAGTCTGTGACGCAAGGGTATGGAAATCGTACGCAAGTACCGTATTTTTTGTCTTGGCATACATCATAACTTCTCTTTGGTCTTTTGCGCTGTACGCCTCGAAACTCTGAGTCGGTTTGGCATCCAACAACATGTAACTGGGCAACAAAATGCACATGCATGTTCGGCAACTAGTCCTTCACACCATACATGTGCTCCCCAGCGATTCTGCGAGCTCCGTAATGTGCGCCATCCTACCCGAGTACTGCTACCCCCAACCATTCTGCATACTCAGTAATGCGCGCCACCCTACCCGAGCACCGCTGCCCCAACAATTCTGCGAACTCCGTAATGCGCGCCACTCTACCCGAGCCAATTTCAAATTTATTTCCCCATTTCTCTTGAACAAAATTTAAAAACCCCAAGGATGACAGAAAATGCATCCTCACCCACCCTCATCGTTGCAACGCTGTCGGATCCCACTTTATCTGCTACGCTCCGCAAACGCAAAAACAGCATCACCGCTTCTCTAGAGGACTCTCTGCGTCGCCAACGAATTCGTTCTGAGTCACCAACACCCAACAAACAAACCGCTCTTTTCCAAATGGGTACGCTCATCGCGTTCTATAACCCCAATGTGAATTGAACACTAACCCATAATAAGCTGACGAGGATCAACCGATGAACAACGCTCAGAACCGTAATCCCGTCTCCAACAATCCTCCCCCCCGCATTGCGCCCCAGATTGTTAGCGAGGTCAACGGTGTTACTACGCTCGACAATGGTCAGCAGTACACTACGCCCCCATCTGGTGGTTTCCCCATCCCGCAGATGGCGGAGTCCGTTTGGAGAAACACCACGGAAGCGAGCCGGTCGCTCTTCGTGCCGAGAAGGGTCCCAAGATCTGGACCCGTATCTACCGTGGCTCAGCCAGGGACGACCTCCAGGCCGTCGCGGCAAAGATTGTCGCCGCTGCTCGCAAATTGACCGGTGACGATCGTATCAACATAATTGCCCCCATCGAAAAGGCGCCTCTTGACGAGAGGTATCGTTCCCCCGTGTTTATTTTAAGAATCTCACATTTGTCAGATCCCCCGCTCCCTATAATTATCTACTCGTTGACGGCGACGAGGCTGCTATGTCCTTTCTGACGGCAACTTCCCTCTGTGCCACACCCGACGTCCAATTTTTTGCTGAGCCGTTTGATATCCCCCGACCCAGTTACATCGGCACCCTCGAGGGTTTTGCTTGCCAGGACTCCCCCGACTCCAACACCGCTATTGCGACTGCGGTTTCGCGCCACTTGATGGCACTTCAGCACATCGTCGACTACCTTGTGCAGCACGCCAAACCCCACTCCGGTCAATCTGCCGCCGATGTGGCGGCCGATGTTCTCAACTCCGTCACCATCTACAGCTTGCGGATGGCTCGTAACAAGACGACTTTTATACAGTTTGGAACTTGTGCGTAACACCGTGCACACTATTCATCCAACGATGTAACTAATTGATTATCATGCTCTCTCAGGTATGTTAATCCGCCAGACATGCCCCTTGATCTCTGGATGGGATGATGCGCAATGGTGCGAAACCTTACGTTCGAAATTCACCGCTTTGGACGCGGACGGATTCGCACGGGCGACACGCAGTTCAAATGCACTGGGTTGTAAGTCGAACGATCATCCAACGGGCTTGTGCTCAATCCCGGCCATCCCGGGCTGGTTCGGAGTCTCCCTCGCCACGGTGGCCGCCGACGACAAAACCTTTTCTGACCTCGATGATGGATACCATCCCCCGCCGCCGTCATCTGCTCCGTCTTCGTCCAAAGGTCGTGGTCGTGGCGCTTACCGCCGCAACGACAATGCAAGGTCGGGACGCACTGGGACCGGAGGTCGCCGCCCCTACTAGTGCCTTGATACTCAGTCACACTTCTCCTCACATACAAAGCTATGTTGTACTATGATGATGTCTCATACACGTTAAAACATTATGTATTGTCTTCGCTCTATACACGCAACAATATTATCCCTGTTATTTGCACCCAGAACTCCGAAGAACTCAGAACGAGAATGCAACAATAATGTTTCGCGTGTGTCGTGTCAAGTATGTAGGTACTTGACATCTCTGCTCATGAACGAGCAGAGAGACACTGCCTACCCGCACACACCTATTGGGGCCCAAATTTACTGACTGCACAGCTTTCGCTGTGTAGGACAGGAAAGCCCCGGGTGTTTTTTTTTTTTTTGTCGACGGTAGCCTTTTTAGGCTTGAACAAACAGTGGCCGAGAGGCTCAAGTCTACTGGTGACATTATCTTCAGCCTACACTGAATTAACCTCTCGTCCTTCAGACAAGTTCCCCGAGCGTGCCCTGGGTAATAATGGCCGCCCCCACCGACAACTGGTTAATTTCGGTGGATTATACTAACCGCTTCTTCACATTATTTTACAGGAACCCCGTTCCTACAACCCTTGGGTGAAAACTCTGGCAACGGCAATGGCACTCCACTATTCGGAGGGGTGCATGATTTCGCCGTCGATCGTGCCCTCAATGATGAATTTTGGAGTTTGGAAGACGGACCTTCCAGAACCAGCGTACAAGCTGGTCAGCACTCGATTAGTGCGGGAGGTAACCTGGCATCAGGGAACAGCGTACATGCTGATGCGCATATAGCGCCTCCTCATATCGAGGACCAAATGGAAGTCAACCATGACATACCGATGAACGGATCGTATAGATCTTCGCCTCATACGGCGACTCTCTCATCCGCGAGTCTCTCCCAACGGGCTGAGGCGTCAATTGAACAAACAACAACTCGATCAGGACCCCGAACGTCAGGTCATGAAAACCAAAATCAACCGCCGATCCAAAGGTGCAATAAAAATCGGAACATTGAACATGCGTGGTCGTTACCACGAAGGAGAAGACAAATGGTTGCATGTTAACCAGATTATGCGAGATAAACGCATAGGGGTCCTCGCACTTCAAGAAACTCACCTGTCGCAAACTGAATCGGATAATTTGAACAACTTTTTCGAAAGAAATCTTGCTATTTTCTCATCGATCGACCCGGAAATCCGAACACGAAAGGAGTTGCAATAGTCCTCAATAAGCGAATGACAAATGTCAGTAATGTCCAAATGGATGTAATTATCGAGGGTAGAGCAATAATGCTGACCGTTCCATGGCACAGAGACCTCACTTTTCGCTTCCTCGCAGTTTACTCTCCAAATAATCCGTCTGAAAATACGATATTCCTCGAAACCCTCCGAACCAAAATGGAAACGATGCCCAGTGCCGATTTTATTCTCGGGGATTTCAATATGGTTGAAGAGGCACTGGATCGCCTACCTCATCACCGGGACGCTCCAAATGTATCCGACGCGATGTCAGCCCTGAAGGAGAAGTTCGACCTCTGCGATGGATGGCGGTACACATACCCAGATCTCCTGAATTACTCATTCCTCCAAAAGTCGTCTGGCTCTCAATCGCGAATTGACCGAATCTACGTCCCGTTCGGATCCCTGGTGGATTTATCAGACTGGGAGATCGAAACCTGTGCTCTGCCAACCGACCATAAACTTGTTTCAGTCAAGTACACTTGTGGCAAATTCCCCTTCATCGGACGCGGCAGATGGTGCCTGCCATTGCAAATCCTGAAAGATAGGGAGGCCATGGAAAAAATTCAGGAGCTCGGAAAAGGTTTGGAGGACGCAATCGAGCGCTGCAAATTTCGAAGGAATGAATCTGATAATCCACAAGTTCTGTTCAAGAAATTTAAAGATGATGTGGTCCAAGTATGCCGTGATCGGGCGAAGAAGATGATGCCCGCAATTGACAGAGAAATTGAAGCGTTGAAGTCAAAAGTATCCGATGTCTTGAATGACCCCAATGAATCCGAAGAACAGAAAACTCTGGTGGGCCAGGTATTCGAAGAGGAAATCTACGCCCTGGAACACAAACGCCACATGCGAATTCGAGATAATGCTGCAGCAAGAAATCGTTTAGACGGTGAGAGACAACTGCGACAGATCATTGGACCCGTTCGAATAAAATCAAGACACCTCGGGACACAATGCGCGCCCTGCAAATACCTGGATCGAACCCTCCTGAGTATGTAACCCGCTCGGACCAGATGTCTAAACTGGCTCGCGACTACCACGAAAACCTTCAAAATGAGAGGCCCACAACTCCGGCGGAACAACAACGGGCCGCGGTGAAGACCTTTGAGTCCGCAGACGCGAAATTATCGCCAGCTGATAAAGCTGAAATGGCCAAACTCCTCACTCGAGCAGACGTCGAAAAGGTCTTGAAAATTTTACCTAACGGTAAATCACCAGGCATTAATGGCCTACCTTACGAATTCTGGAAGAAGTTCCACGATATATTCCGCCAATGCAAATCCGCTACAAAACCCTTCGATGTGGCCGGAACTCTAAAAGAAGTTTACAATGATATTGAAAGATTCGGCGTTCTCGGCCAGACGGATTTCCCCGAAGGTTGGCTCTCCCTGTTGCACAAGAAGAATGACCCACGAGATGTTGGCAATCATCGTCCGATAACGCTACTCAACTCTGACTATAAAATTTTCACCAAGGCACTATCACTGAAATTGGCCGAAACAGCACCCACCGTTATCCACAGAGACCAGGCAGGCTTCGTACCAGGCAGAAGCATCATCGACCAAGTGAAATTGACCGAGGCGCTCATAAGCTACGCAGAATTTGAAGAGGAAAATGGAATCATAGTGGCCCTTGACCAAGAAAAAGCCTATGACAAAATCAAACACAACTACCTTTGGGAGGCAAAGAAGAGGATCGGCACGATTGAATTTAACCAGAAAGAAAATAATGATAGGATTTTGACAATGACGTTTTTGTTTTCGAGTTCTTGAAACTTGTAGCATTGCATCATCGCGGCAGGACATATATCCGACTCTGCTTCCGGAGCATTCTTTCTCTCCCCTGTCAATGGTGTCTCCTGTGATGTCTCCTGTGATACTCTCAGCCCGAGACATGCGCCGTCGCTGTCCGACACGACCCGAGGGTGCTCACGCGCCCTCATTACTCGTTGAGCAACGCCCAAAAAGCATGCGGGTACGCCGCTTGGTTTTTCAAGACCATTTCTCCCGGTATCAGGTTGGACCAGGCATCATCATGGCTTTCATTCGTTCATGTGTCCCTCTCAGTTTCATCTCCGGTAACACACTTTGTCTATCGCTCAGGCTGTTCTCTTTCTGTATATTCTCTACCATTCATGACATCGCTGCCTATTCCGTGGCTCTACGCATTGTTATGCGGACATCACAGGGCATATTCGATTTTCATGATGGGAGTCTTGGGGTGTATAGAGCTGAGGTGATGTCGGTAAATAACGAGGTTGCACTTTTTTTTGAGGTGATGTCGGCACCCTCGGATCAGTAAATTGCCCGGTTTGAAGCCATTTCAGAGCGGATTTTAACGGGACGTGGCTTGTGCGATAGCCAGCGCAATTTCGGTCAGCACTGTCTCTTTAGATTTCCTTCTAGTGCCCCAGGTCCTTTCCAGGAAGGCTTGAGAGGATGACGACTCGGAGTCCACAAGTGCTGTGGGTGCATCTGCAGGCTGCAAGTTTTCGCCCGAATCATCAGTCCCGTGCTCGATGAGGGTGCTATTAGCACTGTCCGATGTATTGAGGACAATGAACGACGCACATGAGCTCGGCGGGGCCGTGCTACTCGGTAGAGCAGCGGTACTTCGGGGCCCCACCCGGGAAGGATTTGTAACGCGGTGACCTTCATCCGCGCCACCCGTGCAAGTCTCGACAACGATTTCACCATTGTCAGCGGACGTACACAGGTCTTCGCTGGGGTGTGGCAGCACCCTTATTGCCTGCTCTCCGCTGTCAAAGGTGAGTATCTCGTCGGACTGCAGGTCTCTCGCGCCATCAACTGGCTCATCCCACAAGTCCGCCATTCATCCGCACCACGATCTCGTCTGACCCATAATCGTGCACCGCACCTAAGTCACGCAACCACGACCGCCCTAGAATCATCTCCACTGCCCCTTTCAGGTCCACAATCTCCCAGTGGGCCATCGTCTTCACTCCTTCTACAGCTACAACCCCTCGCCACGACAGGGGCCGAGTACATATATAGTAGCGATGACTAATATCTCCCTTCCAACAAATTCTGCAAGGCTCTTTGAGGAGGAACTAGAGACTGCCTTGTTTCACATTTCTTGTCTAGATGGCTCGGGGACTCGAGATGAATTAAGAACTTCCCAGCGTGCCCTGGTCTTTGTTGACCCGTCGTATTTGATTCGCAAAGGTTTTCTGCCTCTGACTATTTTCAACATTTCAACTGAGAATTCACCGGTCAAAATCAAGCATTGCTCAACACAGTGCCCTCCTCAGCTTTACATTGTGGTTCAACAGCATATCTTCAAGTGAGCCTGGTAGCCCCACCAGTTCAACGGCCCAGATGTCTAAGTATTCATTGAGGCAAGATGAAAACAAAGGCAAAGATAACGGCTCAACGATTCGCTCGGTCGATGCCCCCGCCGGACCTAAAGATATTATTGCCCTCATCAATTTGAATCCCCGCCATTTTGAGCCCCGTGCCTCGTAATGGAACAGCCCAATGCAGTCATTTCAAAGCGTTTTCGGTTTGGCTGTTCTCGCCATTTTGAGCCCCGTGCCTCACAATGGAGCAGCCCAATGAAAAACTTGACGGATTCAAGCTTTGTACCGAGCCCCCGCCATCAATTTGAACGCTCGACATTTTGAGCCCCGTGCCTCACAATGGAGCAGCCCAATGCAGTCATTTCAAAGCATTTGCGGGGGAGTACAGAATGGTGGTTCTGCGTTGGTCACGCATAAGTCACCTGCCAGATCCGCACTGCAGTGGTGCCACGATCCCGGACAGGGGAGAGCAGTAGAGCAACCTCAGCCTGTGTTAAATTTATAATGAGAGACATGACTTATTTTGAGGTTCTTGAGTCCTACTTATGCATTCAAGGCGGCATCTCGCTCATTTTGAAAACATTTGATCCAGAAAAAAACGAGCATGAGGGTTCTTTGTTTAAAACGGGTGACCATGGTTGTTCCAACCCTCCAGCAAATTCCACAATTCTTTTGAGGTTCTTAAATCCTACTTTTGCATCCAAGGCGGTGTCTCTTACATTTTGAAAACATTTGACCCAGAAAAAAACGAGCACGAGGGTTTTTTGTCCCCAACGGGTACCGTGTAGCGTCGGAATTCGCCGGGATATCAACGCCGTTACGTTCCAAGGACCAACACCTCAGGACCATGTCTGAAGGTGGTAGCAAGTCACCTCATGGGACACTACAGATATGCTAGAACCTTCTACAATACCGAATCCGGGTCCAGCTCATTATAGAAAATTCGCACCCGGCCGGCTCGCTGTAATTGCCCCAGTCCGTGATCTGGAGCGCGAGATCAGGGTTCTTCTTGCTGTCCGCCGACACATTTGTAACAAGCGTGTCGCCAAGTCCGATACTCCCCCACAATTATTGCGGCATTTAGACGACACCATGCAGAAGGTGTCCCACGCCAGCAATATAGGTCCAAATGACCTAGGTTTTGACATTATGCGCTTGTATGTACTCCGGAGGGCATCAAATACCGGGATAGTGAACTTCACTCCTACTTCACATGTATTGTGCATTATTGCGGGATCAATTTTCCGTGCTGAATAATGTGGACCGTAGAGTTGAAATATGATTCACATTCACTATGCTGGTATTTGAGGCCCTCTGAAATACCTCGAAGTACATCATAACAAAATTCCAAATCTTTCCGAGCACTATTGACGGTATGGGACGTGTTGTGCACTCCAACAGTCAAAATACCGAAATTTGAGCGAATAAACTGTCAGGGGGTGCACATAAAAAATGTGAATATGGCAGGCCCTCCGGATTTACTGCGCGAATCGATTGGTCTTACTCATAAAGGGAACGGGCAATATTCGAGCTCAGGGCACCCTCGCCCAAACCTGTGACCTGAGATACTTCTTCTTTAGACAATATCTCTTGTTGGCCCTTGGCGAGCAAGGCCAAAAGCGCATCAGTCTGCTCCTGGGTGCGCTGGCATAAAGACCAGTCAGCATCAGACCAATGAAGGTTCTACAATATCAAACCTGCCTCTTTTGTGGGGCAGCTCGTCTGTCAAGGTCAGTAGAATAGGTTTCAAGTCATTGCGTAGACATTGACCTCAGTTTGAATGGCTGGTGAATTAAACGGTCTGCTGTGCCACTTTTCTGAGGCAGCTAGTCTGTCAAAGGATGTCAGTAGAATAGGTTTCTAGTAATTGTATAGACATTGACCCCAGTTTGAGTGACTGGTGAATTAAACAGTCTGCTGGCCACTTTTCTGAGGCAGCAACTCTGGCAGGGGACGTGATTAGAATAGGTTTTCAAGTCATTGTATAGACATTGACCTCAGTTTGAGTGACTGGTGAATTAAACGGTCGGCTAGGCCACTTTTCTGAGGCAGCTAGTAGTCTGTCAACGGACATCAGTAAGGCAGTTTTCAAGTCATTGCATAGATATTGACCTCAGTTTAAATCCCTGGCGAATCAAATGGCCTGCTGGGCCACTTTTCTGAGGCAGGTAGTCTGTCCAGTTGCAAACTGTTCTAACAATGATTTCGACCATAAACCTTCATTTCGGCCACTCGGCTATGGCCATGATGCTGCCAAGAAAGGCTGTTTTCCACGCTTCCTCCCGTCACATGATGCCGGAACCAATACCGAGAGCTTCCAAGGCACGATATGCAGGGTCAAGATACATAATAGATAGGGAAACAAAAGCTGCACGGTGCCGCATGCGGCTTTGCACAACGCACAAAAGCCGCATGCAGCTCGTGTGGCTTTTGCACAACCTCCCTAATTACTAATGGGGGAATACTGTTATCTTCAAAATTTAATATTATGCTAAGTGAACTGAGGTCCATTGGCCACATAATATTTTGCACTGTATCAACCCATCGGACGCCCCACCCGGGCACAATAATATTTGTCCTCCGATGGCCGAACCGAGCTCCATGAGCTGTATAATATTACGGCTAGCTGATCTATGGTTCGCCGAAGGCATGCCGAACTCGCAACGAGGCCGGGAGTCCGGAAACATATCCGTAATCTCTGTTTGTTACACACATTGCAAAATACCCAGAGGTATGGGTGTGGCTATGTTCCCCGCACCCTATATAAGACACGTCAGCTGGGAGGACGTCACACGTTTCTCTTTTGGCCTCCATGTCCCTCAAGTCCCAGTACGCTGACCTCAAGACTTCTTTCGCATCCCAGCCCCCAGACCTCTCGAAGTGCGGCCGCCTCTTGACCCAGCTCTGGCCCGGGATTTTCAATGCGAATCGAATGAGCCTATTTTGAGGGGAAACGGTTGAGAATTGAGCTCAGGGCAGCTGTTCTCGTGAAAACTTGCCAAAACAGAAAAAAACGGACCGCGCCTGTTGTACCGCAAACAGCTGTAAGAACCTCTCATCTTCGTCGCTCTCGCTCTCCCTCCCGCCTCGTCCTCGCCGTCTCTATAGCGCCCCACGTTCGTCTCCGAGTCCCTCGTCGTCCCTGCGTCCCGTATCCCTTTTTTTAGCTCCGCTCTCAGCCGCGCCGTAGGCACATCACCGGACTATTAAAGGGAGCGAGGTCTCCGGTATCTTTGAAGGCTACTATCTCTCATGGGGCCGCGAGTTTTGGTCAAGTATGATGACCGCCCCCCAAGCAAGCTACTCCCTGGTATCTACAGCATTCATTTTCCAGCCGCCTACTGACTTAGCCTTCAGCTCGGGGTACGCTCTTTGCATCTAGGCCTGAAACGATTGTATCGGACTTTTTCAAATGGTTTACTCTAAACGTCTTGCTGTTTTTGTTTCCGACGTTTAGTGGTGCGCTTGCCATCCTTGCTTTTGGCATTTGAAGGCAGAAACAATTAAACACTCATGTTCGTGAAGGCTCGTTTGCTGGGACCGGGGAGAGTTCAAGAAATGGATAAATACAGGAGAGAGCGTGATGTCGGGGACGAAGGGGCGGGGATGTGTGCGAATGGGACCTGCGGGGCTGGCGACGGTGGGTGGAAACGGAATGCGCTCTTCATTATTTGTTCCGGAAGGCACAGCCTGTCATTCATCGCCTGATCACTCGGATACTCGGGTTGGATTCCGGGGCGTGATGCCACGCGGAGCTTCAGATGTATGCGGGCCAATCAACAAGGCCGCATTTTGAACACTTCGGAACAACCCGTCAACCCGTCAACGGCCGGGTGCGGGTGGCCCGTTAACGGGTTGACCCGTCCCGGACCCGTCCGTCCCAACCTCTGTGGTTATCCCTTGGCCGGACGTGACGGGTACCCGTCGCCCCGGGCGTCAAAGAGACGGCCGGGTCAGATCCCTAGTTGTCCGGCACTTGGACTGAGTCCGGTGGACCACATAATGTCTGACTGCATGTGTATTAGCCAACATAATCATGAAAGAGTGAAAGTGCCCGGGAAGCCAATACTCACCGGTTAACACTCAATACGGGGGGCAATTTCCTTGACCCCTGCCAGTGCCAACACTGCGAAGGCTGGCTCACAGCCACTATTTCGGTTAGAAAAAATCTAATGGAAGAGTTAAGAAGGCTTCAACACAGCCACTAAAAAGTGTAGAACGTTAGCACAAAACGAGTGGTCCCTGCTATGCTATGTGCAAATCGATGAACACGAGCGCGTAGCGACGCTTTCGAGCTCTTGAACGCACCTAGAATGAAGGGATTTGGACCAGGAATGAGCTCGGAAGACACGCGACAAGATGAGGCACGTATGGTTGCAGCCAAAACTTCATGACAAGCCGCAATTTTGACCCAGGGCCTTCTAGATTCAGGATTAGGCATGAAAGTAGGTATAGTTTGTGTGTAAAATTTTCGTTTCAAAAAAATTGGGGTGTCTCATAGCGTGGGAAAAAAAACGCAAAATCTGGAGCAAAATTTTCGAAATTTAGTGTACATATTTAGCCTTCTGCTTGCCCCTGCCCTTGACCAAAACCACCCCTCACGACATTGCCTCTGCCCTGGCCTTCCACTCCACCGTTGCATCAACCAATTCAGTTGCACGCACTCCACGGTGCGACCGGTATTTCTTGACGGCAAACTCGGCAATTGGTCCTGTGGCACCCAGGCGATAGCGATGTGCACGTCGATAGAACCGGCGGATGGTTGGGAGGGGGCAGAGCTGAAGTCCCTCATCAACAAGGTCCTTGGCTTTTTGCCAAGTTCCATTAGAACGCTCCCGGAACCACCGCTTCACCCAAGCCCAGAAATATTCGATAGGATTCATCTCGGGGTGGAACTTGGGCAGGAAATGGCACACCATTCCTGGTGTGGCTGCAATGAGCTACAATTTGAATGAGTAAGTAAATTGTCAGTCAGAAGTAAAATGAACAGCACCAGCTCAAGTTGAGATTTCTGGCCAGCAAAATCCGGTTGGAGTGAGAGCAAGCGCCGCATGCAACAATCAACAGGGTGTTCCTCGTCTTCTTCCTCTGTGTCATTACCGTCCTCACCATACATTTCGCGTTCCTCATCGGCTGAAGCACCTTCGAGATGAGGTTTGCGAGCCTTTGCGAGTTTGCATGCTTTGCAATCACCGATCAATGTCTTACCATTGGTGTCCTTGGTATATCCTCGCTCGGCCAAAATCACCTTCATTCCTTTCGGAAGTCCCTCAAATTCTTTGTATGGGTGGTTGGCAGGCAGATTTTTGTCGAAGGTCATCTTCTGTGCTTCACCCGCATGGCCGTGGGGATTGCTGTCAGGAATTATTGTGTCACGCATTTCCGGAACCTTCCCACCCGGGTTCACATTCATCTTGGTGGTGGTTAAGGCATCTGGGGCAAGACTCCCGTGTGCGGATGAATTATTGAAGATCCAGTGAATGATAGCCTTGGGGAACATACGACGAGCAATAAGAATGGCGATGATGAGCTATTGTTCGATTAGAATTGACAAGAAAAATCAATGCAGGAACAAAATGACTCACCTGCTCTATCATCTGCTTCATATTCCAATAATCGTCACCCGAGGCCTTGTTATCTGGATATATCACTGTTGTCGAATCTGTGATTGCTAAACGAAGCTCAGCCGCCATTTTCTCGTTCTCCGCCATCATCTCCGGAGTGAGAGCAAGAAGACCATAGCGTTCGCACAAAAATGCGGACACCATGATCAAACGACCACGGCCTTTCTTTTTGAGGACCTGCTCGCCAGGCTTTAGCCAGTACTGGTTATCTTGGTAGTCGTTTGAATGAAAGCTGGCCTCATCATGCACAATTTCAATGTGCTCAATCTCATCATCTGGAAGCTCGGGAAGAACCTCCTGCATGTCGGGCTCGGCATACGTCGCGCGAAGGTGTTCATAGGCATGCAACTCTGCAAGGAATTCCTTGCGCCGCCGCTTCACATCCTTGCGCTCATGCCCATCCCAGTAAACACCCTTCTGGTGGCGCTTGCGGCGGTATCCGAGCCTCCAAAGCCATCGCTGACAGTGCCGGATCGAAACAGTCTTCTTTTTGAGTGCGAGTGAGGGAAGTAATGTTTCGTTGATATGATGCTGCAGTAATTTTGGATTGACCTGGAATTAAAGATCAGCAACGATGGGGTAGGCGGGGAACCAAGTAAAAATTAATTACAGTGCCAACTGCAAGTGTTCTCAACCATCGTTGAACACCCAGGTAAAACCCTTAGTCGTCGAGAAGGCCATTGGACTTTTCGCGTTGGCCTTGGTGACTGGGTGCACCATTTGCCTCGAAAAAGCGAGCCTGCGCTGCAATGACACGCTGAAAGGCGGGGCCACGGCCATGGTATTTAGCAACACGAAGTGCTGCCCTGAGACGTCCCATGCGAGGCATCCAGCGATAAAAATCGACGAGAGAAGCAAACAGAACCTCGCTCCGATAGTCCTTCTGCCTGCGTGCTGTTTTGAGGGATGCAGCAGCGAGAGCACCAAGTTCTTTGGGGTCCTGCGGGGCTGCATCATCGAGAACTGTGTCCACCCAGTCCGCAACATCGTCTGCCAAGATGATAGAGTCAACCACCTCATCCCCATATTCTTCCCGTGCCTGTTCCTCAACCTGCTCTGGCACATGCTCCTCCTCCTCATCCCCCAATTCGTCGGATAAAGACTCTTCTTCTGTAGGAAGCTCGGGCAGTTCCGCTCTGAGACGTTTGAAAGAAGCACCAGGAAGGGAGGAAATTTCTTCAATTCCATCGTCAGGAGAGGGTGCACGGGCCCGTTTCTGGTTTGCAAACATATTGGCAATGGTGTGGGGAGCCGACAGTGACCCAGAAGTAGTGAAAGTCGGTTTGGGAGCAGGTTTACCAGCAGAGGGAGCCTCAGTTGCATCAATGGCGGCCAACTGGCGCTTGAATTCATCTTCTGAGATGTGGAGAGAACCGGATTTGAAGGCATCCCGAAGTTTTTTCTTGTTAGCTTGAACCGTTCGCCTAGATGCGCCCCCAACACCATATGCTCCTCTGGAAGTGCCTAAAGGTGGCGATTAACTTGGTGTTTAAATTCCACAGCAAAGAAACGTGCCTGCATTTTTATTCAATGCCCTGCCTTCCCTATTCTCGGCACTTCGCATCTCAGCGGCATGGTGCTTGGTAGCAGCCTTCTCCCGCTTCTCAAGCCGTCTCTCTTCGCGCTCATCATATGTCCGTGGCTTGGGCTGTGCTTCCCAGGCCTCGAAATAGTCGGTGTCTTCCACCATGTCCAATTCTGTATCACTCTCCCGCAGATCGTCCCCGTTGTCATCTGATTCAGTTTCAGCATTCCCAGGGATAGGCTGAGACAGGGAAAACATCCCCCCGGTGCCCCTGTGCTGGTGAGAGGCGGTTTGGGCGACCCGCGGCATGGTGTGAAACAGGAGGAAGACGCGAGGCGCGATTGATGGATGAGCACAGCCACCGGTTATGTCCGGCCCGAACCGAAAACGCAAAATCTCGGTGGGAAAATATATATTTTCACTTTTTGAACTTTTGCTCCGGGGAATCTGTAGAGCCGGGGAATCTGTAGAGGGCCTTCTTATAGTGCTATTTACACAATAACTTGATGCCTGAGTTAAAACTAGAGGAACAGTAGCAATTCCCGAATTGGGATAAAAGTTTGTCACGAAGTTCCGTCTGCAACTATACCTTGGCGTAATTATTAGTCACAACTCCATGAGGATGGACCCCGTGAAGATCCGGGGAATGACCGAATGGCCGGAGCCCAAAAACCTTAAGCAGGTGCAGGTGTTTTTGGGGTTCACGAACTTTTACCGGAGGTTCGTGTGGGGATACAGTGAGGTGGCTAAGCCTCTCACACGATTAACGGGGAAAGAAGGCTTCTCCTGGGGAGAAGAGCAAAAGATCGCGTTCCAAAAGTTAAAGGATCGGATCACTGAAGACGCCATTCTAGCACTTCCTACGGATAATGGAAGATTCCATCTGGAAGCAGATGCGTCGGAGGGAGCGACTGGAGCTGTGCTCAGTCAGGAGCAGGAGGGGGTGTGGCGCCCAATGGCGTTCCAATCCCATGGACTGAACAAGACGGAGCGAAATTACGAGATCAATGACAAAGAGATGCTCGCTATAATGCTCGCGTTGGAAGAGTGGAGGCAGCTCTTGATGGGAGCGAGGCAGACTTTTGAGATTCTAACAGATCATCAGAATCTGCAGTATTTTAAAAGTCCTCAGAAAGTCAATCGGAGGCAAGCACGCTGGATAACCGAGTTATCTGAATATGACTTTACTCTATCGCACCGGCCCGGAGCCCTTAATAGAAAAGCTGATTTATTATCCCGCTGGGCGAATCACGACCAAGGGAAGAATGACAATGAGAACGTCGTCCTTCTCAAACCCGAATACTTCCGATCTCAGGAGAATCACATTTTTGGCCAAGTATATAAGTTGTCCCTCCCAAAATATTAAGTCACTGGGACATGTCCTGGACATACAAGATGGTATTTGGCACGAAAATGGTCCAAAAGCACAGATTACCTAATATATAATATTTTCATGAATCGCTTTCTATCACTAATTGCGCATGAATTAGCCTGACAGATCTACCTAGGTTTCATCTAAATCGGCACAGAACTGGTTGAGCTATTAACAATTCTTTGAAAACATCCCAAAACAAGAAATTTTTGACCGCGCCTTCGGTTCCGACATTAGCTGTAACTCAGAAAAACTCGGATGCGAGGTGCATGTTCAAACTTCAAAACTCCTCCCGCACAGAAACCAATTTCATACCATAGCGATTTCAACCCTGCATTCAGGGGGGCACAGTGGTGTAGTGGCCATTGTGCAACGTTTCAACACGTTGCCCTCCTTACGGTTTTTTTGGGAGGAGGGTTCGAATCCCCCAGCCACCGGAAAGACACATCTTAGACACTTTCCGGCTTCTCACTGCCGACTTCTACAGCTTTGGTTCTGTTTGGCCTTCTTTAGCAAGCGCCTCCACTCCCATCTGATAATGCCGACACCTCACTATCTCCAACAATCTTATCTTCTCTCCAGCTAGCAGCCCGACATCACCCAGCGGCCCGCACATTCACACTCCGCAGTAGTGTGTTCATGCCCAAACCCGCCCCACTTGCCACGGTGCCTGGTTTATCCCAACAGAAGTAGGAGTTTTGATGGGAACCAACAAACAAACCGAAGACATCACTGCACAGTGCCGAAAAAAGGGAATTCGATCAGCCTGCAGCTGGACTAAGACAGTCTGGATGAGAAAAAAGGGGTGCCGAGATTGGGATGGCGTGGGAGCGTGGAACTCGGACTTCGAAATCATGCGAGGCTGGGAAGGATATCACTAACTTGCCACAATGGCACACCTATCAGCAGGAAACCCCGCTAAGGAGCTCCTCAGTGATGCCGCAACAACACATACTATACTCAAAGACCACTTATTCCGAGAAACTACATATACAAATAGTGTAAGAGAGATCCCTACTATATTGTACGCGACAGAGGGGTAATAAAGTTGATTTAAAAATAAAAATAAATGAAATGAAATGAAAAACCCTGCATTCAAAATTACCACTGGTGATTGTATGAATAAACTTCTCCGAGGTACAGCTCATAATGAACCATGATCCGTTTTTCAAAACTCTTACGCACTTCAAACTCCGCGGGTAACGTGAATATAACATATTGTATTGTGTCCGACCTGAATTCGGACTGCCGTCAGGATGCACCCGATGGAATTCCGGGATCCCTCGTTCCCAACATCCCCACATATCCCTCAATAGGACCGCCACTGGGAAAAACCGCACTAGCCCACGGGTGGCCTTCCGCACGGCAGGTAACGTGAATGTACAGTGCTTTGCATGTATTCGTGAAACTCGAAAAAATCTCAACGATCACGTGTGATGTGTGACCAAATCACGCACATAAGCTGTCTCGCACAAGCCTCATTGCCCAAAGCACATATATATACACGTCTGCTGGATCGATGAATCCATCTTTTTACCCCCCATGGCCCCCGAAATCTCTCTTGATTTGAAAGAGCTCATTGTCAAATGGTACAACGACCCGGAGGATGGGTGCACGATGCAACAAATCGCCGACCTGGCCCATCATGCTTTTCAAAATGGCAGCCATTTGAAACTGAATGCATCTCTATTGCGTCAGATCATGCTTTTCAAAATGGCAGACATTTGAATGCACCTCTATTGTGTTAGGTCATGCTTTTCAAATGCCAGTCATTTGAATGCAGCTCTATTGTGTCAGGTTATGCTTCTCAAAATGGCAGCCTTTTCAATGCACCTCTATTGCATCACATATATGCCTCAACAATATCTTCATCATCCTGGGTAACAACGCGTCCTCTGGAACCTTGTCGCGATGTATCAGAAATGGAATCATTTATGCCATCGCCACGTCCTCTGAGCGCGGTTATCACAAGGAAATTGCCGGAAACTCGACAACCCTGTTGAATACAATCATAGCGTGTACCGCCCGCGTCGATGTTCTCGTCGCTGTCCACGGAGCCCTACGGGAAGTCAATGGTTTGAAAGTTACTCGGAGCTGGCTATTACCGAGTTGGGAGCTGGTCAAGCGGCGGTTCCCCGCAGCCCGGGCAATCCATTCTGTGGATTACATAGATGTGAGAGCATGTGATAATATGCAGGTGAGTGAGAAGCAACAGCGTGCGTCCGTGCTTATGGATATTTCAGTGCGGTTGTATGGGAGCAGCACGGTCTTTGTAACGGTGCGCCTCCGCGCCTATTCATTATTCCTGTCTATTTTCGTATCCTCTCCATTTCCCGTCTTCCGTCTCCTACGAACTCTATTATCTTACTCATTTATCCGACGCTCCGCTGTCTCAACTCTCCTCTTTTCACTCCATTCCATTTCTGTACCTAGAGATGACTCCTAGTTACTTTACTATATAAACCCGTGTGTCGTACATAGTTCTTTGGTCAATCCGAACGTTACGCCACTTAACTCTGTTTGACTCAACCTCTCGAAAACCCTTTCCGAACTCTCGAACCTTGTGCCGGAACTAGCTGCCGACTGATTGCCGACCGCTCTCCGTCAGTCTTTCAGCCGATGCTCCGGCTGCAAGAGCGTTTACTACTGTTCCGAGCCGTGTCAGAGGATTGACTGGTTGAGGGAGCATCGCACAACCTGCCCCCTCCCAAAGTTTGGGTGTCTGAGTAAGTTTCCGTCTTGCACTAAGGTCGCCTAATCCCTGCTCGCTGAAGACCAGGTTGGTACACGGCGTCAACGAAAGTTCATGCAAGCGTTGGTGCACAAGGAGTACGAGGTCCTACGTTTGCAGGCCCCGGAATTCAGCGCCCTCTAGGAATCCAGGTGTGGGCCGGGTGCTTCTGTTCAAATTCGCGGAGGGGCTTCCGCAGGTTGAGCTGCATGAAATTGCAGGATCCGAGTTGGAGAGTCAGGTCGAGCGCGCTGGGGCGACGAAGTGGTGGGACAGCGTGATGAAACGGGCGAGGAGCAGCGGCGGTGACATGGAGGTGCACATTGTGAAGGTTTGGGAACCCGCTGGTGCCAGGTATTGGGTTGTTCCTTTGCGACGAACGGGTCAGGTTGAAATTCACTAGCTGTGGTTGTTGGTCGAGCTGTATTGATGTTCCGTACCAAGGTTGTTTCAACGCTAACGAGGGGCAAATTATTAGTAGCGACAAGGGGTGCGCGTATGTGAAGGATTGGCTGGCCTCGGACCAGGGTAAGTCTTTTTCCACGTGCGGCTGTCCCTGGAATGCCCCACCATCAAAATTTGCAGTGTGTACCGCCGCCTCCGCCAGCGTCAAATCTGAATCTTTGTTCCTCTCCACTCCTGCTTCCTCTGGGGTTAGGCCAACCCTCGCCGAGCGATACGATTACGGCTGCTCGGGACAACGGCGGCATAATCGGAGAACGTCAAGTTTTAATTCCTCTTCCAGCGTTGAACCTGATTTCGTCCCTCGACTCTGAAAGGAAAGTGAACATTGCTCGGGACAGTGCGTTATCCATTATTTCCCATTTTGCTGTTGCAATCCCCGCAGATCATGTCTCTTTGCCGCTCGCACATCCGTCCCAGAGGCAAATCAGTTCATTTCACGACCCTCCGTCACCCGTCACCTGAATAAATGGTCGTAATAGTACAGTACAAAGATAAGGTGGATAGCCACTGATCGTAGTGCTGCCTTATTATGTAATTAGTGAGCGCGCGGGTTCGATTCCTGGCCTCCACAAGCTTTTTTTGTTTCCACCCAACAACGCGTTTTTGCAGCAGGGACCGCGGAAAACCGCTCTCCCATATTGCTTTCTAGCATGCTTGAATTTTCTCCAGGATAATCCTTCAAGGTTTCATTGCTTTATGCTTCAACCTAATTTTTGCAGTGGTAGTCACATGATCGACTCGGGCAACAGCCGATGTTCAACAGAACAAATTCTACACCCTTTTTAAACTTTCTGAGGAGACAGAAGGTTAGGGAGGGGTTCTTAAATACTATCTAGCCCCAAAACTTCATTGAATTTGAATGCCCTGGTGTTGAGGAAAGAGAATCGAAGAAAGACAGCTGACATAAGATTACATAATTACGGCCATATAGCTCAGCGTCGGCGTGCGCACAGAAAACCTATGCCTGCACATGAGTGGAAAGTCATGGACCTTGAGAATACGGGATCAGGAACTTGTCAGGGACCGCAAATCAAGCCAGAATGGACTCTGGTTACAGTGATCCACCGGTCTATGATACACTAAAATTATGATGCTGATCTCTACAAAGCAAAGGTGTCTTTTACAATCTGGGTTGGCTAAATATGTTTTGTAGGATGTATTTAGGCTGTCCCAAATTTTCAAAGCAATTGAGCAAGCATTGGCTGCGTAACAACCGAAATTAACTGTATCATTGACCGGTGCATCAGTTTCCCTGCCAAATAGGGAATTGATCTCACTCTATTTCTCTTTCCCCAAGGCAGCTATGCACTGTAAGCCTTAGGAATAGTGTTTTTATATGTATTACTTTAGTATGAACTATGTTGGTGCTATGCACGACAAGAGGAAGAAGAGAAACTGGGTGTATCATTGACTAGTGGTGTATCATTGACCGGTGGATCACTGTAGTTCATCTATGAATTGAAGCCAGTGTGCCCAGCGATTGAGAACATCAGAGCACCCTCAGACTTATGGTGCAGGTCACCTAGCTGCCGCTACCCCGTGCTTGAGATTTTCCGGGTCGACTTCTAGCCAGATTTCTTATCCCTCTTTAGAAAGTGTTTCTTTCAACAATAGAAGAAGATCCTAAAGAGCGATTTCCATCCAAGTCAAAACTGAAGGAGGTAAAAAAAAACTTGCACATGAATTTGGCCACCAGCGGAGGAAATAATGAAAAATAGTGCCTATTGTGGCTGTGTCCTGGGCCGAAATTTTCTCCGGCCAATTTGGCCACTAATTTTTGGTAGCGGCAGCTAGGTGACCTGCACCATAGCGCAGAATTAAAATTTGAAAATAGTGGTATTTCCTTATTAGGAATTGTCTGGGTCACATTTCTCACCACCTTAGTATCTAATAAATAGCTTTATCTGCATTGGAGTCCACAGCTAAGGTCTTGTGGATGTCGAAGGTTTCTATGAGCCTACACGAAGGAATCACACTCTTGTATCAAACAATTGATTGAACATGTCTTTATGGCACAAGGAAAGCAAAACAGATGGTGTTCTCTGGCAGGCCGGCCCAAGGGAGATCCTGGGTGAGCTGTAGACCACAGGTTTGGCCATAATTCAGCAAAGCCTCGGTCGTGTAGCCGCGTAACGGAGTGGCCGGTTACTTTTTGTAATAACGAGTATCATGAACCATGGACGGCCGATGCGTTTTTGCGCTGCGCATGCAATCGAAACTTGCCAATGCTGCCTGGTGGGCTTTGAGCATGTTTAGGCGCGCAGCAGACCCGGTTGTAAGCTGGCCATCGCAATAAACCAGCCAACTCAAGTTGTACTAGTTTGTACTGGAGTGCGAAAGACTGCAGTGCCACAATTGACGCGAGACCTGAGGTGGTTGATGGCAGACAGCTTCAACGAGTTCTGGAGGAATCTTTTGCAGAATGGTCATCCTCCGGCCAGCTCTTTGTGCCGGCCGAGCGGAGCGGACGATCGGGCTCACGAACACGTGATGTTGAGTTCGACACGACTCATTTAATGTCATCATTTCAGCTCTTGTTACCCGACCGCAACCTCGTCGTCGCATACACCTTTGCATCCATCGCACGTTCTCATATATGTCTGCTACCACCACCCCCAACGACTCCCCTATCTCTGCGCCCATTCAGCCACTTCACAACCCCGCGCAGGCCGCCCATGCCGTCGTCCCCAGGGCGCCGCTGGGGAATGTCGTCAGTCAACCCGCAGGAATGGGAGCCGAAGCTCTCCTTCAGAAGAAAATGGGAAAGAGCCTGTGTAGAGACAAGACAATGGTATGATGAGGGTTTCCTCCCATTCCCTTGCCCCGGCTCATTTTTCTTAGACTCCAGCACCGGGATTGCACCCCGGGCACCATTCACATTTACAGGATGGTTGGTTGATTGATTCTTTGGCTCATCGCATCATCTGGATTCCACCTTGGCTTCGTGATGACTTCTGTCTTCCATGGAACTCACTTGTCCTTGGGCCCGCGGGCGTGGTAAAACTGGATCTCGCATATTTTGTTCATGGAACTGAGTGGGAGAAGTGCGTCGATTCGAGTTCCAATGCAGCCAGATAATTTTACTCAGAACCAGTTGGCAAAGTGTTGCGACCTTGTGATCTATTTTCTCAATTTCAGATCCGGGTGCCAGGCCCCGTGATTTGCCTCTTTTTCGTGTTTCCAGCATAAATTGCAGGCAAATTAACCCACGCCGAAGCAAGTTGCAAAATATTTTCTGCGTTTGGCCTTGCTTTCTCACAATTTTCCATCTTCGAGGCGTGTGATTGAAATGCCCGCCAATTTTATGGCCGAATCGACGGCGTGAACACTGAGAGGATTTCCTGCATAAATTTCAGGAAAATTAACCCCCGGCGAAGCAAGTTAGTCTTAGTTGCACAATATTTCCTGTGTTTGTTTTGGCCCTGCTATGTGCCGTTCTTGTCCCCAGCGAGTTCCTCGCCACCCGCCCTCCTCTCCTCAGCTTATATTATCCGATTGGCGGCCCCACGGATTCGACTAACTATTGCTGCGCCTGAAGAGGACGACTTCGATGAAAACGGTTCTCGATCCTTTCGTGAACGACGGTCTTGTCCTTCTCTATGCCTTGCGTACACCCAAAGCCCACTGAGCGTCCCCAACTGCTGCTATTACCATCCGGTGTGTCTTTCTCTGTATCTTTTCTGCAGTGCTGCCTCAGAGACCACGCGAAGCAGAGGTATCGGCTCGTTCTGACTCCGCTCTTCGTAACCACGGACAATATCCACCAGATGACCTCATGACCTCAAGCATACATTGTCCCCGTCGTTAACGAATTATTCGCGGAAACAGATCATCCCGTCGTCATTGTGCCTCAAGATACGTGTATCGGTGGTCCGGGAGGTGGCGAAGAGACCTTAAGTGTTACAGGTACTGTCGGGTACGTTCCAATAGGCGTATATGCACCTTCCACTCCACCACCGTCCGTATCTGAGGCCCTCTGTGGATGTGGATGCACAAACAAGCAGTGAATCTCCGGGGTAAAATACTGCATTAATTGTGTCGCTGCCGTCAATGGCGCGGTAGAGGTACAAGTTCACGTACTCATGACTTGTGAAGTAGTTTCATACCTCCTAGATTTCGAAGACCACCTGCTGAGTAGTCTGTCGTAGACAGCCGCTTCAACGTGGAGGCTCGTACCTCTCTTGTTGAAGTCTGTTATTTACCGCGGGGGTCCGATCGGGTCAGAAAGTTATTACATAATCGTCGGAGTTTGAATCAGCGTAAGCAGCTTCACCTAATACTTCCCCAGGGCTTGAAATAAGAGCCAGTGCAAGTCCCGGTGAATGCAAGTCCCCGAGAGCCGGCCACGGAGCAGTAAAGTCCGGCGCAGGGGACATGTGATAAACACCTGAAACAATATTTGCACGTCACCCGAAACGACCTTAACGAGGCTAAGAGTAGTCTCTCCTAGACAGACACTATGGTGCCCCTCACTTAGTCACCGCTACTTTTGTATAAGGGTTTGTTCTCACCCAGAAAAAATCAGATTTTTAATCCCTCTTGTAGAAATGCTTCTTTCCATCCAAGCTACACTTTGGCAAGAGGGATTGTCCTGAAAATAAGTTCTGAGTGAGATAAATAATCTTCCATAGACCAAATTGGCCACCCACAACCGAATCACACCAGACCGGTCTGTAAATTGGCTAAAGGGGCAATGAGAGGTATAATTCATCGTTTTCCAGTGGCTACATATGCCACATGCCTTGTGCTTCCTTCATTTTCACATCCAAAATTGGTCAATTTTGGGTGTCTCCCAGCCAAAAAAATTCCCCGATCGATTTGGCCACTGTACAAATGTAGTGGTGACTAAGTGAGGGGCACCATACAACAGCATGCTCGTACCTCGTAGGCTAAGAGACATCGATGGAGTGGAGTGCCTCAACATAAAAAACAGAGCTTAGACTTTTGGTCAACGATACTGCCATGAGTGTCCGTCAGATATTGTGTCGTTACCATAAAGAGGTATCTTACGTGTCTTCAACTCGGGCGCCAGATTTTCACTTAGTTGGCCCTTAACGGGATTTGAACGGGATCGCTGGCAATAAACACTCTTGCAGGTGTTCGATATCTGTCCTCGTAGATGCAGATGACATGCGCATATTTGTTCTCTTTCCGATGCTGAAGTGGAATGGGTGTTCATTTTCTGGTGGAACTATAGACCATCTAGGATAATGGATCCACCAACAGGCACGCAGAAAATTTGACCCCCGGCGAACCACGTTGCGGATTTTTCTATGAATTTTGTGGCTGTGCATATATTTGATCTCCTTCCGATGCAAAAGTGGAATGGGTGTTCATTTTCTGGTAGAATTATGATCCACCTAGGATCATGTATCCACCAACAAGCGCGCAGAAAATTTGACCCCCGGCGAACCAGGAGGACCTTTCCTTTTTAGGACAGATTCTAGTCCGTCGAGTTTTCGACATTTTTTCTTGTCGGGTACCGTTCGGACCGGCTAGCAAAACACACGTTGAATGAAACAAATCCCATTATGATTGCTGCAAAATGGAATGTGTTTGCTACTCGGATTGATCGTGGATGTTCCTACGGCGCCGCCAGTTAATGTATTATACGAGCCATAGTCACCCGTCCAGGGTTCAATGGATAATGAGGGTTCAATGAGTAATTATTTTCTAGCGGCCTCCACATGCAATCTATACCCAAATCCTGTCGTATATAACATTATCCATGCTATTCCCACTCCCTGAATTAATTTCAAGGGTCAAACGAGATTGAGGGACGAATGGTATGTGTTTCTGTGCAAATCAGTCAATGATCAAGCCATCATCAACTTTCCGATTCGTCGGCCATGCCTCAATACGGTTCACATTGGACTCAAATTAATTTTTATATGATAGAGTACGTTCCTGACTGAACTTAGGGCGGGGATGGTTTTTTTTTCCATTTTCGACAATTTTCATGAGGAACACTGCCACAAGCTCAAATTTGATCAGATTGCCTTGAAATTAGGCACGTTGGAATCGTATTCAAAATCCGCAGTCAGCGCAATACCGGTATTTTTGATGCCATCAAAAAATGAAATTTCTACCGCAAAATCTTTTTTCCGCAAGTCACCTGTAGCACTTGGAGTACTGCTCGGATTGACCTAGATTTTGGATATGTTATACCTATAGATGTACTCTAGTCAACGTGAACTTTGGATTGATAATATTTGAAGTAACTGTAATTCATTGTGCACCTTGTTGAAACGGTCATCCCCCTCCTTTAGAAAATAGCGCACTCAAAGCAGATTTGGGTATGACTACATGTAGAATCATCATGGTTGACTAGGGTACACAGATAGGTATAACATTTCCAAAAACTAGGTTAATCTGAGCAGTACTCCGAATGCTACAGGTGACTTGCGGAAGACAGATTTTGCAGTAGAAATTTCTTTTTTTGATGGCATCATAAATACCGGTATTGTGTTGACTGCGGATTTGAATACGATTCTAACGTGCCTAATTTCAAGGCAATCTGATCAAATTTGAGCTTGTGGCGGCATTCCTCATGAAAATTGTCGAAAATGGAAAAAAAAACCGTCCCCGCCCTAAATTCCGCAAAAAGCTGTAATAAGTACAATGAGTGCAGATTCTTTTGAGGAATTGTGTTTGTGTGGGTGAAAGGTGTCCTCTGTGTGCTGAACACAAAAATTAACCCTGGGCGAACTGAGTTATGCAATATTTCCAGATTTGGCAGTATTTTGCTTCCTGTTCATTCAGAAGTGGAATGAGTGCAGATTTTTTGGGGGAATTGGGTTCATGTGCTCGAAAGGTGTCCTCTGTGTGCAGCACACAAAAATTGACCACGGGGGATCTGAGTTGTGCAATATTTCCAGATTTGGGAATATTTTGCTTCCGGTTCATTCAGAAGTGGAATGAGTGCAGATTTTTCGGGGGAATTGGGTTCATGTGCTCAAATGGTGTCCTCTGTGTGCAGAACACAAAAATTAACCACGGGCGAACTGGGTTGGGCAATATTTCCAGATTTGGGAATATTTTGCTTCCTGTTCATTCAGAAGTGGAATGAGTGCAGATTCTTTTGAGGAATTGTGTTTGTGTGGTTGAAAGGTGTTCTCTGTGTGCTGAACACAAAAATCAACCACGGGCGAACTGAGTTGTGCAATATTTCCCGATTTGGCAGTATTTTGCTTCCTGTTCATTCAGAAGTGGAATGAGTGCAGATTTTTTGGAGGAATTGGGTTTGTGTGCTTGAAAGCTGTCTTTGGGGTGCAGTACACAAAAATTAACCACGGGCGAACTGAGTTGTGCAATATTTCCAGATTTGGGAATATTTTGCTTCCTGATCATTCAGAAGTGGAATAAGTGCAGATTTTTTGGGGAAATTGGGCTTGTGTGCTTGAAAGCTGTCCTCTGTGTGCAGAACACAAAAATTAACCACGGGCAAACTGAGTTCCCAGATGGTTAGATTGACGGAGGATGTGCATTGGTTTCCAAGTGGTTGCAGGCAGGGTGCGCAGTGAGGTAGAATCCTTTGTGAACATTGAACTATTTACATGCGGCTGTACGCGATGTGACCATTGAACTCAGGACCTATGTGGGACCCGAGCACACCCTCAACAGGGTAGTTCTGGACATTTACGCCAATGAATAGTTAGTCAGTGCGAATGAAAGCGAGGATGCGAAGACTCACGACTGGAAGAAGTGGCTTGGCCGGAAAAGAATGGACCTACAGGGCCGCAGTTAGATTTGACGGGGGAAAACACAGAACACGTACATTGAGCACCACCTGAAAAATGTATCCCAGGCCGGGTCTGAGGTTCCATGGCGTAATCCTCATTCAAATTCTCGTGTTGGTGCCTTTTGCCAAGAGAAGCAGAAGGAGCTCTTGCGGAGGTGGGGCCAAGCACATGGGATGGCGGTGCACCCCGGCCGTCACCAACTCGCGCAATGACAGCAGGCGGGACTTGACAACAGTGAGCATGTGAAACAGGAGCGGAGGAAGACTCACATTGAACACCGCTTGTAATTGATCTGAATCACCGTTCGAGGCAGCAGTCCCTGGAAAGGCATATTCAGGGGCAGCAGCTGCCGGAAATGCGCTATGATACTCACCATGAGCATTAGAGACGGTAGTGGCAGGTGGGACGGCAGTATGCCCCTACCCGCATACACGTGCGGTATGCACTATCAGCGTCCTATTAGGAAATCGCCTGCCTACAAGCGCCATGGGCACTTCAACTTATTCCAGAACTCACGAGTTATTGACACTGACCTCCTCGAGAGTCTTCTGAGGCGTCATCCCAATCCACCCTTATCCAGGAATGTCCGGCACCCCCCTCTCCGCCAGCTCCGCTTTTACTGCACGCGCCTGGACACTCCGCTAGCGGTCTGGGAGTAGGTGGGTGTCGGAGACGGAGCCTGGACATATACTCTCAATTGACATGTCATTGAATTACGGCCGGCGGAAATAGTCGGGCACACCTTATTGCCAACTTTGAATACAGGCACGTCACGCCTCTTCTCGTCGTAGTATTTTTTCATGGTTTTCTGGGTTTTCTCCAGCGCAGCTGTCGCTTCATCACGGACCTTCTTCATCTTCTCGAAGAAGTTGTTCGCGGCCTCGTTACGCGATTCAACCGCATTCTCGATCCCCTTCCAGGGGTGGTACCCCATGTTCAAAAAGAACGGCGACATGCTGACTTTGTCGTTGTAGCTGAACTTCACCAAAGCGCGCCATTCCGCCCAGTCCGACTATACTCCGTTCATCCATGCATCTAGCAGTTCGACAACCATCAAGCGCTTTTCGTAAATTTTGCCAATCACGCGTCGCCCGACCTACACAATGTGCTTCACTATTGAACGATTTAATTCGCATTTTGAACCCCATGCCACGGAATGCCATTTTGAGTCACATGCTTTGTAATGCCATTTTGTACCTTGTGCTTCACTATTGAACGATTTGATTCGCATTTTGAACCCCATGCCACGGAATGGCATTTTGAATCACATGCTTTGTACTGCCATTTTGAACCCTGTATTCACTATTGAATGATTTAATTCGCATTTTGAACCCCATGCCACAGAATGGTGTTTTGAATCACATGCTTCGTAGTGCCATTTTTAACCCTGTGCTTCACTATTGAACAATTTAATTCGCATTTTGAACCCCATGCCACAGAATGCCAACATGCTTCATACTGCCATTTTGAACCCTGTGCCTCACTATTGAATGATTTAATCCAGCTGAGAGCAGGAGGGATAAGGGAGCAGTTAACATATTTAAGGTTTGAATGGCATTTTGAGTCACATGCTTCGTAATGCCATTTTGTACCCTCTGCACCATAGAATTCTCGAGGACAACGTTTGACTTCGCCATCGAATGTATCAACCTGTTTTCAGGAACAAGTTGTCATTTAGAGGAGTTTATTGTGGGTTCCGAGGTGGTAGCGACCCAAATCATGGCCGAAAATCTATACGCCGCAATAGCGGGTGGTCTCTCATACGCATCTCCAAACCCACAATATTTCCAATTGGAACGACGGAGTGAGCGAGATGCCAACCCCACTAGCAAGTACAAGTGGAATTTATGTGATCAGTGGTCGTGCACTCACACCACTCCATCCGTTCACAATCTCGCAGTGCTCATCCTGGCGTCGCCGGTTGGGTTTGACATCGAAGATGCCGCCGCGTGGGATATGGCGCCTGCGTGGCCTAACCTCGTCCGACTTGTATTGGGGTCGGCCATGGGGGTGCGTTGCCCTCCTGCCATGACGCTTCACGGGCTTCGCGTGTTTGCAGAGCACTGCAAAGCCCTGAAATTCCTTGCTATCACTGTCGACGTATTCACGGTCCCACCTCTCGATAACTCTCCTCAGACGAGAATCCCCCAGCAGCAGCTTTGTTCTTTCGACGTCGCCAAGTCGCCGATTCCCGACGCGCGAACTGTCTCCCGATTTCTGTCCAGTCTGTTTCCGGACCTCTCTGAAGTCAGAACTCACAATGAAGGGTTTTGGGAGGATCGAGACTCAGATGATGAAGACGAAGAAACCACCGCGGCGCGTTCGTACCACACTCGGTGGAAGTGGAAGGAGGTTGAAGGGTTGATTCCTATAAGACGACAAGAATGCGCCCAGTAAAACACATACACAGGCTTCAATAACCAGGAAGCAGCTTCGGATGCAGTAGGAACCGTGTCTTTCCTTTTTCGGTGCAAGAGCTAACTCTGGGTTTCAAATCCATCCGAAACATCCGAATTTCAAATCTGCTGGTCAAACTCTTTATAAAATCATTGGGTTTTTTACATTCCTTTTATAGAAGTGTCTTTCCTTTTTCGGAGGGTGCAAGATGTTGAAGGAGACCCGCCGGTATGCTATCCCTATCTTTCCTCAGATGCACATGAAACACATGTGCTCCTGTCTATTCATGAAGGATGGCATCTTGCCTCCTATATATATTTCCATGTGCTCGTTTCTATGAGCACCATATGTTCCGATATCTCTGACTCACTCCTCTGATGTTATGACTCACTCTACCTATATATATTGCGATGCCCGCATACTCACCTCAGTCGATTCCACCTTTGTGTGTCCGACTGAGGTGAGTTTTACTTATCTGACTTACTTCCACAATGCTTACATCTTACTTCTAGTTCTTACAACCTTGTTCTTACTTTAGGTAGAGTCCGACAATACAGTCGATTCCACCTTTGTGTGTCCCGACTGAGTTCTTACAACCTTGTTCTTACTTTACAAGAGTTAACTCTGCATCTCCAAACTGACATCCCTACCAACCTGCATTCAGGATCTGAAGTTGTGTTTTTTTCTATAGAAAATGTTCAACAGGCAGCCTCGTGAATGAATTCGATTGTATAAGCATCGGTGGTAACGATGGTGAGCCTCCGTAGACAGACGCTCTATACATACCAAGCTTGTACCTCGCTGTATAGAGTCTGTTGTTTACCGCGGGGTCCTGATCGTAGTGCTGCCTTATTATTGGGGTTGGGCATTGGCCGATCGATACAGGTTTTGACAGGTCTGTGAATTCTGCCTTCCCTTCACTGTAGGATTTTGCCTTCCCTCTGGTGATGGGCGTCCGGGACGCCCATCACTGTACAGACAGGTTTTGACAGACCTGTGAATTTTGCCTTCCCTTCACTGGAAATTGTCTCTCCAGCAGTGATGGGCGCCCGGGACGCCCATCACTGTACAGACCGGTTTTGATAGGTCTGTGAATTTTGTGTCTCTCCAGCAGTGACCGGGACGCCCATCACTGTACAGACAGGTTTTGACAGGTCTGTGAATTTCACCTTCCCTTCACTGGAAATTGTCTCTCCAGCAGTGATGGGCGTCCGGGACGCCCATCACTGTACAGACTGGTTTTGACATGTCTGTGAATTTTGCCTTCCCTCTGGTGATGGGCGTCCGGGACGCCCATCATTGTACAGACAGGTTTTGACAGGTCTGAATTTTGTCTTCCCTTCACTGAAAATTGTCTCTCCAGCAGTGATGGGCGTTACAGACAGGTATTGACAGGCCTGTGAATTTCGCCTTCTCTCTGGTGATGGGCGTCCGGGACGCCCATCACTGTACCGAGAGGTATGCCCCGGCCTGTGAAATTCGTCCTCCTTCTCCGGATGGGTGTCCTGATTCATGTATTCGCTGTAAGGTCACACCAATAATTTTCAATGTGAAACAGGTGAATAGCTAGGGGCAAGTCAACAGAGAGGTAGTGTCCTCCCTCTAGTGATGGGCATCCGGGACGCCCATCACTGTATGGCGTGGTATTGATGGGCGTGTGAACGTGCCCCCCCTCTGCTGATGGGCGTCCGGGACTCTCCATCATTTGTTTGGGCTGCGCCCTCACCCACACATTCTATACGATGTGAACTACAGATCCAAGTCCAAAAACCCATGAAGAGTCCCCCCCTCCACCATTGGCGCACGCTGGGAGCTGATCCCCGTCCGAGGCGGCCGCTGCCGCCTCAGGCACCGAAGCAACTTACCGACACGACATCTCAGAAATGGAGAGAATATGAAGACCCACCCATCGTTAAGCCAATTTTTCTGAACTGAAATATTCCTTTGTCACTCAGCGGTTTGGTAGCCAGGTTGCATAGCAATTGTGCAGTTTTGGATATTTCAAAAATCTGTCTTAACATTGCACGCAAATGCTTACTCTTTGCAACCGGGACAAGTGTCTTAATTTTTGTTAAGTTGTGCTAGAAATGGAGCACATTTCAAGATGCAGGAAAGCGGAAACAATTGCTGATTGTGAACAAACAAGACCACACTGCACGGCTCTGTACAGTGATGGGCGTCCCGGACGCCCATCACCAGAAGGAAGGCAAAATTCTACAGTGAAGGGAAGACAAAATTCACAGACCTGTCAAAACCAGTCTGTACGGTGATGGGCGTCCCGGACGCCCATCACTGCACCGAGGACTATATACTCTATCCTTCGCCATCTCTCTAGTGGTGTATGAACTTCATTATTTGGAGCATATCTCTGGTGCAATATTAGTATATGAGCGTCCCGGACACCCATCACTGCAGGGGGGAATTTTCCCACGCTATGCCGCTCCCTCTGATGGGCGTCCCAGACGCCCATCACTGCACCAAGGTGTATGTTCTCATACTTGGCCCTCTCTCTCGTTGTGTATGAACTTAATTAATTGGAGGCATACTTTTATTGCAATGTTAGTGTACGGGCGTCCTGTACGCCCATCACTGTAGGAAATATAAATTTCCCATGCTGTGCCTCCCTCTGATGGGCGTCCGGGACGCCCATCATTGCACCGAGTAGTATGTTTTCATCCTTGGCCCTCTCTCTAGTAGTGTATGAACTCAATTACTTGGAGCATATCTTTGTTGCAATATTAGTATCCGGGCGTCCCGGGCGCCCATCACTGCAGGAGGGATAATTTCTCACGCTATGCCACTCTCAGTGATGGGCGTCCGGGACGCCCATCACTGGACCAAGTGTCTCATACCTGGCCCTCTCCCTAGTTGAGTATGAACTCAATTATTTGTCAACATATTTTATTGCCATGTCAGTATACAGGCATCCCAGACAGCCATCATTGCTGGAGAGATAATTTTCCCACGCCATACCACTCTCTCTGATGGGCGTCCCGGACGCCCATCACTACTGGAAGTGCTATGTTCTCACACCTGGCTCTCCCTAGTTGTGTATGAACTTAATTATTTGCCAACATATTTTATTGCCATGTCAGTATACAGGCATCCCAGACAGCCACCATTGCTGGAGAGATAATTTTCCCATGCCATACCGCTCCCTCTGATGGGCGTCCCGGACGCCCATCACTGCACCAAGTACTATATTCTCACACCTGGCTCTCCCTAGTTGAGTATGAACTCAATCATTTGGGAGCATTTTTTTATGGCAATGTTAGTGTACGGGCGTCCCGGACACCCATCATTGCTGGAGAGAGATAATTTTCCCACGCCATACCGCTCCTTCTGATGGGCGCCCCGGACTCCCATCCACTCTGTCTGCCAAAGTGCCACAGTAGTCCTCAGAGCCACCTACACGAGCCCTTCCCATCTGGCAGATGCTGTTTTGGACGAGAAAAAAATGAAAAAACCTACATCCACCTTTGTGGTCGAGCATCCAGCTCATTTTCACCCCTTCAGCCTCATTCCACCGCACATTATGTGTATGGATCTATTTTGAAGGATGAGCCAGTATTTGTTCGAAGTCCATGAGTCCTCACTATAGCAAGGCTCCAGTTCCGAGGATTCATTGTGCTCCGTCATCTCAAAGGTGATATTAAGACCATATACTGGCCTTTAAGCTCCCTATATATGCATTACGGAGACCGGTAGCCGCATAGTTGATGAGCCGGTGTTTTTCAGCTCAATCTGTAATAACGACAAAAATCCCTATGAGCAATATTATTTGCATGCAGGAAACGTACCAGTGGTTGAGTGCCTCTTATCCGGGTATTCGAAATCGGGCACCAAGTTGGGCCCGAAATTTGATACTTGAAACACCCCTCCCCTCGTCCAAGAGCAGTTGGATAGGGCTTTAGATTATCTTGAGAGCGTGCTAGATCAATCGGGACTGTCTGGAGCAAGCTCTTCGAGTTTACCTCCGAATTTTAATGTTCCGAGAATGAACTTGCGGCAAACCCAATAAAACGATTTACTGTAACGTCGCGATAAATCGCATAATAACACTCGAGATTCTCTACGAACACCCTCTGGATTACGTTCCCGAGCATCCCGAGACTTCAGCAACGGGCGCTGTTGGACATTTATTTCGAATGGACCCCGAGAATTGGCAAGATCCCACTGCTTATTCCAGAGGCGGACACATGGGGCAAAGTCTCTGTAAACCCTTCTGGACAATGGGCAATCCATTCTGATCTGGAAATATTGTGAGAATTGAATGCAACCATGAACTTTATGAAATTCTGGCTTTATGACATCATTCATAATCCACGCAAGTCTTTTGTCTGACAAAACCAGGCAGTTTGAACAAATTCCAGGCTTGCTAGATGGCGTCCAACACCCAAACAGCCTGAAATCCAAGATTATCCACTATGAAATATTTTGACAGGTTTCTCTCTATCACTAATTCTGCATGAATTAGCCCGAATTATCTAGCACGATGTCATCCAAATCCATGAAGAACTGACCGAGATCTGAGGAATTCTTTGAAAACATCCCAAACAGGAAATTTTTCATCCGCGCCTTTGGTACTGCCAATGGCTGTAAAATACACCATATCAAAAAAGCTAGGTCAATCAGCGAGGTCAATCGGAGCCGAACTCCCCTCGTGTGATGTATTCTGCAAAAAAATCATACAGTCACTACCATTCAGGCGCGATAACGAACGGATCCTCGACCCAGATCGTCTCGCCTGTCTTGATCTTATGCGTCGCGACAAGGAGGCGGACGTCAACGCGCGGGGTCCACTGCGCAATGTCGAGGCCTCGACGAGCTGCGAGGACGGATGCGGTGGTTCCGAGTCTTTTGGAGGCGCGAGCGTCGCGAGAACCTTGCGTACGCGCTTTTCGCTCACCGTCCACGCAGGAAAGTCTGCGAAACCGTGCGTGGATCTTCGGGATCCCGAGGGTGGGGGGCGCGGCCTTGAGCTGGACAAGCGCGTCCCGGAGCTCATCGTCGCTCGGGGACGACATGGTGGTAGAGGACAAGACGCGAATGCCCGATTTGGCGGACGCACAACAGAAATCAAAGGAATTTTGGGCTTCGAACTCAGCCACAAAAATATTCACCCAGGGCTGAGAGTGCCCCCAAAACATTCGACAATGGCTCTTCATATAGGATGCCGAGATGCCCCATGGTCTGTGCGTGGGAAGTGGCTGTGTTTTGGGGTCGTGCCTTATCAAAAAGCCTGACCTGATTCGAGGTCACCCTTTCCCCTCGTGATCCACGCCCCCTTCCAATTAGTGCTCCTTCTCGTCCTCCTCGTTCCCCTCTAAAACCCCCATACCATTGCGATTTGGCTATAGTAATCCTATCTTGATTCTTGGACAAAGCAAAAATCCCAGTCTCCTCGCTGTCTCGGCGTTTTTTCGCTTACCACCTTCTTCAAGGTCTACGGAGTCCTTGCACTTTTCCAAGCGCACTTGCAGCAGCCTGCGGTACACCCAGAAGCTATATATCTTCTTGAAATTACCCCGAGGCACCCATAATCATCATCAATGGCTTCAGGAGCTCCCAATCACGATCCGACCTTATCTTCTGCACCTGCACCCGCGGCTTCTGCCCCGATGAACCTCTCTAGCATGGATCTCGCACAACTTCAGGCAAATGGCATGCAGGCAATCCCAGGGCTCGATCCGACCCAGCTTATGAACCTCTTGAGGCATCTGCCGAATGTATTTACAAAAGTACGTCCATTCGCCGATTTTAATTCCGATTTCTTCTGCTCGACTGTGTTCTCGTGCCTTTGGCCCCTTCCTATCCTTTGCTACACCCTCCTTTATTTCTTGAATCCCAAATTCCGCGCCCTACACGTGATCGTTCTGCGCTCATCACGCCTCCGCGTCTTGCACGCCGCCTCACATGACTGTAAGCGCGAAAGCCATTCACTCTCGCGCTGCGTGTGGGGTATCAGAGCACGAGCAGACCTATCGCGCTGTGCGTGTATATGATCGGAGAGGGTATAAAACCTGCCTGTTTTTTTTTTTCTAACCTCAATCTATATTTTCTAAACAAACTTCAATGCAGCAACTTGCCGACGGGACGCTCAAGGAGGACGCCGCCCAGGCGCTCTCCAACCTCTCCCAGTTCGCCAACGGCGGCGCCGACCCCGGCGGCTTCCGTGTGAGCGACCCGGGCCCGTCGTCGCATCCGCACGGGCCCCCGAGCCTCGCCCACCTCGACGCCGTCCCGCACCAGAACGTCAACATGCTCGGGACGGGCGGCATGCCGAACCCGCCGCCACAGCAGCAGCCCGCAGGTGGGGACGGCGACGAGGACGGCGACGACGGCGAGTACGTCGACAAGCCCGAGACGACGGAGACGTCGCCCCGCAAGGCCACTGGGGGAGGGAAGGGCCGCGGGCGCGGCGGCGCGGCGATGGGCAGCGACGAGTGGAGCCGGCAGCGGAAGGATAACCATGTGCGCCTCTTGTCCTTTTTTTTTCTTCGAAAAACAAAACGCTGACTTTTTCACAGAAAGAAGTCGAGCGCCGCCGCCGCGGGAACATCAACGAAGGGATCAACGAGCTGGGGCGCATCGTGCCGAACGGGTCGGGCGAGAAGGCCAAGGGCGCGATCCTCTCGCGCGCGGTTCAGTACATCCACCACCTCAAGGAGAACGAGGCGCGCAACATCGAAAAATGGACGCTCGAGAAGCTGCTCGTGGACCAGGCGATGGGCGACCTCCAGGTGCAGCTCGACGAGATCCGCCGCATGTGGGAGGAGGAGCACACGAACCGCCAACGCGCGGAGCAGGAGCTCGAGGTGCTGCGCGGGAACAAGGCCACGGCGGCTGGTGGCGAGAAGCGCAGCAGCCCCGATGGCGGCGATGCGGATGGCGGCGATGGCAGGAGGCAACAGATCGAGGTATGACTGAGATGAAATAACTGTATGTAGCTGTGGTGAAGATCTCTTTAGAGTCGATCCAAGGCGCCGTGAGCAACGCGGACGATCCTCGTTGATGTCACGTAGAACAGATGTCGAGGAGGCCAGGACGTTCAGTGAGAAAGTGAATTGAAAACGACGATACAAAGAAGCAATCGAATTGGGCATTTAGTTGCACGGTCGTAGAAATTGAGTCGCGGCGTGAGTCCGGAAACATCGGGGAGCGTGAAGAGGATTGCCATCTTCGACCATGTGCCAAGCAAAGCAGAGGACCTAGACTCGTAACCAGTCTGCCTACGCCGTTCTAACAAGGTGCGAGCTCAGGAGAGGCGAGGAACGAGTCTCCCTGAGTGGAAGACAAGGGTAGCGAGGAGCAAGCTTAGATAACTCTGAATACATACACGTGATCGCATTCTTCTTGACGTCCCATTCGCGTCTCTTCTCATCCCTCGCGTGCTCGTTCCATCCTCTCTCTCACACATCCAAATTTCGAGTCCCACCCACCCACATCCTGTTGCTCACGCTTGGTTGTTTCGGGTCGCCTCATTCATCGGGGCCCGTCTCATCCTTGTGTACCGGAGTCGAGGCCATCCGCCGCTTTCATCCCGCCTCGCTCGTCCCCCACCTCTCAGGGTGAGTAGACGCTTCAGCGAGCCGGCCGCGGAGCGGCCTTCTCCCCCGCAAACCCTCATCATCCATCACCTCCTCCTCGTCCTCTCTTCTTATAGCGGCCGTAGGCCGCCCTCATACTTCATATATTCATCTATATATTCATTATAGCGGAGCCGACGACGCCCCCTTGTCGGGCTTGTTGCCGTAGGCAGACTGGTACTTCTTGGATGTGTCAATCGAGCTGGGGCGGAGTTTGAAATTAAGTTAGTGTGGCTGATGACGCAATGATGCAATGAGCTGCGGCAATTCCGGAGATCACGGTCCGAAGTTGATCGCCACTAAAACTACCCTCAGGTTTTACGGTGTTCTGTCCCACAAATACAAAATGTAAGGAGGCAAAATTGGAGGGATACAATTTTCATTCATTTTCCCTGCTTCAACCAAAAAATAAGCTTCAAATTGAGCACAAAATGAGTAAGATTTTTAAAAGGTCACTTGAATTTCAAACTCTGCGACAGCCCTTTTGGCGGCTCCGAGAAGTACCAGCCTGCCTACGGCAACAAGCTCGCCTTGTTAGAACGCCGTAGGCAGGCTGGTTACGAGCCTACAGAGGACCTACTAATCTGGAATTGGTGGCAGACCGAGGATTGGATATCTGTGGTAGGTGCCGCGGGCCTAAGATGAAACAAGGCCAAGCAAAATTTAGAAAACGAAAGCGTCTCCAGGAACCGGTATCGAAAAGGGAAGAATATATGGAAGCTAGATGTGGTTAGGATGATGTATCGAGGAAAGATCGGCGGCGGCGGGCGTGTGCTTGCTTTTCGGCAGATCAGCGGGCTGTGTCGAGCCCGAAGTTTTATTCTTCTGTGCTTAACCGACTCCCTAGAGTCCCCAGAGCTCGAGCGTAGCAAGATGATGAGAGTTGGGAGCAAAAGACAAGATTTGCTCCTGATTGGCCAATCCGAGTCAACATGATAGACCACACACAACCCGTTTCTTCTCGCCACAACAACCTCCCGTGTGCCTCTGTGCAGCCTGATTGCAGTCGTACTGCTGGACCTTTTTTTATGCACCTCACGGAGCACCAACTGACAGTCCTTGATGCTGTAGTATTACATTCAATTCAGCAGGGGGTGTGACGCGTGACATCGTGAACATATTCGTCAATTCGTCAACCCCCCAGGTTGACCGTGACAAACACAAAAATTCGTCAAGGGCAGAATTGCACGGATTTTAGAAAAAGAAAAAGAAAAAGGAAAAGGAAAAAATACATACAAACCACGAAAGTAGGAACAGTAAGAAAAAAAACAGACACTGTGAGCGAGGGGTCGAAAAGGGTGTGCAGGAGATTTCCAGGCGTATGCGGCACTTTGATATATCAGAAGTCCTCTGATTATCGGAGTGTCGTGATATATCAGGGCCTCTAATCAGCGGTTAGTCTGATATATCAATTTCCCCTCAACTCCCCTCGGCACAACAACACGCGCTCCGCGTGATTTGGGCGCCCACCGTTGGCCCCGCCGCCCGCCGCGATTGATGGCGCTCCACAGCCACTATCTTAATATTATGGTACATTCAAGGACCTCCACCATCTTAACTGAAACCTTTCTTCGCGAGGGAGAAAATTCGTCCTCGATGCTTTATCTCATATCTCTCTACTCTGCCAGATCGACGCTAACCTATTTCCATAGCTGCATCAAAGCCCTATCAGCGAGGTAAGTAAGACTTGATCCAGTTTTCGCTTGCACTCAGTACCAACATACCGGCGAATTGATAATGCTGTAGTCCCCGAGCTTTCGTCTGCTACCTGTTTTTTTTTTGCGGTTAGAGTTTTCCAGACAGTCTTGACCCCGTTTCCCGTCCGATATCATATTTCGTGGCATGGTGTGTACTTCTTTCCCGTTTACTCTGCATTCACTCAAATCTCTATAGGCCATCGTATCCTGACCCAGTTTTGGCCAATGGAAATGAGTGTTTGCACGTGAGGGTCAAACTAGATATACCGCGCAGATCTTTAAACGTAGTTGTATTCAAACCATTTATCCTTGAGTATTTTTAAATGATGATTGGTTACCTCTCAACACGCCGTGGTTGCCGGAGCGAAGCGAAGGCATGTCTTGTTATAATGCAACAGATGGTCGGTTCCATAGTGAGGCACGGGGGTTAAAATGTCATCGTGAGACAGCCAGCGCAATTTCCGTTGTGCGAATTTGTCCGCTCTCGCCCCTTCCATTCTCTGAACTTCGTTTCCATCGCAGTTCTACGGAAACGTGTCAATCGAAAAGGTTATAACAGACATCCAATCAGGGGGTTGGTAATTTTTGGTTCTAACTACAACAGCGAGCTAACTGTTGTGATAAACAGTCAGCGTTCTCCATGAGAGAGTTGGTGTCGTTGACCAGAAAGTTGGCGCCGTGGACGCGAAAATTACTGTCATCGGTGAGAGCGTGAGCGCCGCCGCTGAAGCAAAAGTTTTCGACAAATTGAAATATGTGGTGGCACATTACAACGCCGAAAACACAGCGGAACTGTATAATACTCTCAAAATATATTTCCATATCGCAAACGAAACGTGTGGTCATCACAATTCAGCAGATTTATGCCCCCCCGTTCATCTGCCATTATCACCATTGTACCCTCGCGGATATGGGCCCAGCGTCATTCGATATTGTCGTAGATCCTGCATTCCTGCGTAGTGGACGCAAGCTCATCATCCATTTCCATTCCCTCCCCATACTGTTTCGATGCTACGTGTACATCTGGCGATTATGTACAACCCCGGTCTGCCGATAAAGTGTGACGCACACGCATGTCTCACAGCCTATGCCCGCCATCTTACCACGAAGAAACCATTCGCCGCATCGAGGAAGACCCAGAATGCCAGATAATTTTAGAGACAATTGCATTCTCTAACGGGATAAATGCCAAAGCTCTCCTCGACAGCATCTCCTTGGGATTCTCTAGCACTCTGGATATTCTCTGGCAAGAAAAGGGTCGAGCGGAAGGGAATCTGGCGGGGTATAGACTCTATTGCCCTCACCGCAATCCTTTACATTTTCAACCACGTGACTCCATTGCCCTCACCCCAATCCTTTGCATTTTCAAACAATGTCAATTCCAGTTCCAGAGCCATTTTTTAAAGCACGCGTCCACGGAAGGGATAGCCCTGATCATTGTGGTCATTTCTAGCGATTCAGATTCTGCTCGGATGCAGAACTGATCTTTGCAGCGGCTAATCAGTGCTTTACATTTTCAAACGCGTGAACAGAGCTTAATGTACTCAAACTTCCATGGACAGCTCTACCTACGGTAGTGTCTGGATATCTACTTCGCTAAAGTGTGCGCTAGATCACAATCACTCAGCATGTAATATAAATAAACACACCGTTGTCTAGAGCCGCATCAGATGTATAGCATATCCAAAGATTAGGCCAATGGGGGCAGTATTCCAGGTGCTACAGGTGTCCTACTCAAAACCAAGTTTTTCCGGAAGAAATTCTATTACGTAAAAGGATCAAAAATACCGGTATCCCATTCGCTGTGGATTTTCAATGCGAATCGAATGAGCCTATTTTGAGGGGAAACGGTTGAGAATTGAGCTCAGGGCAGCTGTTCTCGTGAACTTGCCAAAACAGAAAAAAACGGACCGCGCCTGTTGTACCGCAAACAGCTGTAATTCAAGTGCGGAGAGGGGAAATTCTTCGTTATTGTTGAGAGTTCAACTACCTAGCTTTTATACAAGAAAGAGACAAACAAATCGCAAACTGGTAAAACAGGATAGTTCCTTGAAACCAGGGGTAGGGGAGTGGTCGCCGAACCCAGAAAGGTAGAATTATGATGATTAAATTGTCAGGGTTGCGCAAGCGTGGACTGGGACCGGGGAGAGTTCAAGAAATGGATAAATACAGGAGAGAGCGTGATGTCGGGGACGAAGGGGCGGGGATGTGTGCGAATGGGACCTGCGGGGCCTGGCGACGGTGGGTGGAAACGGAATGCGCTCTTCATTTATATGTTCCGGAAGGCACAGCCTGTCATTCATCGCCTGATCACTCGGATACTCGGGTTGGATTCCGGGGTGTGATGCCACGCGGAGCTTCAGATGTATGCGGGCCAATCAACAAGGCCGCATTTTGAACACTTCGGAACAACCCGTCAACCCGTCAACGGCCGGGTGCGGGTGGCCCGGGATTTTCAATGCGAATCGAATGAGCCTATTTTGAGGGGAAACGGTTGAGAATTGAGCTCAGGGCAGCTGTTCTCGTGAAAACTTGCCAAAACAGAAAAAAACGGACCGCGCCTGTTGTACCGCAAACAGCTGTAAGAACCTCTCATCTTCGTCGCTCTCGCTCTCCCTCCCGCCTCGTCCTCGCCGTCTCTATAGCGCCCCACGTTCGTCTCCGAGTCCCTCGTCGTCCCTGCGTCCCGTATCCCTTTTTTTAGCTCCGCTCTCAGCCGCGCCGTAGGCACATCACCGGACTATTAAAGGGAGCGAGGTCTCCGGTATCTTTGAAGGCTACTATCTCTCATGGGGCCGCGAGTTTTGGTCAAGTATGATGACCGCCCCCCAAGCAAGCTACTCCCTGGTATCTACAGCATTCATTTTCCAGCCGCCTACTGACTTAGCCTTCAGCTCGGGGTACGCTCTTTGCATCTAGGCCTGAAACGATTGTATCGGACTTTTTCAAATGGTTTACTCTAAACGTCTTGCTGTTTTTGTTTCCGACGTTTAGTGGTGCGCTTGCCATCCTTGCTTTTGGCATTTGAAGGCAGAAACAATTAAACACTCATGTTCGTGAAGGCTCGTTTGCTGGGACCGGGGAGAGTTCAAGAAATGGATAAATACAGGAGAGAGCGTGATGTCGGGGACGAAGGGGCGGGGATGTGTGCGAATGGGACCTGCGGGGCTGGCGACGGTGGGTGGAAACGGAATGCGCTCTTCATTTATTTGTTCCGGAAGGCACAGCCTGTCATTCATCGCCTGATCACTCGGATACTCGGGTTGGATTCCGGGGCGTGATGCCACGCGGAGCTTCAGATGTATGCGGGCCAATCAACAAGGCCGCATTTTGAACACTTCGGAACAACCCGTCAACCCGTCAACGGCCGGGTGCGGGTGGCCCGTTAACGGGTTGACCCGTCCCGGACCCGTCCGTCCCAACCTCTGTGGTTATCCCTTGGCCGGACGTGACGGGTACCCGTCGCCCCGGGCGTCAAAGAGACGGCCGGGTCGGATCCCTAGTTGTCCGGCACTTGGACTGAGTCCGGTGGACCACATAATGTCTGACTGCATGTGTATTAGCCAACATAATCATGAAAGAGTGAAAGTGCCCGGGAAGCCAATACTCACCGGTTAACACTCAATACGGGGGGCAATTTCCTTGACCCCTGCCAGTGCCAACACTGCGAAGGCTGGCTCACAGCCACTATTTCGGTTAGAAAAAATCTAATGGAAGAGTTAAGAAGGCTTCAACACAGCCACTAAAAAGTGTAGAACGTTAGCACAAAACGAGTGGTCCCTGCTATGCTATGTGCAAATCGATGAACACGAGCGCGTAGCGACGCTTTCGAGCTCTTGAACGCACCTAGAATGAAGGGATTTGGACCAGGAATGAGCTCGGAAGACACGCGACAAGATGAGGCACGTATGGTTGCAGCCAAAACTTCATGACAAGCCGCAATTTTGACCCAGGGCCTTCTAGATTCAGGATTAGGCATGAAAGTAGGTATAGTTTGTGTGTAAAATTTTCGTTTCAAAAAATTGGGGTGTCTCATAGCGTGGGAAAAAAAAAACGCAAAATCTGGAGCAAAATTTTCGAAATTTAGTGTACATATTTAGCCTTCTGCTTGCCCCTGCCCTTGACCAAAACCACCCCTCACGACATTGCCTCTGCCCTGGCCTTCCACTCCACCGTTGCATCAACCAATTCAGTTGCACGCACTCCACGGTGCGACCGGTATTTCTTGACGGCAAACTCGGCAATTGGTCCTGTGGCACCCAGGCGATAGCGATGTGCACGTCGATAGAACCGGCGGATGGTTGGGAGGGGGCAGAGCTGAAGTCCCTCATCAACAAGGTCCTTGGCTTTTTGCCAAGTTCCATTAGAACGCTCCCGGAACCACCGCTTCACCCAAGCCCAGAAATATTCGATAGGATTCATCTCGGGGTGGAACTTGGGCAGGAAATGGCACACCATTCCTGGTGTGGCTGCAATGAGCTACAATTTGAATGAGTAAGTAAATTGTCAGTCAGAAGTAAAATGAACAGCACCAGCTCAAGTTGAGATTTCTGGCCAGCAAAATCCGGTTGGAGTGAGAGCAAGCGCCGCATGCAACAATCAACAGGGTGTTCCTCGTCTTCTTCCTCTGTGTCATTACCGTCCTCACCATACATTTCGCGTTCCTCATCGGCTGAAGCACCTTCGAGATGAGGTTTGCGAGCCTTTGCGAGTTTGCATGCTTTGCAATCACCGATCAATGTCTTACCATTGGTGTCCTTGGTATATCCTCGCTCGGCCAAAATCACCTTCATTCCTTTCGGAAGTCCCTCAAATTCTTTGTATGGGTGGTTGGCAGGCAGATTTTTGTCGAAGGTCATCTTCTGTGCTTCACCCGCATGGCCGTGGGGATTGCTGTCAGGAATTATTGTGTCACGCATTTCCGGAACCTTCCCACCCGGGTTCACATTCATCTTGGTGGTGGTTAAGGCATCTGGGGCAAGACTCCCGTGTGCGGATGAATTATTGAAGATCCAGTGAATGATAGCCTTGGGGAACATACGACGAGCAATAAGAATGGCGATGATGAGCTATTGTTCGATTAGAATTGACAAGAAAAATCAATGCAGGAACAAAATGACTCACCTGCTCTATCATCTGCTTCATATTCCAATAATCGTCACCCGAGGCCTTGTTATCTGGATATATCACTGTTGTCGAATCTGTGATTGCTAAACGAAGCTCAGCCGCCATTTTCTCGTTCTCCGCCATCATCTCCGGAGTGAGAGCAAGAAGACCATAGCGTTCGCACAAAAATGCGGACACCATGATCAAACGACCACGGCCTTTCTTTTTGAGGACCTGCTCGCCAGGCTTTAGCCAGTACTGGTTATCTTGGTAGTCGTTTGAATGAAAGCTGGCCTCATCATGCACAATTTCAATGTGCTCAATCTCATCATCTGGAAGCTCGGGAAGAACCTCCTGCATGTCGGGCTCGGCATACGTCGCGCGAAGGTGTTCATAGGCATGCAACTCTGCAAGGAATTCCTTGCGCCGCCGCTTCACATCCTTGCGCTCATGCCCATCCCAGTAAACACCCTTCTGGTGGCGCTTGCGGCGGTATCCGAGCCTCCAAAGCCATCGCTGACAGTGCCGGATCGAAACAGTCTTCTTTTTGAGTGCGAGTGAGGGAAGTAATGTTTCGTTGATATGATGCTGCAGTAATTTTGGATTGACCTGGAATTAAAGATCAGCAACGATGGGGTAGGCGGGGAACCAAGTAAAAATTAATTACAGTGCCAACTGCAAGTGTTCTCAACCATCGTTGAACACCCAGGTAAAACCCTTAGTCGTCGAGAAGGCCATTGGACTTTTCGCGTTGGCCTTGGTGACTGGGTGCACCATTTGCCTCGAAAAAGCGAGCCTGCGCTGCAATGACACGCTGAAAGGCGGGGCCACGGCCATGGTATTTAGCAACACGAAGTGCTGCCCTGAGACGTCCCATGCGAGGCATCCAGCGATAAAAATCGACGAGAGAAGCAAACAGAACCTCGCTCCGATAGTCCTTCTGCCTGCGTGCTGTTTTGAGGGATGCAGCAGCGAGAGCACCAAGTTCTTTGGGGTCCTGCGGGGCTGCATCATCGAGAACTGTGTCCACCCAGTCCGCAACATCGTCTGCCAAGATGATAGAGTCAACCACCTCATCCCCATATTCTTCCCGTGCCTGTTCCTCAACCTGCTCTGGCACATGCTCCTCCTCCTCATCCCCCAATTCGTCGGATAAAGACTCTTCTTCTGTAGGAAGCTCGGGCAGTTCCGCTCTGAGACGTTTGAAAGAAGCACCAGGAAGGGAGGAAATTTTCTTCAATTCCATCGTCAGGAGAGGGTGCACGGGCCCGTTTCTGGTTTGCAAACATATTGGCAATGGTGTGGGGAGCCGACAGTGACCCAGAAGTAGTGAAAGTCGGTTGGGAGCAGGTTTACCAGCAGAGGGAGCCTCAGTTGCATCAATGGCGGCCAACTGGCGCTTGAATTCATCTTCTGAGATGTGGAGAGAACCGGATTTGAAGGCATCCCGAAGTTTTTTCTTGTTAGCTTGAACCGTTCGCCTAGATGCGCCCCCAACACCATATGCTCCTCTGGAAGTGCCTAAAGGTGGCGATTAACTTGGTGTTTTAAATTCCACAGCAAAGAAACGTGCCTGCATTTTTATTCAATGCCCTGCCTTCCCTATTCTCGGCACTTCGCATCTCAGCGGCATGGTGCTTGGTAGCAGCCTTCTCCCGCTTCTCAAGCCGTCTCTCTTCGCGCTCATCATATGTCCGTGGCTTGGGCTGTGCTTCCCAGGCCTCGAAATAGTCGGTGTCTTCCACCATGTCCAATTCTGTATCACTCTCCCGCAGATCGTCCCCGTTGTCATCTGATTCAGTTTCAGCATTCCCAGGGATAGGCTGAGACAGGGAAAACATCCCCCCGGTGCCCCTGTGCTGGTGAGAGGCGGTTTGGGCGACCCGCGGCATGGTGTGAAACAGGAGGAAGACGCGAGGCGCGATTGATGGATGAGCACAGCCACCGGTTATGTCCGGCCCGAACCGAAAACGCAAAATCTCGGTGGGAAAATATATATTTTCACTTTTTGAACTTTTGCTCCGGGGAATCTGTAGAGGGCCTTCTTATAGTGCTATTTACACAATAACTTGATGCCTGAGTTAAAACTAGAGGAACAGTAGCAATTCCCGAATTGGGATAAAAGTTTGTCACGAAGTTCCGTCTGCAACTATACCTGCCTCCCAAAGTGGCTCGTCGCGCCAGGATGAGGGACCGCATCCCCGAGAACACCTTTCGACCTCGCGTTCCAGCTGCCCATCGCATTCTCATATGGACGACGCCATACTCCGTCCGCGCTTTCGAGGCCATGGACCAAGAAGGTGCCACTGCGGCTATGCAATCGCGCGTCCTCGAGGCTATGCTGGACGCACACGTTCCGGAAACGCTGGAGTCGTACGCGTCCGGGCTGACACGTTTCAGTTCTGCGACAGGTTAGGAACGTCGGAAGAGGCTCGTATGCCCGCGAGTCGTCACCTCCTCGCTCTCTTCGTCGCCGAGGCCCGTGGCACATGCACGGGCAAGTGCATTCGAAACTGGCTGAACGGCCTGCACCTCTGGCACACCTACAATGACGCGCCGTGGCACGGCGATGAAGGTCTCCTCCCTCTCTTGAAGAAGTCGGCGGACAAGGCGGGCATCATTTCAAGTGCCCTCCCCGTGGTCCCATCACCCGCGCCCATCTTCGAGCCTACCGCCGATCGCTCGACCTCAACTCGCCGTTCGGTGCCGCTGCCTGGTCCAACGCCCTCACGCCATACTACGGCTGTCGGCGACTCGGTGAAGTGACGATTCGCAGAAGTTCTCCACACTGCGTGACACATGCAGGAGCACTCGCATCTCAGAGATGGTTACGACGGGTCGCTGTGTTCTCAGTATCCATCTCGTCTGGACGAAGACCACTCTCTCCCTCGGGGGGGTAAGCGGAGAAAATTACCAAAGGAGGTTTTCCCTGAACGGTACAGCGAGTACGGGCGGACTACATGTTGCGGTTTTCCACGACGGTTGGCATTTCTCCTCTGTCTAGTCCAACGATCCCAATGGTTGCGATGCTTGCTTAGATTTAAACCCTCAGAAAGACATGCTGGAGAAGTACCGCAACTCCCATTTCTCGACGGTATTTTTGTGGGCCTGCATGGTGCGTCCTGCTACTCGCGTTCTGGTCTGCACGGCCATGATTAACATGGGAAATAAGCAGTACTGAGATGGTAAAGGAAAAAGGCTCCCGAGAACTCCATAGGTGTGGTAAGTTGTTTTAATAACTTGAACGGCTATAATGTCGGTTGATTCAATTTCGGAGTGTAGTGTATTCAATAAGTAAAGTATGGGTTGGATCAGTAAGTGTACCAATTGGAATGTTTCGTTGAATCAAGTGGCGCGATTTGTTGGGTCAATAAGGACGCGGGGCTATATCATCGCAACAAAACAGGGGGCAAGTTGAGAGTTGTGAAAGGTGGATTGAATCAGCAAGTAATTCGTGCCGGATCAATTGCGCCGCAGATTAACCGTTCTTTAACGATTACCTCGGCGTGTCATTCTACATGTTTGCGCACATCCCCATCTGGTTTATCCCCTCCCTTACGCCGTCCACTTCCACGACCTGATGAAGTTGCCAAAGGGGATGAGCTGGCAGATTAAGGAATGCGCCCTGGACATCGGATTTGAAGAGGACGATCTGTCGTGTAGGATTTGCTACCCGAGCTTCGTGCAATGCCTGCCCAAAATCATGCATATCGTCGTAGCGAACATGACCTTCTGCCTTGGGAATGCCGTCATTGAGACCCGATGATTTATGGTCGGTGATGACTCGCGGTTTCTCTTTCTGCCAAACGACAAACATGGTGGCATCCGGGAAAAGAAGACCCTTTTTTTGATTACTCAAAACCGTGAGGTTGTTGCGGGCGGCCCGGATGGCTGGGGTTTTGAGACCCCAACCGCTGCGCGGCGCTTGGCGGTTGCCGCGCGGCCCACTGCGTGGTGCGCAAAAATAATCGGGCGCGACGTGGTTCGAACCGGGCACCTCGACAAAAACATTAGCACTTGACATATTTAAGGTTTGAATGGACCCGCGAGATATTCATTTCGAGTCACATGCTTCGTAATGCCATTTTAAACCCTGTGCCTCACTATTGAACCCCATGCCCCAGAATGGCATTTTGAGTCACATGCTTCGTAATGCCATTTTGAACCCTGTACGCCTGGGTCTAATTCCTTCGTTTTCCCCCATCACCTTCGCGTCATCCAGCTATTGCAATTCGACGATGCTGTTTTCCCCCACTCTCAATTATAATGGCCAAGAGTCAACATGAGTCAGAACATGAACTAGGATACTGCAACGGCATGGCAACAAATATTTCGTGAAACACACTTGAAACATCGGCCAAGCCCGTAGTTCCAACACAGACAGCCATATGAGCCATCTGATGGCTTATTTGCAGTGCGCAGCATATGGCTAATGGCTTCAAATTTCGGGTGAACCAGAGTCAATTTGACTCTCGAATGACGCCAATTTCATGAGTTCACGCACATCTTACTACGGGGTCCACGTTCCGAGCCGCAGGAGAGCAACTCCACTGATATAATTAATTTTGAAAACCCAAATCGGTCCTTTTGGAGATTGGACAATACTTGTGGACCAATAAGTGGTACATATCACCTGTAAGCAATAGAATTTGAGGAAAAGAAGGTATGGTATCTGAGCCATACGAGCCATACGCCATCAATTTGCGCACTACAAAAAAGCCATCAGATGGCTCATATGGCTTGTGCACAAACTCTCTAATATATTTACGACTTGAATGCTATGAGAGCTTCCCACGCAGGTGCCATGGCTGGAGCAACAGTCAGTGGAGCATTACTGCTGTCTCTGGTAGGATTCATATTGCGGCTTCGACGCCGAAAGCGAAAACAAAGGCAATTATTGGAGGATGCCGTTAACTTTGTGAATATCTGGTGACAGGCAAGTGAAAGGGTCCTGATGGCGCTTATATAATGGCTCCCATCACCAGAATTTTGGCAAATTCAGTCGGTCCATCGTACAGGGTCAACCATCCACATTCTGGACAAACTTTGAGTGTGAGATCGTCTCAGTTTCGCATTTTACAGAGGATGTCCCGGACAGAATTTTTATTTTGGCTCTGATTTCTTTGATAATGGCTTCCATCACCAAAGTTTTGGCTAATTCAGTTGGTCCATCATACGGCGCCAACCATCCACATTCTGGCTAAACTCTCAGTGTAAGATCCTCATTTTTAACAAAGGTTCTAAGAACAAATTGGAAATGTACCCGGGACATCCCCTGAAGATTGATTTTATCAGTTCGTTGCATTTTAATTTAGGGCGAAAGGTACAGTATTGGATGTGCTATGATGGACCAAAGAATTCGCTGTGAAACAGCGGAAGTGATTGCATCAGACGCGTCCACCTGGGGGTCGATTTGAGGTTTACGGTGCCATTTGGTACTTTTAAACATGGAAGTAGCCTCTAATGGCCTATTATGGGTGTAAAAGATGCCTCAGATGACTTGAATCAATGCTACGGAGTCTCTGGTCGATGTGGATGCAATTTGCCATCGAATCTGCCATTTGGCAGGCGGTGCAAACAAGTGCAAAGGGACATTTGATGCCTGCCATTTGCCTGTCACCAGAATATCACCACCATCAACCCGTTCATCGGTAATCACAGTACGAAGCATGTGATTCAAAATGCCATTCCATGGCATGGGGTTCAAAATGCGAATTAAATCGTTCAATAGTGAAGCACATGGTTCAAAATGGCATTACGAAGCATGTGACTCAAAATGCCATTCAAACCTTAAATATGTTACCTGCTCCCTTATCCCTCCTGCTCTCGGCTGAATTAAATCATTCAATAGTGAGGCACAGGGTTCAAAATGGCAGTATGAAGCATGTGATTCAAAATGCCATTCTGTGGCATGGGGTTCAAAATGCGAATTACATCATTCAATAGTGTAGGCTCATGACCAACCGCGTTCGCCTCACGTGGCTGCGCTTATCACGATGGGCGAAGCGGCTGGGATCATTGGTTACAGTTTTGGCTGATCCCGCGAAACATGATTTTGGACTTAGTATTTTCGACCTTCTGCACCTTGAAAAAAAGTGCGGAAACTTGTATAGGAAAAGATGGTTAATTTTCAATTCTAAGTCGAATGACAGCAACTTGGATCGGATTTTACCCGAAAATAAATGGTGCTCTATTAATGCAGAATGAAAAATGAAGGAACTTTCTCCATATAACTTGTGCCTTGAGCTGCCTCATTCTGAAAGTACGGGAGGAGAGGGGACGGGTGTGGATGGGCTAAAAATCCTAAGTCCGAAATCATGATTGGCGGGTCCCGCCAAAATGTCAACCAATGATCCCAGTCGTTTTAGGAACCCTTTGATCCCTTGCTTGTCTCGTGATCAAAGTTTGGTTACCTAAAACAGACTGGTCGCGAGTCTATCAATAGTGAAGCACAGGGTTAAAAATGGCAGTACAGAGCATGTGATTCAAAATGGCATTCTGTGGCATGGGGTTCAAAATGCGAATTAAATTGTTCAATAGTGAAGCTCAATCCCCCTGCAGCATCTACCGTCATCAGCCTCATTGAGTCAGACGACGAGGATGATGGTATTGAGAACATTTCAGGTCCAAAGAAAAGTGTCGCAAACGGCAGAGACTGATTCATCAGTTTACCATGCTGACATCCAGTTTAAACGAGGAACAGGTGAATGTCCTTGGACAGAATCTTCAACATGTTGTCAACACTGCCATCTCCACTAAACGCCTGGCATCCTCATTGTCTTTGGAGGAGGACGAAGAGTTTGTGGTGAACCCACCCAAGAGGGTTCAGGTGTCACCAGGGAAAGGAAAAGGAAAGGATAGAGTCTGCTAATTTGTGTACGAGCTTAAGTCATCATTTGGGAAACAAGTACAATAGTTCTGCCCTCATTCCAGGGCGAAACACGCACCCAATGTGTCTAGTTGACCTGAGTGCACTCAACAACTATCCCCACCTTCCCTCAGTCTGCTTCTCCTCCCCTCTGTCAATCACACAAGTCAGTTGATTATAGATGGTAGACATTTTTCTTTTTCTTGGCCATAACAAGCTACAGATGCTTACATATGGCGCCAACCAGCCCTGTGAGCGTCTTAAGCGACTGATCTGATTCGTGTGATCATGATCGACAGCCCAATCGGGAAGTTTCCATCAATGTTGGCGATTTCGTTGGCGTGTTGAGTCCAACTCCCCTCCTGAAGTGAGATATCAGAGAGGTTGTGCAAAAGCCGTGTGAGCCGCATGCGGCTTTTTTGCGTTGTGCAAAGCCGCATGCAGCACTGTGCGGCTTTTGTTTCTCTATGTATGACACATGCAAACCTTGCATACTGTGCTTGGAATGCCGTTGGTGTTGATTCCAGCATCAGATGCGAGCAGGAAGCGTAGCAAGTGGCGTTTTACGTTGCTTTTACAGCAATATCTCGGCCATAGCCGCACAGCGGCTGTGACGAAGCCAAATAATGACGTCAAAATGAGGCAGGTTACATTTGGTAAGTGGTTCAATGTATCGCATACCACCTAATTTACCTATATATCCTCGAAATCCACATGGATACACCCTCAAATGCTTCAGTTTCTTGTGCGGCTGTGCACAATGCCAAAAAGCCGCATGCGGCTTTTGCACAACCTCTCTATCATTGAAAAGCATTTCTGAACATATTTGAACTCATTTTGAAATACATTACGAAAGTTGTTTTAAGCCCTTCTCCCCCCACCCCATATATAAAATTTCATTCTTGAATCCCCCTTGAGAAAGCCGAAAATGCCTTTGAACGGAATCCGAGCACATGGCAATATTCACAGAGATCAGGGCTTGGCCTGAACCGGCCGGGCCTGGCGGGCTTGAGGGCATGAGGCCGGGCCCCCAACACCACTAGTTGCGCCCTGTATCAAGGTCCACGCAAGACGCTCTTTTCGACCCCTCCTCCCCAGACGAACTCAACTCTTCTATTCTCGCACTTGAAGCCGACGGTGGTGGATGCGGGCCTGAGGTGCGTGGTTTTTTCCTTGCACGTCATCTCATACTGACAACCACACCTCATCCCATCTCCGCATGTAGTCCCTGCGACAGCGCGCCATCAAGCGAGCTGAGCTGGATCTACACAACGTCATTGCAGCGGCAATCGAGGCATTGCTCCCCAAGAAGCGCGCACCTGTCAAGGTCGAACCCATCGATGTCGATGTTCCGGCCCCCGAAGATTTCGAGCTCATCGACAATGATTCCGACTAGTACGTGTATTGAATTTTGGGCACATGTGGCTCTCACTAACGAAATGATTTTTTCCCCAGAAGCGCCGCCCTGTACCAGGACCCCTGTTTATACCTTTGGAGGTTAGATCCGGTGACGCGGACAAAAATGGATTGAGTGGTTTCACCCTCTTTTTAAAATTACGGGTGTCCGAAGCCTTTCAAACTCCGCCATCAACTCTAACCTTTTTCGTCGTGCTCTCAGTTCCCACTCATGCCGTGCTTGCCGCGGCCACGTAAGATGCCAGAAAAATAAGTCATCTTGAACGCTTGGTCCCTCTGTAGTATTCACACGGTTGCAGTTCACACCAAGGAAGGGGATGCGAGGCCGCGAAGCGGCCGAGCAGCCGCTTGTAAATGTGCAGAAAATGCTCATGGTTGCCGCAGTTGGAGGATCAAGCCAATTTGGCTGCGCACATTATGTAACAAGCTCTTACCCGGATCGGACCCCGCCGCTTAACAACAGACTAGCTGATGATGGTTGTGCGCGCGCATGATGATCATCAGCTGAACATCATTGTTACTGGATGATTGTTACCATGAGCCAGATATATAAACAGAATGCCAGCTTGCTATTCCCTTGCCTCTTCTTGATGCTCACGCGATGCTGGGCGTTACCCGGGGCGGCTCCATTTTTTATTCTTCACTTGAATCCTCCAACAGGATATGTGAATGTTGCCGGTGATTACTTTATCTTCAATTTCTTGTACCGGTGATTGACCTGTTGTTTCTCTAGAGCATGCGAGCACCCCCGGCATCACCCATCATACACAATCCCAAATACCACTGCACGCACTCGCATGCATGAGAAGCTCAAGGCTAGACGAAGGTGTGTGTCATCTCTAGGCCCCTCCCTCCGGAGTACCCCTTCGTCTTCGGGGTTTTTTTTCTCCTTCTCGATTTTTTGTTCCTTTGGCACGATCCCTCTTGGTTGTTGCGGATGTATCGAGCACGCATAATCCGCGGCTCGTCATTTTGTTTCTTCAATTTCACTTTTCTCCGCCAGCTGCCAAGTAGCTCCTAATTGCGTTTTTCTTGCTTGACGTCATCTATCCCTTCGGACTTTCTGATCAAGGAGCAATTGGCTACCCAATATGGAATAGTTGCAGCGGAAAGCGGACGAGGCACGTTCGGTAGAATGAAGGTTCGCTTGTTTGCTCGCCTGCCTTCCTGTCACTCATCTCAGCCCAGGGGGCAAGTTTGACCTTGAATTTTCACGGCACGTGTGACCTCACTTCCATGTCTAGCTGAACAAGAACTTCATCCGAGGCTCTGTGCACACGATATTCGGACCTTTGAACGCGGGAATCACCGTCGCCTTTGCAGAGAGTGTTGGCGAAGTTCAGACCGAGCTTCATGACGGAATCAAACGTATGATCCGAGAGATCAGCCTTCTCTTCATTGGTGAAACATGGTCTCTACGCAGGTGTCACATCGTCTGATGCATTGTCAGGTTTTGAAAACACTGTGTCCAGTGACGTGGAAGGCCTTGCTCTAGCTACACTAGGTGACAAAAATGATTGACCGATCGGTTTTCTGATCATATCTCCACATTCAGACAACATTTTTGGGTTAACCAAAGTGTAGGATTGTTGAGAAGGACCCTCCCGACCGTTCTGCCACTAATGATGAGATCAAAATATATTGATGCGCCATCATTCGGGGCGAAATACGGAAAAGACTGGAAAGCCGATTTTTTAAACTTGAGCTACAATTTTTTTGAGTACAAACCGATTATAGTTCAGGATTTTCTATGGCATCCTATATTTTGAACTGTCCAAAAATATACAGGCAATAACGAGATATCGAGTCCGCAAAACAGCCAAAAAAACGGCAAACTGAGTTAAACCAGCCCAAAACAGCGAAAAATCCATGAAAATGGCGATTTGCGGGCTCCATATTTCATTATAACTCGTGGTAGCGCGCTTCGCGGCAAAGCCCACTATCTGTTCTTCCACCAATCAATGTTCAGCAGAGTTGCAAGCAAGTTCCGATGTTTGAAGCCAGTCGTCTGTGCCGTAGAGACAAGTGGATCGAATTCCACTTCCCACTGTTGAGAAGTGCTCCGCCGCACAGACAGACTTGTTCTCTTACTCAGAGACACGCAGGAAGCATGAGAGCTAGAGCACTATGGCTGTACTGCAGAGCACAACCTGCAGGCTCTACCACAGTCACCCCAAATAGAGTACGGAGCTGATCCGCAGAGAGAGACAGACCAAAATGGCTACTGAAGATCAGTTGCCACATGTCTCTCCGGCAGAGACCTCATTTAGAGCTCTACCGCAGAAACACTTGCAACTGCTTCAAAAGGCACTTGCACTAGTTAGAGGTACTCTACCGCAGAGGCATTTTTTTTTGAAAATAAAAATGACTTTTCAAACAGTTGTAAGAATGCGGTGAAAGGTTGCATTTATGGCAAGGGCTCAACCGAAACACAACTGGCGGATATTTTCGGCCAAACTCTCGTCTGTTGAGTATGAAGAACGACTATGCCTCTGGGATAGCCTTCCTGATGATATTTCCGTACAAATCCATTTCGTTCCCTTCCTCGTCAACGAGGGCCCATCCACTTATTAAGAACGCCTTACCGTTAGACTCATCGGCACCATCAATCAAGTTCTCACTCACCGAAATGGACGCTTCCCAGGCGGGGGCCCACGAGTTGCGATATTCCGCGATTTTGCGGCGGAACGCTTACCTCTCCGAATTGGTGGAGTGAAAGAGGCAGTCTTGAGAGCCATTCTGCTTAGCGTATCTCATAATCAATAACTCAGATGGTCAAACAAAAAAGAAAAAGGGACCTTTTCTTCTTCTTATTTGTTTCATCTACCAATCTTTTTGGTAGAGGGGCGGCAATGTTGGCATCGTCTTTGGAGCAGTCAGCCCCAGCGTTTTCGAGTATTTGCTCATGCGCCGCGCTGTCTGCGTCGACGGAGGTCAATAATTCGGGCTCTTTGGAGCCCGCAAGGCACTGATGGCGGGGAGTTACGCCATAAAATTTTACAGGAAGCGAGAAACATTGTCTCGGAGCAGGATTAGAAGCTCATCAACGGGTGGCCGCCAGCACTCACTAAGAAAACACAGTTCTGAACCCAGACCGGAGGAGGGCATGTAGTAAATGTGTAGGCCGCAAAATCCGCGAATTTGATCGCCTCTTCAGGAAAATCTCCCGCACAAAAAGTGACTGCAAGAAAACCCATGGACATGGTTAATTTGGTCTGCGGAACCGGCCCAGACAGAGAAATTAGCCTCTTATTCTCGAGCTTTATACCAGCCTGGGCTGCGACGGATTGCGGCGACCACCGTGCCCCGTTGCACCACATTAAACTGCAGTCAAATTTCGCTTCTGAACTGAGGCTCAAAAAGGGGGGAAAAATTACAATAGACTTATAACCGAACTTTTTCTCAGAGTCTTACAGCTCTTTGCGGAACTTAGGGCGCGGCTCATTTTTTATCAAAATTTGATGTTTCCACCAGGATGGCTGCTCTGAGCTCAATTCCCAACCATTTCCCTTGAAAGTATGACCATTGAATTCGCATTTCCATTCCGGAGGGCATGGGTTGAGTGAAAACGGCGCCTCGGGAGGCACCGAGGATCGTTAAAGCATGCTGGGCTCGCCAGGAATCGCGAGGCCTCGCTTTGAGTCCCTCCTCATTTTTACATGCTTGGAATCAACTTGAAATCCTTTGAACTGACGTCATGAACTCGCCCTTAAAGTTTGAGTGAGAGGGAATTTTTTTATGTGAGTCTTACTTCGTTTTCCTAAGCGCCGTGGCTTTACTTGAACGGAATGACCTCATCACACTGTCCGAACTCGGAAAATACCGGACAAGTGCGTGACGTGTCCCGTGATCAAGCCCCCTGAATTATTTGAGTATTAGACGAGTACTTCAAACTCTCCCACAACATCACGCACTTTTCCTCATGAATACCGCGCCAGGGAGTACCGAAGGTGAGCAAGTGCTTCCTCGAGTGATTGTGTCGTTGACCCGGGTAAAGCTTCAAGCCAGGTATTACTGTTGACGCAGAAGAGGCTGGTTGAAGCACAAGAGGAAAAATTACTGCTGGACCACAAGATACGCACTATCGAGGAGGAGCTTGCGAAAATGAGGTTCAAATCGAAATCCACATTGGGCGAGATGGAAACAAGGGGTCAGACAAAGGCGACAAGCCGTACGCTTGTCTTTTGGCGCTTTTTATTCCAGGCTAACGCGATCCGTCCATAGCTCGCATTGGAAGTCATGAATCCCCCAGCCATATTTCTACCCGGAGCGTCTTGGAGAAAGAATGCAATGGCCTCGGGGAGCTTGTGCCACAGGTCGAAAGACTGCAGGAGCTAGTCAACGGTCTAGAGGCGGTATTAGGACGTCTGCGTGGCGATATTGACGAGGTCCTCGGACTGGACAGTTACACAGTTAGTAGTACCTGGCGGAGTAGCTAGCGATTTACCAGAAATTGAAGAGCATTACGCGATCAGAACCCATCTATTTTTTTCCCTACCTTTTCAGAATAGTTGGCGGACGCACCTGTTACAACCCAGTTTCTGAGCCTAGAGGGGGAGATATATATATATGTACTCACCACCTGACGCTCCTTGCTCACGTTGATGCCGGGGGAGATGGAGCCTGTGAAGCCCGGCTCCTTGCTGAGCTTCACCAGCTGCTCCATTTGCAAGCCATTGAAGCGCCCGCCTTTCGCCAGTGATGAAATGCAATATGAAAGATTAGGAATAACTTGCCTTTAAGTGAGTCCCAATACTATAGTTATAAAGCTGGTTGATACACTTGTCGATACTTGAGATTTTGAATTGAGTTTAGAGGAAGAATAAATAAAAAGTATAAATTCTCGTTCAAAGGTTTCTTAAACCGGATAAAAAACTTGAAGTTTCTGACACCATTAAACCCATTTACAGACTGTGCAGATGGGTTTAATGGCTTCTGAAACCTGGAGTTTTGTATCCAGTTTAAGAAACCTTCAAATGAGAATTTATACTTCTCATTTAATCTTCCTCTAAACTCAATTCAAAATCTCAAGTATTGACAAGTGTATCAACCGGCTTTATAACCATAGTATTATTCCATACGATCTGGTGCTCGATGTGGGTGGTAAATGGCAGGAAAGTGAATCTGGATAGATTGGAGGCGATTCCATCTGTCAAGCTCGTCAGCAGTTGTTGAAGCGTCGACCTGCAATGGAAAGCCCTGACCTTTCCGGTAATTTTCAGCTATTCAGATTATTGCCGGCCCCATCCTCTTCGAATTTCATCAGCAGTTCTGACTCCACAAGATTATTTTGCTTTATTCTCGTTCAGAGTAGAATGGGTACCAATTTCTCGGTGGAATCAAGTTTGTGGGCATGGAAGGAGTACTCCGAGAGACTCACAGAAAATTTAACCACCGGCGCCTCAAGTTGTGTAAATGTTTCTGTATTTAGGCAGTTCTGACTCCACAAAAGTATTTTGCTTCATTCTGGTTCAAAAGTGGAATGGGTACACATTTCTCGGTGGAATCAAGTTCATAGGCATGGAATGAGTAATCTGAGAGACTCACAGAAAATTTAACCACTGGCAACTCAAGTTGTGTAAGTATGTGGGCAGTTCTGACTCCTCAAGAGTGTTTTGCTTTGATCTCGTTCAGAAATGGAATGTGTACGGATTTCTCCGTGGAATCGTTCATGGACATAGAGTGCTACGAGAGACCTACAGAAAATGTAACCACCGGCAGATCAAGTTGTGTAATATTTTGGAGATTCAACCAGTATCAGCTACCACACAATACTACCGGAGTGCGTAATATACATACTACGTTGCTGCTATACGCTACTACTCAAAGATGTTGCCTGTAGTAAGCTTGATGCTGCGGGCGGGCACAGAGAATGCGGCCGTCAAATTCAGTCTGATGTCCAGAAACTATTATGTGGGTGCGAAATCTTGTAAGTCCGGTGCTAGTTTAGTGAATATCCATCATTAAAGTGTGTCTAGATGAACACTTAGAGGCATGAACCATTGGTTTGTCGTCGCAAGCCCCTCAAATCTCTACCATCTGAGGAGATATGAAAATCGACAACACTCATTCTGTTCTAATCCGTGTAGAGACACCCGATTGTATTTCCAGCGCCCGGATGAGAATGGTGGGTAGCCGTAGATATTGACAAAGAAGGTGTGTGCGGTGCATCTCTTCTGTGTGCTCTCCTTCAGGTGAAGCGTAGAAAATCTACCGTCCTACATTCAACCCCAACTTTTTGCAGGTAACCAGTTCCGGAGTCGTATCTAAGACAACGTAAAATGGCCCTTACAAGTCTGCAGATGTGCTCGACCTTTGAACCAGCAGCGAAAATCTACCACCCCACATTGAACCACAACTTTTCGCAGGTATTCAACCAAATCCAGAGCAACGAACGTCCAGCGGTCCGCAGTGGCCACCAGCTGCGAATTCGCATGGAAGACCATGTAAAACAACTCTTATAAGTCTGCAGATGCATTCGCTCGACCTTGAACAACCAGCAATAAATCTAGCGCCCCGCATTCAACCACAACTTTTCGCAGGTATGCAAATTGAGCGTAACAAATTTCAGACAGTGCGCAGTGGACCAATTCCGCTGGTCATGCTTTTCAAAATGCCCGCCATTTGAACGTACCTCTATTGTGCCAGGTCACGCTTTTCAAAATGCCAGCCCTTTGAATGCACCTCTATTGTGTCATGTCATCCTATCCTACTCTTTATAAAATTACAAGATGTGCCGGCGCTTCGCTCCGGCGATGAGAGCCAAACCAGAGTGATAAGTGTCAGATATTAAAATTGAATTATCCACAAACATCAAGCAATGGTATTGCGAGAAAAGAAAAAGAAAAATGAAGGTTGAACACACTAATTTCAATAATATTGATACTTCGTCAAGTATGACGACCGCCCTCCAGGCAAAACGCTACCCGGTATTGACGACTTGCAAATATTTCTAATTCATGACTAATTCCTCTGCTCGCTCGTGGTACACTCTTTGCATCTCGGCCAGAGGCGGCGATGGCAACTTTTTTAGACCTTGGAAGAGCCAGCTTGAGCAATCCACCAGCGAAAAAGAAAAAGGAATCGTACCGAAAGAATTTGAACCCCAACGTCCGTCGACATTACCATGGAACACGCAAAACCTAGTTTATTTGACGGAAGGTTTTTATTTTGTGTCTTCGCAGCCACAGAAAGACTCCGGCCCCGATTCATGCTGAGATCCAGTTGAAAAGGATAGCTAATTTCGAGCACGGTGAGAATATGGACACCAGAAAGAGTGAGCAGTAACATATCCAAATTCTGTGTGCTCTCCGGCGTAGTTGTCGTGCACCTTTTGAAGGTTATTCATGTACTAGCATCCTCTGAAATACTATTTTGATATGTTTTGTCAGCCATTATTCATTCTGACAGGACAGTAAAGGTGCAGGCATCAGTTCTGCAAGATGATCTTGTGGTTACACCGAGTACCTCGTTCACGCCGTCCAGATCCCTTTTAACACCATGCCAGGCGTAGCGCTCCACCCAATCCATCTGGTCCATAATTGTCTGAGTTTCTCTAAAAAAATCCATGATCTCTGACAGGCCCCGACGCACCCCTCAACTCGTTTCTGGATTCGATTTTTTATGTGAGACGTGAGAGAAACGGCTTGTGTTTTGACCGGCGCGTTGATGAAAGCGGTTCTCGATCGGACATCCGCATGAGAACCGAAACAGAAACAGCCTTTTTATGCGAAAGGTTCCCAGTCACTACGCATTTTATCAGTGGTGAAAAAAACTGAGGGACCAGGTCTATCCATTTCCAAAAAAGCCGTCCCAGAAGATATCTCAAAGTCACGCGTTTCAAAATGTCGTCCATTGAGAGCTCTACACTGCCATTTTGGATATATGTTTCTAAAATTTCCGGCCAAATATGTCGCAGATGTTGTATGGAATATGTCACTGAGCTGATAGAACATATTTGTGAGATATTTCCACCAAAAATGTTGCAAAAACATTCAGTCAAGGTTTACATGATATTTGAGCAATGTATCCTGGATGTTTTCTGACGTAATCTTAGAAAGTCCTCCAGGGATTGGCTTTACTTTATTGTGGGAATGTTCGAACTTCGCAATGTTTTAAAAACATCTGTCACAAACGGTGGTGTACCAAAGGGTTGGGAGCCCCTGGCCAAGCAGCGCCAAGGTTTAAGATGCCATTGTGGGGCACAGGCATCAAAATGCCATTGTGCGGCACGGGGCTCAGAATTGTCCCCACAGAGGACAGCCGAAATATATTTTTTGCCCTTGCTCGTGGGGCGTTCAAATCCTGAATGCAGGGAGTCTATTCAAACATCAAGTGCTTATCCCTGCTGAACCCGACTGAAATACATCATAATTCACCGGATGGTCGGTTCCATTGGATTAGCCGCTACCGCAGTGAGTCTTCTCCACGGCGTCAGGGGCAAAAGATTGATTCACGGGGTATAGGTACATACCTCAGTGCTGTGTCAATACAATTGCATTTGTTTATTTAAGCATGAAACCCTTCTGGTCCCTGCCGCTCAACGAGGAGGGCACAAGACAAAAATCTGACGGCCTTGCTCGAAATTGCGCTGGCCATCACCCGGCAATCGAGATTTGTGATACATACCCAAATGAGCTTGGGATCCTGGAATTGGTGATTTGGACAGTGCTGTGTCAATACAATTGCATTTGTTTATAAGTATGAAACCCTTCTGGTCCCTGCCGTTCAACGAGGAGGGCACGAGACAAAAATCTGAATGGACACCCTTGCTCGAAATTGCGCTAGCTATCACCCGGCAATCAAAATTTGTGATATGGACTTAGATGAGCTCTGGATGCTGGAATTGGTGATTTGGACACATGATACGTGTATTAACGAGAGCCCTCGTATCACATTGTACGTGTTTGCCCGATTCCTTATGCTCTCTGTTTTTCTCACCCGCTCCAAGACTCGCACATCTAATTTCCTTTTGCTCTCCGGGTTCACCCGACAGATCAAAGATTGTTATTTTCCACCTTCCCGATCACCGTTCAACATCCGCTCAAAAGGCAGGGTCTCCTTTGCATCTTTCTTTGTTGCACCCCTGCCCTCTGGAATACTCTCAAATACAACATATCAAAAAATTAGATCATTTAAACTATTAAATCTAGCATGCGAGCCATCCCACTGAAAAACAGTTGAATCTGAGCTATTAGGTTATCTCAAGCGACTATTCACAAATCCCAAGGTACCATGCCCTCCGTATTTTCAATGCCAACAGAATGAGCATATTCTCACGGAGAACGGTTGAGAATTGATCTCAGGAGAGCCATCCGACGCAAAATTCATTGAAAAAAAATAAAACAGTTGTGCCGCCAGCCCTTTTGGTGTCGATCATGGGCATACAAAATTGACTCGTCATGATACCAGATCACCACCCGTTTCCCAGAAGCAACCATTCCTTCAACCTCCAGTGTCTTCTAGTGTACAATTTCGTTCAAATCGGCAGTCACGCGTCACGCACCCCCCTGTCGATCACGAACTTTGGACGATGTCACGCGTCACTCGGGCCTCTGTCGAACCTCCAAGTGGTCACACAGGCCCCAAATTGCCTATAAAAAAAAAAAAAAAAGGCAAAAAAGGCAAAATTTTCGGTTCAAATGCCGAAATTTTCGAGGGTGTCACACAAAAATTCGGCGGCTGCCGAAATGTCGAATACATAGTTAAAATGGGTCACGCGTCACACCCCCTGTCGATTTGACATCTCAATACAGTCAATATCTTTCTCAAATCTTAATGTTTCTCCTTGAAATAAGTCCTCACCACCGATCCTAGGAATTACTAAAAGGTCCCCGGGGTCGACGCTGCCTTCGATACACCGCCCTCGTCGTGCACGATGTCGACTTGTCCCCATATGGCCTCCCCAGCAATACGGGTGTGCACCTCCCTCAAATCTTCGTCTATTCCCTTCAAATAACACGGGAACACTCACCTTGGAATCCCTGCTTAGCCCCTGGATGGTCTCGGTGTCGACGCGGCCTTGGTAGGCTGTGGACGTCGTGCACAAGGTGACCCTTTTCCAATATAGGCACACCACCAAGAAAGGCATGTATCTCTTTCAATTCTTCTTATTTTTTCTTAACCTAATGTGCGCACATCGACGTTAGGACCCCTTCTGCCTACCTGAACGTTTGCTACGGTCGGCGCCGCCTTAAATATGCCGCCATCGCCGTGCACAAAAGAACGGCATGTATCTCTTTCAATTCTTCTTATCTTTACCAGAACCAACGTGCGCACATCGACGTTAGAGCGCCCTCTACCTACCTGAACGCCCGATGCGGTCGGCGCTGCTCTCAATACCTCAGCATTGCCATGCGCGACCCGGTCTCTGCTAATTTAGGACCCCCAGCAAGATAGGTCATATCTTGCTCAGTTCTTCGTCTTTTCACTAGAACCCACTTGCGCACATTAGATTTAGGACCTATACTAGAGCTCTGTTCAGTTAGCTTCCGCCAGTTCTATGTACAAGAATAAATTACTGTAATTCGTATTAATGGTACAGGATATCTCCTGACGTTCTATACTACTTAAATGGAGACTGAGATCAAGTAAGGACAGTGCGATATAGGTAAGCTAGATAATAAGGGGAGAACAAGGACTAAGGAGCGTGAGGGCCGTGAAGGCTGCAAATAGATACTGATCATATACACGATGGGAAAAGAGACAGAAAAGGTCCATGGGCTCTACCCGCGGCCTCTACCCATCTTCTTGAATCGGGACATGGCAGGGGCAGGGTCAGATGCTGAAGCAGATGCTGACTGGATGGGTTGGGGGATGGAGCAGAGAAGAGGGAGGAGGATGCCTCAGCACCGTTGTCGGCGATCAAGGGGGCACCGGCCCAGGCGGGGAAAGCGGCACTGAAAAACGGTGGTGGGGCTGGGATAAGTTCCCTGGCAGTTTTGGCTCCTTGTCCTGCGAAACAAATCAGTCACTAAGCACAAGACAATATGAGGGCTATTCACAGGTCCACATCAGCGGATATTCCCCCATACTGTAATGTCTGGCTTCCGGTCGGAGCTTCCATTTACGCTCCCTGCTCTTGGGGTCAACAGTCCACATGATTGTTCCTGTTTTCTAATCAGCTTCCACGCAGAGTGCCAATAGGAGCGCTGACCAAATTGCAACTTTTTCAGAGTGGTACTCGCCATCATAGACGATAGCTTTGTAATGGAGGTGTCGCTGGTGTTTAGGTGCGAACTTGGGCCATCAATCACGAGTTCTTCCAGATTTTCGAACAAGGAGAGTGCCACACTTGATAACTGGTCCAGCTTGAGCCGAAAGTTAACATCAGACGACATGAATGACAAATGGCAAAAAAAAAACGCACATCATCGCTGGTTACAACCGATTTCGATATTCGAAGACCCCTGATATTCGAGAACGACAAGCCGATCTCTGAAAAAAGCCTCTCCAGCGGCAAATTCGTGAGAAAGGCGAGGTTCTGAATGTTTGTCAAGCGTTTCGCCAGCGAACGAAACACAGCAGGCGTGTTGTCCACGTTCAACGTCCTCACATCAACTCGAACATTCACCAGGCCAGGAAGATCATAAGCCAACAGTAGTGCCAGACTGCCATCAAAATGCTGCATGCTGGGAAGTCCAATTGGGTTTGCAATTGGGAGGGGCTGTACTTCCACCTCCAAAATCTCGGGAAATAGAAGCTTGACTCCAGTCAAATTAGGATGTTTGTTCAGAACATTAGGGATTCTGTTCTGCGTGTTGGGACTATTGCAGATTTCCAATGTTCTGAGCGCTATTAACTGCCCGAGACCATCGGAGAGCATATCTCCCCAAGTATGATGCAGTGGTAGTGCTTTGTTTGGGATGGTGAAGAGGAGGGAGAGATGGACTACTTTAGTAGCAGACTCCAAGATGAAGCATAAAGCCTTCCCAAAACTCTCGCTGAAATTAGGATTAGAATTTGGAGGGGATTACAAACTAAAGTTGCATACCCTACTCTGCTGTCCATAATGTCCAAACCTTTGAGCCTGTCAGTTACGTGTAGTCTTCTCACCATGGCAGGATGGTCCGAGCCCGTTGTCCTAAAGGTATCGACCAATGCGTCGATTGTTCGGTGATCCACAGTCAGATCAAAATACAGCCATTTTGTGGCAGCCATGCCAATTGCTCGAGATAAGGTGGCGCAAGACACCATATCTGACGGAGGTAGATCCTCAAAGATCAGACCAAGTAGTTCTGGTGGCAAATTTGAGAGCATGACTGGGGTGCAGTGATATTGACATTCTTATAGGCCTCGGGCTTCATTTCTATGCTTCGTTTTGGTTCGGGGACCAATCAAACTGATCATAGGCGGAGATGAAGGTACGGTCTGAGGTGGACAAAATAGGAAAGATGACGAAAATGTAGCGGAGATTGAACTTTGACAGCGGAATTTTACTCTATAAAATTACATTTTCGATCTCCGCTGTCAAAGTTCAATCTCCGCTACATTTTCGTCATCTTTCCTATTTTGTCCACCTCAGACCGTACCTTCATCTCCGCCTATTATCAGTTTGATCGGTTAAATAGGATGATACCCGGCTCATTACAGCACTTTGCGATAAATATTTTTCTTTTGGTCTTCGGTGGGCTTTACGAGTGAAAATCTGCAAACTTTTTCCCGCGACCCAAAGATTTTTGACGGTGGCTGTGCACCACGTGATGCTTACATAACACGTGCCGGATCGGGGTGACGCCTATGATACAGTAGGCTCACTGCCGCTTGCAGGGCTATGGATGTACAACAGAGGGGCTGATTGTGATGATGCATTGCCACTATACTTCGGCGCAAAGTGCTGGATGCTGCCACTACTTGTCAGCGCTGACCTGTTTTCGACTCTTCGCGAACGAGCGATGTTCGGAGGCGGCGGCGCACACAAGGCGCATCAATCTCTTGACAGCAACTGTCAATGGATTGATGTGGCTGTCAACGGATTGATCTCGGAACAATATAGGCCGCTCTCCACTGGGAACAAAGAAATCTCGTGCAGCCCTCAAGCAAAATTCATGAAACAGATACGTAGTGGAAGTTTATCAAGATTGAAACAGCAAGGCTGTGGTTCATGGCATCATCAAGTTTGCCCGCTGCACGTAAGGTAAGTTGGGAAATTCGGGCAATGACAGCTTACCTGCTGACTGACCGTCCGTCCACCGGCGACGGCCGTCCCGTCCACCGTCCCGTCCCGTCGAGCGTCGTGAGAGAGGCTGTCCCGCCGTACCGTCGACGGACGGTCCACTGGACGGCCGTCTTTGATGCCGTCCGTCGGCCGGGACGGACGGTGACGATCCCTACGCCTATCTTACACATGCCGTTTATCCATATGTAAGTAGTCGACTAATACTAGATACGCAACGGACCGGTATAGAATAACTTCCGTAAACGTATCCGGCCATACTGTATGGTGGAAGAAAGGTCCAGTTCAAGGTTCGGAAGTTGTTTGATTTCCAGGTTCCTTCGGTTCGAACCTGTCGAACCTTGGTCGAACCTGCACAAGACCCCGGCTCGAAAAACGACCCAAAAAATGTGTGATTGTGAACATGTTTTGTCCATCAATTACCCATCTCACCTCAGAGATTCAGTAGAGACCGAATGATTGCATTGAGAATCCAGAGGGCATGAGCTTCTAAGATTTTAAGGGGACCCAGCGACTTTACACCGAATCTTTCTTTGCTGGAAGTGTTTTTTGATGGGAATGCCTGACGCTATTGAGTCGGCCCGGCCGAAATACAGCACTGGCTCTGTCAAGAATGAAGAGCTGCCAAGCGCCTGGATTAACGACTAGGCCCGCAAGAGGAAATCGGAGGAGACAGTCTGATTCAGAATCACGCTGGCTCTCACCTCAAATTCAAACCGAGGGAAATTGCTCTCCATAAAATGTCACGTTTTGTCGGCACAAATAACACGCACTGTGTTGCGGGGATTCCCGACGCTATTGAGTCGGCCCGGCTGAAATACAGCACCGCCTCTATCAAGAATGAAGAGCTCCCAAGCTCCTGAATTAAGGAAAAGGCCAACAGGAGGAAATCGGAAGAGACGATTTCGTTCAGAATCGCGCTGGCCATCGCCTCGAATTCAAACCGAAGGAAACAGGTCTCCATATAATGTCACGTTTTGCCGGCACAATGCCAACTAACACGCAGTGTGTTGCGCGGCTTCCAAGCCCGAGAAACCTATGGTGCGCTCCGCTTGGTCGCCACCAAACTGTGAGTACGCGTTATTACAAAAGTAACCGCCCGTGGGCATACCATTTGACTCATTGAGGAATCAGGTGGCTTTGCACGAACTCATCCTCCAAGGTTTCCCTGGGGCATTCTTTGGGCTGACCTGACAGAAAAGACTATCCATTCTGCTTTCCCTTGTGGGAAAAAGCCGGCTTTAATCAATTTTTTCATCAAAGGTATTGTTTTCCTATTTAGATCTAAGGCGGTTTGTGATTCCGCTGAGTAATTCCGGTGCATATATTGGCTCAGGGACTAAAACATACCCAATTGGAGGTCCGGACTCCGAAGCATCGTGTCCAGATTTTCGACATCTTGCAATATAACACCGCGGAGACCATCCAACGGAACAATTGGACAGCGGGAAGCACATTCTCGGCGCAAGAATTTGTTCGCGATCTAGAGCGTAGCGAGCCTTGTGAACACCATCTTTGGCGTACCCACATTTCTCGTGATCAAAACGTGCGCCTAGCTCAGAGCAAACTCCCCACGAACCCCATCTCACGAGAGCAGAAATCCATCCACAAAATCTGCCATTGACGAAATAATCGTGGCTTGCCTTTTGTCCCGGCCAAAAAACGAAGACAACACATGCCTGGGCCATTTTTTGCTATAAATGCGGTGAAACCACTGTTTTCGGACCGTCTATTGGTTGAAATTATACTAACACTGCCAATGAAATTATTTAGCAGCATAGTATTCCAAATTAGGCCGTCCTAAGTTGAAAAGTCACATTTGAAGAGCGCGCACGCCGAACGCGTGCGTGCTTTCTGCACCTGAGCGCATTCAGCGGCGCGTCCCTGAAATGGGCGCACCTAGGTGACAATAGTCAACAAAAACGACTTGCGTCTGTCACTCAAATTCTGAGGATCGTCGGGCGTGGGCGCTCGGCTGTGCACAGAGCGGAGTACAGTCGGATGGCTCATAATGCATAGGATTTGGCCAAATTCAGCTCATTTTGGGAGGGAGGTCACGTTCCGAGAAATAAAGAGCGTGGAATGCTTCTATTGATGATGGTCGATGGACTGTGGTATTGTTTTTATTCTGTACAGATGAATTCATCTTAGTTTTTTGTTCGGCGGTTGACTACGGCGAAGACATCGTCCTTCTCCGTCATCTCGGGAATTTCGAACGCGCTCCGGCAAAATGGAAAGGACAGATTTTCCATCGCACGGGAAGGCATCGAAAGTTGTGTAACTGGGCACCCAGTCTGATATACCATCAGTGAGAGATGATCTGCCAGAAAAAAGCAACTGATTATTTAAAGTAGCAGACAACGAGGGCCTGGGAGGTCGAGTACGTAAGCACTCCACTACTCGGTATACGCCGCGCTGTCCACGAAGCCTTGACAATCCGCGAGATCTGTTCCAATTTTCACATCCGGCGCGCCTGAAACGATGTGTTCTGGGAGAATATTTGATGTCCTAGCCCCTGGATTTGCTCTAAAATCCCCAAGAGAAAGAGTTATAGATGAAGATGATGATTCCCGCTACCTTTAGGTACGGGTTCTTATAGTGGTCGCGATCAAAGTGCTTTTTGGCGGAGGATCACATTTTCGTCATTGCTTTTTGCGTAAGCATGTTCCCTCCCAGCCAAAATGATTCGGCTCCCTTCAAGCCGCCGTGGTTGCCGGAGGTTGCCGTTGCTCACCCCATAATCCTGCTTACCATTTTAGCCCTGATGAGGTCCGACGTCGGATCTTCATGCCACGTCAATGCCACGTAGTCCTTTGCTTCTTCACTACTCTCCTCCCACTTCGACGAACATGGGCTCCACAATAGCGGCGACTGCTACCTTCCATAATATGCCTCTGTCAACCACCGTAAACTACGACGCTGAGAGGTCTCTTCTCTCTTTGGACTGGGTTCTGAGTTCTGGAATTCGCGCTCGACATGCTCTGGCTTCCGGAATCCTTACGGTACCTTGCATGAATTCTGTCTTTAGCCTTCAAATGGATCTCTGTGTTGTCTCCTCTCTGCCCTATGATCTGGTTCTTGGCCGAGACTGGATCCAATATGGTTGTGATTCTGTTGCCGATCCTCGCTTCTTCCTCTCCTCGGGCATCGCTGATCTTCGGCTTCCACAAACAAGTATTTCATTAGCCCGCCTTTGATTTGTTGCTAATTCTTGTCAGTTTATCCCACTCCCCCTCAAACAGTCCCTACAGATTATGACATGGCGGATCCTGACTTTCAGCATGTTGCCCCTAATCTCGGTACGTGTCAATTCAACACTGCCCCCTTCTGGTGCTCACTTTTTGGCACTCAGAGGTCATGTCTAGCTGCGTCTGTGTAGACCAGCATCTTTGCCGCTGAAACTTTTGCTTTCCTGCCTTCTATTTTCACTGGCAGCTGTTCCATGGCCCGTTAATCCTCAAATGATTGATTGGCTGATTTTTTGTTTGCCATGCATGCTGAGTGAAGCCAGCCTCTCGTGGACGGATGCTGCAAATATTTCATGCTCATACTTCGCATTATTAGTAGAGCAATGTGAAGGCTCATCCCGTTGACATTCAAAAACTCGATTTACAATAGTCTCTAACTCACTGGTTTTACCATTGCTAGTTTATTCCTGAATTCACGTATGCCCTGTTCAAACTTGGTTCAAGACATGGTCGTAACTTCTGGTGTCTGCCACGGCCCTGGCAGTCAAGCGTTTCATTTGAGCCTACATCTTGCTCAAATAGTTTTAGCACAATATATTTGTTGGATGGATCACTCCCTCCTTCTCCTATCCTTGTCGTTGAGGGCAGGTCATTATCTCTGTTCAAGTATCAATCTTGAGTAGTACTCCGGGCGTTGATAAATATGTTCTGGATGCCTCTTGTTAGACAGAAAGCGGAATAAATCCCAAAGAATTCCGGTAGCGGGCCGTGCCGCTCGTCGGCCTTACCGCTTTATGATGATGATGATGATGTTTCCATTATTCTCACTGCAGGCCGTAGCGGCCTATGTCGGAGTCTAGTGTTTACATCAACTGTATCACTAATTTTTTAATCAACCGGCAGTATCTCTCTTGGTCCTTCAGACTTCCACACTTCGTTCCCAGGCCTGACGCTGCGCGATAGCAACGATAACATGCGCGATAGCAAACGTGATTTATGGGGTGTCTTCGTCACGTGAAGGTTGATGGCCGGTGTCGGCAGGCAGAATTCAAGGCTTAAGGCTATCCTTGAGTGGCGGGGCGGGGGATCGAACCCATGAAAGGTTCTCGCCTGCTTACGTGATTTACCACGTGAGACTCCCCCCAGGATGCGTGGTTGCCATTACACCACGCAGATGAAAAAGACCTACTTGTTGGTTGTTTGTAAGGGGGTAATATCTCTGATGAGTTCTACACATCTACTCAACACTGGGAGCCATTTACAGTAACTAAACTTTAGAAAAATACTGTCCTTTCTCCTTCTTCTTGGAGGATCACTTCCGGCCTTCGCGCTCGCCCTCGTCTTCGCCCTCGTCGAAAGAGGGTATGTAGATCCGAAACTAGGAATCAAGAAGCAAAGTGCGTTGTTAATTACAGAGGTCGATCCACTAACCATGTCTCCAGTAACCACGTCTCCAGTACAGCCCTTCCAGCCTGCGGACCACGCAAGGCGAGTATGATTTAGCCCATCTCCCCGTGCTGCTAAAGACGTACTGTAGAAAATGGATTCATGGAGGGTGGCTCTTCTCGGAGATGGCGGGGTAGGAAATACTGCACTAGCGACTCAGGTTCATACCGCTGAGCTAGTGCCGGGGGTCGCACTGATTTGAAAAAGTTCACACTTAACCAGGTTATCGGTGAGGATCGTCTTATTTATTTCATCCATGTAATCAGAGGTACCATTCAAAATCGAGTTAAAATGTGTCAATCACCCACACCGCTCATTGTCCATTTTCAGACATACGATCCAACGATCGAAGATGCATTCCGAAAACACTTCTTGGTGGACAATAAATTATGTTTCCCTAGAAGTGCTTGACACTGCCGGGCAAGGTCTGGTATTCTTGCTCACTTTCGTTGTCCTTGTCAGACTGATAATGTACGTATCAGAGGACTACGCCGCACTTTGCGATCAATGGGTCCGGTGTATCGCCCAGTCTCCTCGAGTGTGCCTCACACACACTTAAACTATCTAGAGCAGGCCAGGGGTTCCTTTTGGTCTACGACATTACCTCGCTACCAAGCTTCAAACGCCTCGAGGTCTTTCTTCAGGCGGTGAGGCGAATCAAAAGGGGTGAGGCAATTATGGTCCTCGTTGGGAAAAGCGATAAGGAGAGCGAGCGCGAGGTAACCAAAGAGCAAGCATTCGAGCTGGCCAACCGCCTGGGCTGCGAGATTATAGAGACGTCAGCCAGAACAGCAGTCAACATAAATGCAGCATTCGCTCATGTCGTTCGTGTTACGGGCAGGGAATATGAAACCAGTAGTACAGCAGAAAAAACCAGAATCAGTGCTGTGCCGGAAATAAGCGACGGTAAGAAGGACACGGATGGGATGTAAGAAAATTGTAACAGTATATGAAGAACAGCGAACCGTATGTGATAATTTCCTGGACCAGAAGGAAGATTTTCTTCATCAGACCTAATGATTTACAGCTATACCGGACTCTAAGCCCCAGATAATATTACTTGTGGTGGTCCTCACTTACCACCAAGCAGCTCATCAGGTGCCCCTGACGATATGTGATCAACTTGCCAAGGCAAAATTTTTGATCAAATTTCAGGCTGATCTTGTATTGAGATATCAGCCGGGGTATCACTTGACTTTCGCAGCAGGAAATGGTTCTATGTGACTCCTGTATTCTTATGGATATTTTCAGATTTATTCAGGGCCTTCCGGGTGCGGTACGAAGGAAAGAACGCTTGGCAGCACGGCCACGTAATTGCGTAATCAATCGGTGTCTTCCGAACAGGGGCGTGATTACTGCAAGACTACTAGAATATCTCATCAGAGGTGGAAGGAAATGTTATGCTTCTGTGTTATTTATTAGCCAAGATTTATCTCACTCCCCGACTGTCAGCACCGAATATTCAATTACTTTGTTCACCGAGTATCAGTACTCCGCGGTGAACTCATAATAGTATCTGATTTAGTGTAAACCAAGTTCAAAAAAAAACAAAGACGCAAAACAACCTTGAATGGTGTGATGCTCTCCCCGTGGCTTTGTTGAACGCACGAAAGGGGATTTGTATTAAATACTCTACAAAAGACAAGTAACTAGGCAACAGGTAACTGGGAACTAAATAAACTGCACTGAGCTTCATGAAGTCAAGGGTACGAGCCGTGAAGGTAGAAATAAAGAACAATGAACACAACCACAATTTGGTATGTTGCCGAGCGCGGCGATTAGGGTTGCGCCCGATCCTAAATCCAACATCCAATGGTATAGAAGTGTTCCAGAGGCTCTCCGATCCAATTCCTCTCTCCCTTGCGCACAGCATGTGACATGTTCAACACCGTTCAACCCAAGGTTATTTCTATACTTTTCGATACAAGCCGTGCCCACGCCCAATTTGATGGCATCAGACAAAATGGCTTGCGCCTGCCATTTTGTTCGCGACGAGCACTGACACTTCCCTCGTGGTTTCTCCACATGATTCGACTGTGAAATACTTGACTAAGCCCATACAAACCATTTATTTGAACAGGTTTGACTTATTCAACATTTTCTTCTGGGAGGTTGAACTGAAGTCAACCAACAGCGGTGAGCACCATACCTCATGTTAAGGTTAGTACGAATCAGTACGCAAAAGAAAGAAAGAGCTCATATGCCCACATCCGTTAGAAAGCGGTTTGGAAACGCTTTCAAATGCACCTATTGTCACGGAATTCCGTCAAGGATTGAGCTCATAGTGAGCGAGACAAGAAGAGAAGTAATTAATTTGCTCTTATGTTCCGCAAGTAGCTATAATGCTTCTTGCTTGAGACCAGTGCAGAGCCATCCTGCGAAAATGTCAAACGAATGTCTATTCAGTTAGAATAGAACAAGCTAGGTGAGTATGATGTAAGGGGCATGTCCGTATTGATCCGCCATGCCAGGACCCCCGACAATCCCTTTGGAGGCTAGGGCCCGAAATTCCGGAAATTCTCGATTTTTGTCCGGACACTTTTTATTTTCCCACGCTTTCTGAGACTGCGAAAATCGCGTTTTCTCGCCTGGGGTCACTTTTGGGATTTTTGGGTCCAAAGATTTCCTCAATTTTTGTCCGGACAGCGAGCCCTAGGGTCCAAAGGGATTGTCGGGGGTCCTGCCATGCCCCTTACAAAATGTACTGCTATGATTTTGCTGGACCAGAAGGCCGTGGGAACATCAGGCATTTCACGCATTTCTTGTTCAACTGTCGTATTTAGACTGACAAGTATGGGTTCAAGCGGATGTCAGATGCTTGTTGAGATTCTGGTTCAGTTCCAGGCCCTCGGGCATCTCGGACTCAGACAGATGGCCCGGCTCTACCTTGCACGGTGACAGTTCGGCTTTTCAGTCATTCGAGACTTAAATGATTTCATTCAAGTCGTCCAGCAGTGAATTCTGGTCAAATTTGGGATTTTGAAAAAGTTGGAGACCGCAAGGCTTGTCAAGAGGGTAATATCTGACTCATGTGAGACAAAGGCTTTCACCACACCCCCGCTCCCACCTCACTACATTTTGGGGCTGTCTCGGCCAACCCCTTGCCTCTGCCTAGTCGGTTGAGGTTGGTCAAAGGTCGGTCGACCTTTGATTGACCTCAATTCTAAGCCGCTCCTCACAAACAGTTACTAACGAGAGATCTACTGGCACATAGATCACAACACGTGAAGGGCCCTCCAAATTGGGACATAACACCGAAAGCAACCCCACTGTTTGTAACGTAGCATAATCCAATCTACCTCCACAAGGATTCATGAGTATCATCCACTAAATTAGTACTAATATTTAAAATCCCATGACTCTAGGTATTCCCTCAAGCTCTTTTTTTCCCCAGTCTACCAGAGGCAAGTCACTGCATTTTGGTGGCTCCTGGACGCACGTGGTAGGCTCGTCCCCATCCGGTATCCAGGTAAATAGAGCCAAATCCATCACTCGCTAACGCTCGGACGACAGTCCTGGATACCTCTCCCTGTTGTGCATTCTTTGTCTGATTGTTGGCTTTGTTTGTGTGATTTTAGTAATTCATGCTTACGTCCCTGTCTCTCACTGAGATCCTTCGTTAACGTCGACTGGTTCACGAGTCTACGCACGTGGGTCCAGGTTTGGCGAGCCTTAGCCGAGGTTGGTCTAGACGCCTCGGCAGGGTCTGCCGGGTAGGGCTGTGCCCAGCCTTGCCGAGGTGCGTGCGAGGCTGCCTCGCACCACTGTCTCGAGATGCCCGGAGTCTCCTCGATCCACCATACAGCTTCAGCTGATTCCAGGCTAAATCCAAACCCAAGCTCTTCAAGGTGTACACGATGGGGAGGATTCTTCGTTGCAAGAATAACAGGGATCTCCGGCCCAATTTCAAACGGCTCAACATTGTTGCAGCCGATGTCCGGATTTCCAGCAACGGATCGATCATCCCTGGAGACGTTGACAGTCTCAAGGGAGTCATCATTCAACGGGTGTGCAATCGGAGGAGCGACCTCCATTGCTGCAGCAAAGGCGGCATTGGCCAAAGCTTGGTGGTGGTTCGCAAGACTCAGAAGAGCCTCGCGGCTCAAGGCCAACGTTGTATGACCGGGCAATATAATTTCTGAATCCGGAGCATTGTGCATGATATTTGATGTAGTCATGTGTTCCGAACTAACCACTCAGAGTGCAAATGAGTGGCCATCGGGGTTGCTGGCCACGAGCCCTCGTCAGAGCTCGGGACACCAGAAACTAAATTGCGTGGGGGCGGCAATGGCTCAAAGAGCGGCAGGTTGACACCGAAGGTGTCATGCGAAAGGTCGAGCCCGCCACCAGCGGGCTCCGGGCCGGCACAGCCGAGCCCGTCTCCCAATCCGCAACGCGTAGAGGGAGGTCTCCCCGACACCACCGAGCTGGAGTTCAGCTCGGGGATGACCGGGTGAGATGTTTTGAGGAGAGGGGTATCAGTAGAGGGTGCTCCGGCGAGGGAGCGGGTGGAAGATGAAGAAGGAGTGGACGTACCTAGAATAGGCCACGGCACGGGGGCTACCCCTGCGTGCACGACATGGCGGGTAGGTTCTATATCCATAGCGTAAAGTTTCGTCGGTTTTGGGGGCGTCGAAGCAAGGTGGCGGTAGTGGTTGATCAGACCGGGTAGTCCAACGAAGCTAGGACGCAAAGCGAGCAGTCAAAAATATGTGATGGAGAGCAGAATGCTAGTCCGGCACACGGGGGGTCGCACGAAATGACTGGCGTAAGTAGTCGATTAACCGAGGTCAAAGATCTACGCTAGGGTTTATATAGCTAATCAGATGTTTGTAGGTATTTAGTGATTGAATAGATCGCGGAGATGTTGGGATGAGACGAAGGCAATGAGTGTGTGTGTCCGTAAAATACGGAGTGCGAGAAAGCAAAGGAATGTGTATGGAAATAAGTCAGAAATGGTATAGGGGGTGAAGAAGGAATGTTGTGTCCGTTACACCTGCTTCTTTTGATATCCATGCTCGCCCACATCGTGATCGATGAGGACCTGACCTGGACTGACTTCACACTTAGCGGAGGTCCTTCGCTGGTATTTTACGGCAATGTTTTTCACTCAATGGCGCTGATTGCTTGTCCCTTCAGTCATCCAATCTGCTCGCCAAACTCGCCACTGCGCTCGACCGCAGTTTCATCTACCTTCAAACCCTACTTCTTGTTTTCTCGCATCAGCGCACGGGCCGCGCCCACCGCAGGCTATTACATTGCCGTGATGCGGTATGCTTTTCAAAACTTATGTCGGCACACTGTTTGGCCCCCAGCCTGCGGACTTTTCACTTCTACACGGACGACGGCTTCGTGGCGGTGACGAACTGGGGTAGGGTGGAAGAGGAGATGGAATTTATAGATGACTGGGATCACCTTCACCGGCCCGCGGTGGTCTTGGACGAGGCGGGGTACGAACATCTTTTTTAATTTCTAATTATTTTTCGCACAAATTACGGCTCTGGTGTCATATATGGAACTGATCCAGGCCTAATCGGGCCTGGCCAGGCCGCATTTGGTCTGCCAGGCCCGATAAGGCCTGGCATGGCATATCACATGCTGATATTGAGTTCCCTGGCTGTCACGGGGGCAGAATTCGGCCGAGTTTTCATCAAATATGAGTACAATTAGTCCGAACGCGTCCGCGCGCTCTTCTCCTTTCCTCCTCCCTGCAGACTGTAGCTCTGCATTCATGGCAACTATTGGGAGGCCCAGAGGTAGCAAGATACTGGGGATTGAGCCCGCGTCCGGTCGCAGATGGATGCCGGAAACACGGTCTCCACGGTCTTCTACGATCTCAAGGGTGCATATAACCGCATTTCGCACGAGGTCGTTATCCGTGAAATGGCAGCTCTTGGGTACTCGCGCCCTCACATACGCTGGGTCGCCTCGTTCCTCCACCACCACCTGGCTCGGAGTCTGGCTCGATCCAAAACTCAACGGTGAACTCCACATCAAAAAAACGTGCGGGCTCGGCAGCGAGAGCTCTCAACGCGGCCATGGCACTCACCCACGCATCCTGGGGCCTCAAACCCATCCTGGTACGCGACCTCGCACGGGTGGCGGTCTTTCCGCGCGCCGACTACGGGGTCAACTGCTTCTTCCCTCTCCCGGCACCGGCCCTAAAGCCTCTCGACAAGACTGTCGCGCGTTGTATCACGGGGGGCTACCGCACCGCATCTCTCTCGGCTTTGGAGAAGGAGGCGGCGATCCTTCCGGTCTCCCTTCGTCTTGAGTCTCAGCTTCTCCACCGCCTTGCCTCATACCTCACTTTACCAGAGTCGCATGGGATCACCCTGCTCATCCGCGATGCTATCCAAACGGCGCCCAAGTACACCCACCGTGCCTCTGCCCTGCACTTCGTCGAACGCGTCCCCCTCGTTCGGTGGCCGACAGCAGTCCCGCCGCGCGGTGCGCGCATTCGACTGCGAAGATCCGAACCCCCCACAGATGTTACGACGGATTCGCGTGCAGGCCCTAAGGGTAGCGGCGCCCGTGGAAAGCGAGGGGGGGCAGTTGATGAGCTGCCTCCGCCTCCCAGCGGCAGGCAAGTCTTGTTGGCTGCTCCCCCCGTAACACCTCATGCACCTCCCACTCAGATCTCCACAACTGCGCTAGCCGACGTCGACCTGAGGCTGGGAATGGAGCAAATCTTTCCGACCTACGCGCCTCCATGGTCTGAACCTCTACCTGTCAGCACCCACATCCCTTCGAAGGAAGACGCCATCGCAGCCCTCAATGCTCACCTCGCGCACCACCGTCACTCGGCCGAGATCTGGTATACGGACGGTTCACTCTTGGAGGGCTCGGCGGGAGGGGCAGCGGTCAGAGTCATTGGACCCGAGGTGCTGGAGCGCATCCTTGTCCCACTCGGTGAAGGACAGGTTGCGGAGGGCGAAATTGAGGGCTTACTGAGGGCAACGGAGCGGGCGCTGAGCAGGGACGCGGATCAGATTCTCATCGTCTCTGACTCCCAAGCTGGCCTTCGAGGCATTCTTTCTACGGCACCTCGCGCTGGCCAGTCCCGCGCCATCGCGTTCGACAAGATTGTCCGCGCCGCCGCGTCCCGCCTCCCCAGCCTGCGCATCACGATCCTCTGGACCCCGGCCCACATCGGCACAACTGGTAACGAGTTTGCGGACGATGCAGCGAAAGCGTCAACTCGCCTACCCCCGTCTCCATCTCTCACCATCTCCCTCACCTCGTGCAAACGTCGGATCGATATCGCCATCCTTGAGAAGTGGGACACCATGGGGAAGTTTTCGTCCACGGGCCGCAGGCTACGCGAAATCGACGACTCTCCGCCGTCGCTCATTCTACGCTCGCCTTACCTCTCCTCAGCGTCGCGAAGTGACATATCCATCATCTCCCGTCTGCGCACCGACTTCTCAGCACTCAATGCCCATCGCTTCCGGTGCCGCCTTGCCCCGTCTCCTTCATGCGAAGCGTGTCCGCTTTTGGGAAATCAGAGTTTTTGGAACATCAGTTCTTACTCCTTTTTATTTATTGAATTGCTTCGGCTGTATTTATCTTCCATTACGATCTCGCTCATTTTGCATACATGTAGACTGGGGGGGCTATGTGATGGATATCAGGGTCTCATTATATTTATTCCATAGATGTACTGGCTTATTATTTATTTCGAGTCTCCATGTATTTTCTTTCCCTTTGATGCCGCATCTGAAGGCGGCACCCTTGTTTACCTCTATTTATAGATGGTTCTCACGGTTGAACACTGCCTTGATGTTTCATCGTCTCGCATCCGCTGAAGTTGCGCAAGGCTATGATTCACGGTTTCAGTGAGTCCATTATGACTCCGTCTGACTCACTTTGTAGTATATAGGGGAGTCCCAGCCTCTTGTCGGGACAACTTACTTACTTTGCCAATCTACCCCCTGTTGCACCAACACACCTGTGTGAACTGAGTTGAGCTGCCAGCTCAATATTCTTATCTGTGAATAGATCAAACTTTGTTCTTTTTTTGGATGGTCACATGTGCTCCGGTCCTTGCACCGGAAAGATGCCCCCCATCCATGTTTTATTTGACCCAAATTGCTTGTGATTTGAGCTCACAATGTAGCACATAAAGTGCCAAGTTTCGCCTATTTTCGCCATTTTCTTGGGATTTTCGCTCAAAATGACCAACTTGTGAGCCACATTGTGAGCTCAAATCAATAACAATTTGGGTCAAAAGATCAGTATACGGAAGAGACGGAAATCCAGCAGTAACCATATAAAGTTTGATTAATCACGGCGTGTCTCAACACATAATCAGGTTTAATCTCTGATTTTGTTTAATTGATTTGAGCAATGATTGGAGATAAGGTGTCCACCAACAGTTTCAAACATGCGACCAGGCACAGTCGCGGGAAGCGGAAAGCACAAAACTATTTTTTATCACCTAGCTGGCCACCTAAGCATTTATGCCTAATCTTCGCTCGCTGTAGCCTTCAGACCCAATATCCACTACGGCCTATTGAAGGCACGCATCCTACGAACAGTTTGAGCCTACTTCGACCAAAATATCTGCATGTTTGATCTTGCGGTGAATTTATTTCGGAGGTGAGTCCAACACGGCCATCAAATCCAAATCCACGATCAAATCCAAATCCAAATCTGCTGCCGGAGTAACTCTTAGTGTGTTTGAGGTGAACAAGGGCAGAAGGCGAGATTGGAGTCTAAACGAGTGTGCACGGACTTGGGCCAGAGCCAGAACAAGAATTATGTCGCACTGTTTCGGAGTGTTCCACCGCGGTGAGAACCTCGGGCATGATCCCGAAATCAGAATGACTAAAGAATTGAATTGTCGGGGTCTTTTGGCCGAGCAGTTCCCACACACGGCGATGAAGCCCTTAAGGACTACGGCATGCCGAGGTGTGGAACAGAGAAATATAACCAAAATGGTATAGAAACCCGAATAAGTAGGCACGCCCAGACCTGATGCAGGTTGCGAGCTGACTGACCAAGAGCGGAATCCCATGCGGATGTTATCTCCTTTTATTATTTGTAACTTGTATAAAAGCTGTAGGATTGTTCGTATGTACGCAGTACACTCTCCCCCCATTTCGCGGGTTCTTGAGTAGACTCGAGACAGAATAAGAATTTGTGTTTCAGAATTTGTGGTTCGATCAGATTTGAACTGAGAGAACTTGCGCTGGTCCCTTCTTCGAAGCTTAAGCTCAGATTGGATTTCTAGCTGCAGATGAGCCTGCGCTGGTCCTCTTTGCTCGTAGCTTTAGCTCGGATTAGGATTTCTAGCTGCACCCCCAACCACTATTCTTCTTGTTCTCACCCACCCCAGAATCGAACAAAGAATCTGAATTTATATTGAATCCTTGCAGGTGATCCGTACCCTACCCCCGAACACACACACGAGATACTTGAGAGGAGTTGTAAATTGATTTAATTGGATTGAGTGTTTAGTTGAGGTCTCTCACTACGCTTGATCTCATTTCTATTTGATTTCACGGCTGCACCGAAGTGGCATCATAGATCCACATAGCTCGGCAGTACGTTTTTATAGACCACCACAGACCTGTAAAGACCAGTATAATGACTGATGTGTCTTTATAGAATTTCAGATTTTCCTGATGTCTCCCATTTCTCCCATTTCCCCCAGAGTGTTTGACATTGTTTGGCAGATAATAATTGTAGCGCGCTTTGTCGACTCGTTTTGATAGTAATGGATGTTTGCAACAATTGCCATCATCATATACAAATTCCGTGGCTTTATCCTCAGCTACGAGTTCGGGAATTTCTGTTTTCAACTGGCAATTCCCGGCATAGAATCGGAGGACCCGGACAGCCGCCGTCAAAAATGTGTGTCCTAAGTTTTTTTAGTTCTACCCGTGTCTTGGCTAACAAAGCCTTGTGCTGCTGTGCTGTAAGATAATCCCAAGGAGTATGGTCTACAATCACTTGAAATATATTTATTTAAGCACCTCATGGAGCTCGAAGGATAGAAATACAGTATGGCTTGCAGATAGCGGTAAATACACGGTACACCCCCGCTCTGTCCATCGCATGAAATATGCCGCAACTGTATTTGACCCGGGTTGACCACGATCTAGTGTGCTCCGCGATTGTCCCACGGTGCTTCGTCCTGTGTGTCCCAACCTCCGTACCCCTCATCGCTACCGCCGATGCTCCCGCCCTCCTTCATACCCCGATCCGTCCGTAAACACACACATCTTCCCCCCGCGCACCACTCTTTCCGTGTGCACTGAAACAGTTCAAGTCAAGACATGTGGCCTGCATTTTGAAAAGCGTGATCTGGGGCCATTGAAATGGCTTGCATTTTGGCCTGCATTTTCAAAAGCGTGATCTGGGACATTCAGAGTGAGTTGAAATAGCCGGCATTTTGAAAAGCCTGAGACACACCACAAGATGTGTCTTGCTTTCACCAATTTTTGGATTCATTTGCGAGGAATGGCCATAATTATAGAGAAAATCCGGAAAGGCAATGGCCATTGTGACACGTACGGATGCGGTCTTACCATATTCACCACAGTGGATGAGGCCCCGTTGAGGCCCCGCCCATGTTCTATGTCTCGCTTGATGGCCAAAAATTACTGCTGAACAGTGCAATCAATTTGACGGTCAATGAAACCCGACTTCGGTACGCCTTGCGAAGTGTTATTTATAGCGGCGGGGAACATTTCACCTGCAGAATAATCAACGCAAACGGAGCTGTTTGGTACCACGATGGAATTGGAACAGGGTGCACCTCAGGGACTGAAGGTAGCATTCACACGAAGGATAGATGTCATACAGCCTCGGGCGCATGTCTGGGCTCGGTTGGTCCACTATCATCACGTTATACAATACCGTCAGTTGTTCGATCACGACGCTGGAAAGCGAGGGCTAGAGCGCTACGATGAACCAACTTTCCTGAGCAAAGTCAGGCAAGTACGGAACATGGGGAGGACGGACGATTACGGGGAAGTTTCTGCGGTGCGGTCGCACCCGCAATCGATGATCTCCGTACTTTTTGTCTTGTTCTTTCTATTCTCCGCCCCACGAGCCCGTTTAAACCAGTTGAGTACATATTCGACGCTGTATTGCGCGTCGGCCGAGCCAAGGCTCTTTAGAAAGCCTCAGCTTTCCTCATAAGATAATTGAGTAAGGAAGAGACTGGGGCGCACATGAATTTTCCCGGCCATTATGTTTCTGCCAGCCTTCGATATACGCCTCGGCGATTTTGCCACTGTCCCAATTGTGATTGTCGGGTCAGAGTCGAGGGCGATTATGTTGTTAATACAAGGAGGTTCCATAGCGCGATGAGGTGGCACGATACATTTTGCGCAGGGAGGCCGGCTTTAAGCTGTCAAGTGTGATGCATGTGAGGCAAGGTGAGGCATCTGAACTCCGCATCCCGGTGATACAAGAACAGAAAAAGAGGGATACCCTGGAGCTGTTTCACTGCGGCAGCTATTGTGCTCGGCTGCACCAGCATGATACCACGCGCCAGGCTGCCTTCCTCCCGTCCAGCTCGACCTTTCTCCTGCAACATGATGTCCAGGGTCGCCGAGAAGCCCAGTGAGATGCTGTCTAGAATGCATCCAGCGTTGATGCCGTTGGAGAAGAAGGCAATAGTAGCAATGATGATCTGCCAGATGGGGTCATCGGTGCTTCTTCAGGAATGTGTCGATGCCGGCTTTCCCATGGTCACCGACTCCGCTAGCACTGCAAAAATTGAAAGTAAATTCATGCCAGGAGAAGGGAAGACATACTCATCAAGTGTGGGCCATCACATCGAACAAGGTCTGGATGGCATTGCCATTCTCATCCACTATTGTTGCGGCTGTATTGACATCGAGAGCCCGATATTTGCGCACGAGCGAGCTAACCCTCTCGCTCTTGCAGCCCCCACACCGCGGCATCTGATTTTAAGTTGAGCATTTTGAATTCGCTTCCCATCAGTTTGGAATCTAAGCGGGTACCTCACGGCGGTTCCTTCAAAGTGGAATCTAGTCTCATGAGTGGATCGTCAAGGGTGGAATGCAAAACAGGAGGTGCAACGACTGGAACTTCGATCCTGGCTAGACCATTTTTGCATACAGTGCAGGGGCCAACGGGTTACGATATCTTGGTGCGTTAACTAGGTACAAGTTTATGTATTTATTCACATAATCGAGGGTGCTGGGTGTTTCGGCAGCATTTGTTTGTCATTATTGTTTGCAGCAGATGCCAAGTTTATCAGCGGAGGCTGATCATATGTGGTGGATGCCTGATGCTGCTCAATCATAGGGGAGGCGGATGCCAAATCATTCACAAGCGGAGGCTCGTTTGTTCTGTGCGATAAAGACATGGTGGAGCGAAAAGAAACACGATAGAAACAAATTGATACACATACAAACACAAGTGCCACAGTAATCAGAAAAACTTCGATGATAAGTGGAGCTCAAATATCATATGACTTGGGATTGGGCCTCTTTGAGGCAGGTGCTGAACCTTTAGGTAGGGGGTAAACACTGAGTCAACATTCTCACAAAATACACACTATACCAGCTTTTTAGCCTGAGGTTCAACAAATTATTTCTTGATTTGAAGAACTTGAAACCATTACATTGGACGCACAACGTGGAAATACTACCATTCTTTAATGCAATGGTTCAGAACATGTTATCTGTACAAGTGGATAAGCAATTGAGAAGTATGTGGGTTCAGTGCCCGAAAATTGGCAGAATTGCCAATGGAACTTCAGATCCACAAAAGATGGGGTCTTCCACACTGGGGCATAGTCCCTGCTTTACGACCGTTTAATCTGTTGCACCGACCTGTTTTCTAGAGGTCAAGCCATTGGCCTGGAATTGTGAAAGTCGCAAACAAATGGGGCATTTTCTTTTGCAAGCAGCCGTTGTATCCGAATTGATAAGGCAAAAGCTGTCTGTCTGAGTGAGAATTATGCAAGTTGTCCTGTCCCCCTTCTGGGCATAAGCATGACGACACAAAGATCGAGTCAAATAATGGTAACCACTGAGGGAAACCGGAGTTCTGAGCAGATAAACCATTCAATGGATGCTAATGGTCCTGTTTTGCCAGAAAAATTGGGGGAGAGACTTGAAAAATCCTGTTGACCTGTGCAACCCGGAGAACCGAATTGAATTTTTGTTCTAACCCACTGTCAGAACCTCTACAAGTTCAAGTCACAAAGTTGAAGCAGTAACCCAGTTACCAGTCCAAGGCAGACACCAGGTCAGAAGCCAGAGAAGCAGTCACAGAAAAATTGCTCAAGAACTTAGGCACATGTCGCCAACATCGCATGAAGCATCAGGAGCCCAGAGGCTTAGGGTTGTGTATGGAGCTCAGAATCAATCACCCATTCCAGAGAAACATGGTGGGTTCAAGTTGTGTGGCATGGCCATTGAACCCAGTGGATACAGCACATCACAGTAGCCAGAGGACATGGAGGAGGGAGCAATACAGCATGCGAGGTATTGTTCGACCACAAGTTCAAGTTCAATTTTACCCGAGAAGGCCGAGGAATATTATTTTCATTTATGGGGCACATCACGAATCTTCCAGTGGTGTGACCTGTGACTGAACTGGTGGTTGAACTGGTAAAGTACAATGCACAGGTATGTTGCTGCCTCTGTTGGACTAGAAGCAGAGACGAAAGCAAGGAGTGTGGGCTCGAAGTAAGTATCTACTCGGGCTCGAAGATGATCGATCGGTAAGCTTGATTGACTAATTGACGGATACTGTTCCGAACATAAAGCAGAAATGACTAATCACAGAAAATCGAACTTGGAGAATTTCTTTGGTTCCAGGGAATGAAATGGGCTTGCACCAGGGGATTCAGGTGGGTAAGAAGTTGAAAAACATATCCTGGCATTTTGATTTATTTCTACGTCTTACCCCACTTTCTTTTCGATTTATTTTCGCGATGCATATGACCAATGTTGCCTGACTAAATCTGTTTGTACATGTAGCAAAAAATGGCACGAAACCCAAGTGCCCTTTCCCGTAAGTAGCCGAACCTAAAGGTCCAGCAATGATTGATCAATATCAATCGGCTGACTGATGTCGGAAAAACCTCGGCCCCATCAAGACATCGAGTTTGCAGAACGATAGTCCATTCGTGACGACAGAACCCTTCTCTGTTGCACAGAGTAGGGGATAATAGCTATTGAAATTCGGACCAGGGAATGACCTCCAGAATGCGAATCTAATGAGTCTAAAATCACCGTCCTGGCGGAAACTGACAAAATAAAATAAAAAACGGCCCACGCCCTAAGTTCTGCAAAGGGCTGTACAGTTTTTCACGGGTCAATGATACAAACAAAATGAATCTAGATGGTCTACACGGACCGCGGGGATTGACAGAGAGCACTGCCCCTCTCTTTGTCATCCTCAGCGAGTTTTTTCTCCTTCGCCCTCATCATCCCCTCTCCCTTTTGGCGTGTTTCCCTTACGGGCCCGCTTTCGTGGCTGCTTTTGTCCTGTCCACACCCGACTACCTATATCACACTTTTCTGTCCTTTTTCCTGTTCTCTCTCCATCACTCCGCACCAACATCACACATGGCCGGAACCACCGACTCCGCAGCGGAAGCTCTCACAGCTCAGCAGGAAAACTCCTGGATGATGACAGAGATCGCCAAGACTCTGGCTTACCTGAAGGCGCGGATGGATACCACGCCGGCGACAACAGCTCTCGAGCAGTTGATTGGTCGTCCCGCAAACCCCCTCGCCTTTCCACAGGGTGCAAATGGTACGTACCCTGCCATCTCCACTTCCTTTTTGCACCCCCACCTGCTTCCCGACGTCATCCTGCAAATCCGGGAATTCAAGTTCCCGCCTGCCTCTTTGGGCCGGCTTCTCGAGACGCATTCGGTCGCGCCGCCTGCGCCACTTCTTTTCGTTGTGGGTCCCAACGGGGGGGCCCAGTTCATGCCGCAGCCGTCGGTGACGGGGGCGTCGGCTCTCCTTCGCGAGGTGCGCGATGTCGTTACCTTCGTGCAGGCATGGATGATTTTCATCTCGGTCTTCCAGAACGAGCACCGCGAGCTCCCTATCGCGCAGGCCCTCGCCGGGTACCTCAATACCATCATCCTGGTCTCGCGCGTGTACCCCTGGGCCGCTGTTCTCGACTATCACGTCGTGCCCTCGACTTTTGTTTTAACCCCTCACTCTGGACCAAAAGTGACCCCCACCTTCACACGATGCATCTCCTGACGCCATTCACCATACCTCCGGCTGCTACTTCCTCATCGTCGAGTGTTCGCGCCAACCTTTCGCAAGGGGATGTCGGGAGGATGGCGTCGCAGGTTTGCTACTTGAACGATGACAGCTGTGGCGGCCCCACCTGTTCCAAGGTATCCCTCCCTCGCCTCCGAATCCGAATCCCAATGTTGACCTACATCTACAGTATCCGACATCGGTCTATCGCAAACCACTTCAAGCGCAGAGCACTGCTGATGGCCCGAGCGCCAGTCAAATCGCTCCAAATAAAATGCTGGCATGAATCTTTGGCAATTTCCTGGAGATATGTACAGTTTAATCCCGGGGCATTCCTACTTCGTTCTCTCAAAATAAAATTTTTGGGTGTTTTCCACGAAATCGAGTCTGTGAAATATTTTTTTACAGAGAGGTTGCGCAAAAGCCGCATGGCGCGCAAGGTCTTTCCATGCGGCTTTTTCTAAACTCTGCTACGGCAATCCAGTGGGTGATATAAAGAGTTCTGGGGGCGCCTGGAGGTAAACGAGCGCAAATCCGCAGGCGGCATTGCGCAGCCGCATGCGGCTTTGCGCAACCTCTCTATTGCTTCTTTGGTACGCCTCTGGACGACTGCTCGATCGCTTTAAGTTGATATTGCAATAGGCGTTCAACGGCGACATTTTGACCGACTTTTTAATTGCTAGAGTGGATATTACTAATCTGCGCTTCGTCTCTGAATTATTCTACTAACTTCGGATATTGTTAGATCTTAGAAAGTGTAGTTGGGACAGATACCGCTGGGCGCCTGCGGAAGGTATGTATGTACTTGACTCTCAGCAGCACGCGAACAAAATTCTCCAGCTTTTCCCCTCCATTCATGAATTGAGCCAGTCACTGGCGGCTGTGCGTGACACGAAAAAAGCTTGGACTGCATGCAATAGTAATGATCTCTCCTCTTTCATTTTCGAGATCTTGTCTCGGATTGTGAGAAGAGCTTCATATTTCTCTTACGTTTGGCTGATATACCGTCTCTGAACCTCAGACATTGGACTTTCCGACGATCGGAAACAATGAAACAAAATGCTACCAAACCGCTTCGATACCGGATGAACTCATACTCAGCGAGGATGAGTTACGCACACTGACGGTGACAAAGATTCACGAACAGCTGGATAAACATCGGGCGCTTTGGAGGGCGGGAATGACACTGATACCCCGCAACTATCGGCTGAAGAACAAAGCCAACAAGCTACGTGCTCTCCGGATTGCCATCGCAGAGCATCTGAGAAGCATGCGCCAAGGCTCAGATATGGACGGCAGCGATACCTTGGGGGCTGGTAGCAGAAGGCAGTCTGTTCAAATGTTGGATGTTATGGGATTCGATGAACTGGAGTTGGAAAAAGGTGACGTCGGGATGGGCATGGGAAGACTTATAGCCGCCCCCGGACGCATAAGGTAAGAAACACGCCGTACAGAATGGTTGCTTTGGTAAATAGACTTCCGTCCGTAGTCTGTACTACATACAGAGATTTGCTTGTCGGTCCTTAGACTCGTAACCAGTCTGCCTACGATGAGCAAAAATTGTGGCGAGCACTTTGCCGTAGACAGACTGGTACAATTCGGGCTGTGGGAAAGGGCTGAGTTCGGAGTTTGAAATATTTTCCTTTTCTTCTGTTCTGGGCTCAAAATAACTTGTTTCCCAAAATTTCAAAGAGAAATGAGGCGGAAGTTGGGTCCGCTGGGGGATGTATACTCTTGAATGTATATGTATACCCTTGAATGTATATCTCACCCTTGTGGGCAATCCAATGCCCAATATCCGGGCGAAGACCGTTTTCGGCCTCCACCGCTATACCGATGCGACCTTGGTGCCGGCAACTGTCGACGTATCCTATGATGTTTCGGTGGGTTCCCCCACTTGCTCCATGAGTCCAGCGATTCTGAATTTACAAAGACTCCTTGGTTATACCATGTTTTTCTTCCAACAGGCTTAATTGATTTGCAATATTTTGCGCAATCGCAGTAATATTGCAGAGAACCATCTGGTAGAACCTGTGGGACAGCGGAACTCATCCCGAAAGACCCCAAGAGAGAGACTGGGTCAAGAAGGTGTCGGTGTGAAGGTGCATGACACAGACGCAATACAGAAGTTGAAAGGTTGGTGGGGTGCACGAGAAGGGAGGGTTCAGATAATTATATGCTTCAATTCAGGTGGGTTGTATGCAGGGGGCGCAACGTCCATGAGCGCAGCGGCGAGCACCGCGGTCAAAGACAAGCGAAGGTGTGGCTGTGTGACAGGAACATCTTTTGATTGTTTGGATTCCGAATTCCAAGCGGTCGCCCGGTCGCTCGAGCGCGTCGAAATCGCTAATTTTAAGTTTCTAATTTCGAAGTTTGGGAAGTGAGCGGTGTTGCTTCGTCTGTTTCTGGCTCCTCTGCTGCTCGGGTCGCAATGAGGAATGAAATTCGAGGGCTCATGATCAAAGAGGGTCCTTAGCTTCTACCTCACCATTTACCCAGCAGATGTTTATAATCTGATTGTAAAATTCCTTGCTGGACACGAAATCGACGTCGATGCATTACTTCTAGCTGATGTCCCAGACTATTGGGATCAGTCTGTCCTCGTCGCAAAAAATCCCGCTGTAGCTGCACGTTTCTTCAATTTATACACGAAAGCATTTATTTCAACCTCGCTTGGCTATGATCCAGACAACAAGAATCTTGAAGGGGGTAATTTAGGTCTAGTTAAAGCCTACTACGGTTGTGTCGAAGCTCAAGAGCGCGGAAGTCTTCATTGCCACACGCTCGTCTGGGTCGAAGGTGGCCTGAACCCGAATGAGATTAAGAAACGCGTGCTTGGAACTGACTCATTCATGCCGTGGTCCGCATACCTTCCGATTGACTTTGGAAAAGAATTCAATTTGAACGATGGAGGTCTTTCGTTTTCTGCTCATGCAAGCCTCTCGATGTTTCGCTGAATTGGGCGAGATGCTTCCAGTACTCCCTCGCATGTGCCACATTTAATCATGTTGAGTCTTCTACTGGGTGCATTAATTCAATAGCAGAAATTACCCTCTTTATAAAATTACGTCTGTCCGTCCGTCTGTCTGAAGCCTTTAAACTCCGCTTTTAATCTATCATTCCGGCAGAAGTGGGAGCCGGCGCGAAGCGCCGGCGAGCGCTTGTTCATTCTAGGCAGATTCCTCATTGGAACTTGAGCAAGTTCTGGAAGCAGCTGGCGTGCTTGAGGAACTTTCCGTGCCAGGAATGCCATACATGGAGTGCGTCCACCTGACATGTAACATAAGTTTGAATGATGTAGGAAGAAAATGGTGGTTCTGACCATCTGTTTCTGTGATGTTGAACTCCTGGGTGATGTTCGTTCAGAAGTGGAATGGGTACCAATTTTTCTGTGAAATGATGTTCATGGACATAAATTGCGTACTCTGGGAAACGAACACAACAATTAACCACCGGCGAACCAAGTTGTTCAATATTTCAATATTTGGGAGTATACTACATGTATTTCCTGTTCATTCAGAAGTGGGATGAGTGCCGATTTTCCACAACAGGAAGCAAAATACTCCCAAATATAGCTCGTCTGTATTCCGGAAGGATTGAGTTTGATGTAATAAACGAATGAAGACTGGAACCAGCTGGGGACTAACGGTGTAGTTCCAAGCGGCCCATTGGTTTTTCACGGAGTCTTCTTTTGCGAGGCGACTCAGGTCGTTGTGAAGGCACGAATTCCGAGGTCTGATGTCCACTGTGATCGAATTCAGACGGATATTCCGTGCCCTGGACATCCTCCTCCTGCTCGTGTTCCAATTTCTTTACTGGGCTGTACGGTGAATTGGCAGTGCGGCGGAACAAGCCTTGACTGAGCGCCATTCCGTTGGCACAGAATACCAGTGGCTTAGGGTCCTTTGGCAGGGGTTTTCCATGCAGATGTGTTGGCGCGCTCACGCGGAAAGTGCGCCGAGCGTTGGGGTTGGGCTTGGGATTCTGAAGTTCTTTGTCAGTCAAACGCATGGCAAGAGTTGAGAAACAGAGGTGTGCCACCGACTCACTTTGAATTCTCGGCTATCTTATCGTTATCTTATCTTAAGCTAAAGATGTTTTCCAAGCTAAGCTACTATTGTGCAGTGTCAGAGACCGCTCCATAAAATATGTGCAGGTAGCAGGTGCACGCACCTGCACGTCTCGATCTCCGCCTCGGTCTCCATCTCTTGTATGCCAAGCGGTCTTTAATTGGAAGGAAAAGGGTATGAGTGTAATTAATATCGACAAGCTGAAACATGTATGCTTACAGAAGAAGAGGATCCCATCAAAGAAAAAAGGGTTCACTGCCCATTGGTTGCAAAATTGAAGATGCATGGTCACAAGAAATAAAGGCGGCCGGCCAGACTAGAAAAAGTATAATAAAAACAAAGTAAGAGTGCGAGTAATGACCCCGAGGCGAAGTCAAGAGTCAAATAGGTCCGACGCGAAGTCTAGAACCAAATAGATCTGACGCGAAGTCTATATCGACTAGAAACGAGACGACCAGAGAGAACGAACACCCGTAGATCTTCGAGACAGCGGCACTGTCAATGAGTGCAAGCGTCGAAACCCTGTTCTGCGGAGTTTGAAAAGGCGTTTATTTCCTGTGGTAGTAATCATCGAATGAGTGAACAGAATATTTAAAGGGAGATAAAATGCATTATTGGTCGGCGTGGCACAACAGTTCTTCTGGGTTAAATTTTGTGAAAGGTTGTGAGAAGGGGCATTGGCTTCCCATCTTCATTCTCGGCCCCTCGCAAAATATGTGGAATATTCTGGTGGTTGATAATGGCATTTGCGACGTTTGGGCGGTTTTTTGATCCGCCAACAATATTATTGGTCGGCGTGGCACAACAGTTCTTCTGGGTTAAATTTTGTGAAAAGTTGTGAGAAGGGCCATTGGCCTCCCATCTTCATTTGCGGCACCTCGCAAAATATGTGGAATATTCTGGTGGTTGAGAATGGCCTTTGCGACGTTTGGGCGGTTTTTTGATCCGCCAACAATATTATTGGTCGGCGTGGCACAACAGTTCTTCTGGGTTAAATTTTGTGAAAAGTTGTGAGAAGGGCGATTGGCCTCCCATCTTCATTTGCGGCATCTCGCAAAATATGTGGAATATTCTGGTGGTTGAGAATGGCCTTTGCGACGTTTGGGCGGTTTTTTGATCCGCCAACAATATTATTGGTCGGCGTGGCACAACAGTTCTTCTGGGTTAAATTTTGTGAAAAGTTGTGAGAAGGGCCATTGGCCTCCCATCTTCATTTGCGGCACCTCGCAAAATATGTGGAATATTCTGGTGGTCAAGAATGGTGTTTGCGCCGTTTGGGCGGTTTTTGATCCCCCAACAATATTGGTCGGCATGGCACAACAGTTCTTCTGGCATCAATTTTGTGAAAAGTTGTGAGAAGGTGCATTGGCTTCCCATCTTCATTTGCGGCACCTCGCAAAATATGTGGAATATGCTGGTGGTCGAGAATGACGTTTGCGATGTTTCGGCGGTTTTTGATCCCCCAACAATAGTAGTCGGCGTGGTTGTCTCTGATGCCAAGAACTGAATGGTAGGTTCTCCCGTTTAGTAAAGCAGCAGCTGCGCCGGTTGGTGCCAATACCAAAAAGCGATGTGCCTCGCCCCAGTCCTCAAAGAATTTAATCAAGGCCTTAATAACCGTAGATTTCAAAGTACCCCCCGACACCACCGAGGTACATTTTCAACTGGGGTGGATTTTCCGCGATTGCATGGTTCGCAACAAGGTGGTTCGATGGTCAGAGGTGCGAGTTAGCTCTTGGATTTATTTAATCACCACGGACTCTCTACCGACCTTATTTAATACTTACCTCCTACTGTTGACTACACCGCCAATTTTTAGCGATGTCGTGGGGGCATCCGGCTTTTGATCTCCGAAGGTAATCCGAGGGATGTTTTGAAATCATCCCAGGATGTCGTGAGGATGTTGAAACACAGATTCCGAATCACCCAGCGCCGCGAGCTTCCTCAGACCTTTCGGGTTGAACCTTGTGGCGACATCTCCCGAGATATGTCATGGCATCAGCAGGCGATACCATTTTAAGCCTTCCTCACTATGATCCAGATATAATGCAGGCAACAAAATTACGACCGGTTATATTCATTGTGTATCCAGTATATTATTTAACAGAGAAAGGAGCAGTAAGTTATCAACAAGAATAAGGTACGGTAATTAGGTAGAGATTATAAGGATAATACAGTGAATGCGGGTGAAGGGAAGCTACGGAAACCAAAATTTACTTACTCGTCGTCGTCCAGGTTGATCGGCGAGACAGGGGTCAGGTCCTCAACAAAGACGGTGCCGTACAGGGCAAAGTCATCGTTGAAGAACCTTCCAAAGACCCTGTATCAGGGATAAGTAAGTGGTTTGGCACACGCAACAACTTGACTCACCGAGACATTGCCTCTGCATCACCGTTTTTCTGCTTGCGCATATCAGCGAGGCGCGTGTCAACCCCGTCCCAGTATTTTGGTGCGCCTGGTCCACTCTTTGCAAGTATCGTCTCGTATACCCAGCGCTGAAAAGGATTAGAAGCAATACTGAAAGAAGAGGGATATAGACACACCAGCCACGCAACACGGGCAACCAATGCGAGGGACAGCTTCGCGTCCGGTATGGCCTTGGATCCAAGGAGGAGGATGTTCTGGGTGAGTTCGAGGATGTTGACGGCATCCTTGCGTGTTGCCTGGCCAGGAGGTTCCGTCTCGCCGGGATCACGAGATGTGCCACGAGACGCCCCGATCTTTTAATAATGTTAGTGAGATCCGGAACTGCACGACGACACAGCGGGGGGACTAACGAGGTCCTTCGTAACGTTACGGTAGTGAGTGAGACGACATCAAACGAATGATAGCAATGGCACGTAAATTCAACCTCAAGTTCACAGGGTTGTCCATTGGAAATGAGCTGAAATTGGAGATGCCAATGTGGAAGCATCCAGGCACAAATAAAGACCTATTCCAGCGTGCCTGCCGCCGTGAGTCTGCAGCATGCCTGAGAATGAAGCATCATGTACGTACTGTCCAAGACACTTTGTCCATTGCAAAACGTCGCACAACGGTGGCACGAAAACCTCATAATATCAATCCTTCAGGTACTGGCCACAAAAATTGTGGTTGCCCATCATGTTATCGAGACCGAACATTATTTGATTGCGACCATCCTGGACATTGCATCGAAACAGCCAAAATGTTGATTGCCAGTATCAACCCGAAATGGAACCCAACGGTTTTAAATCAGGATTTATGCGATGAGTTGAATCTCACAGATGAGGAACGAGAGCAAAATTGTAAGCCTATAGAGGCAGAACAGGAAATGACCTTTGACCCGAAGATTGTTTTATCACACGTCCAGGATGGGTTCCGAATTTTTGAAACGCAAGAATCACTCCATGAGATATCCACAAAGAGGTACAAAATGCCTGGACCGGAACGGGACCCCATGACGATTTTCTTGCAAGCCCGTGTCCTCCACCCAGGAGAGTTTGAACCGCGCATTGAAATTGCAATGAAAACTGAGACTGAAGACGGGCCTCAGCAACTCACACTCGACATGTCCTTTGACAATCCTGACATCCCAATGACTTTTTCTACAGCTCTATTGGGGGGAGTGCTTTTTATACTACAGAATACTCAAAGGAATGTTCCCCCTTTCATTTGCGCATCCTCTGATTTTTTATTGAGAGCACTGATTGTGGAGAGACAAAAGTCAGAAAACAACATGCTAGACCCAAAATTTCAGCTATTCCGTTCTGTATTCGCGTGTTTAAATGAGAGAACTGCTCGAGTCAAGTTCATGAAGGTAACAAATAATCCTGCCACGTTCGAGCCTTTTCAACAGGCCAGTGTCATTGAAATGGATACAGAAATTGATGTGATGTTTGAGTGTCCAGGAATTTTATTATCCCAAGGGTCACAACACCTCTTCTCCAAAATTATACAAAGTCTAAAGCCGAAACCGCACCGGAAGGTAGCCTTCACAAACCTCGATCGGATACGTTGCTCAATTGCAGAATTTTCCAAATACACACCGAGTGATAAAGCAATTTGGAGCGCGAACCAAGATTGAGATTCGGGGGTGTCCGCATTACGAAGCATGTGATTCAAAATGTCATTTCGGGGCATGTGGTTCAAAATGCGAATTAAACCATTCAATTGTGTTCAAAATGCCATTAGGAAGCATGTGATTCAAAATGCCATTTTGAGGCATGTGGTTCAAAATGAGAATTAACCCATTCAATTGTGTTCAAAATGCCATTACGAAGCATGTGATTCAAAATGCCATTTTGAGGCATGTGGTTCAAAATGCGAATTAAACCATTCAATTGTGTTCAGAATGGCATTACGAAGCATGTGATTCAAAATGCCATTTCGAGAAATGTGGTTCAAAATGCGAATTAAACCATTCAATTGTGTTAAAAATGCCATTACGAAGCATATGATTCAAAATGCCATTTCAAGGCATGTGGTTCAAAATGCGAATTAAACCATTCAATTGTGTCCAAAATGCCATTATGAGGCATGTGATTCAAAATGCCATTTTGGGGCATGTGGTTCAAAATGCGAATATCTCGCAGGATCGATTCAAACCTTAAATATGCCTAGTGCTCCCTTATCCCTCCTGCTCTCGGCTGAATTAAACCATTCGATAGGGAGGCACAGTCTTTCTCCGTCATAGTTTCTATTCAGGACCTCCTCATCTCATGAATACCGTAAGATGCGAGCTCGCAGGGGCAAAGAGGGCAAGCGGAGCGTCTCTTCTTCTTCCTCTCTAATTGGTTTTCTTTACCATTCCCCATTGGGATCAACACTGACATTTTTGCAAGTTTCCGATTCGCATCTGCGAGAGCTTTTGATGATAAGCCTTTCTCTCTTCTCCATGTGCCTTCAATTTTGCTGTAGCCACAGCCAGCACATAGCGACGATGATGGAACTCTGGTATCCGTGGGTCGCCTTTGCAGTATAAGATCCTGAAATCAATTCTTTAGCCAACCACATTCACAAGCATACAAATAGAATTACTTGTTGGTGCCACGCCCTTTGATACGGCGTGTGATTCCACAATAATCCAGGGGCCCAACGGTAAAGTCCTGAGTATACTTGATGATATAAGACAACAAAGCATGTGCACGCGTGGAAGGATCGCAAAGATCCACAGGAGTGGGCTTCGTGAGACCTTTCGGTTTCCCCCTCTTTGTGGTGGGGTTAACGCTTTTTGGCGGTCTTGCGCATTGAATGGGAGCTGAGTTGTTAGGAAAAGCGGGTATGACCGACCACACGTCAGTGGAGGAGATGCGGTAGAGTGATGTCAAGGGGCGGCGGCTCTCACGGCTGTTGTTATTGCAGAACAAATCTTTGTATGTGGAAGGATTCAGCCATGACACTCCCATCTCGGGCGGAACTGGTGCGAAACAAAATAAGTCGGGTTTGAATCATGTTTATGACAAGGAAGACCATACTTGAGACATGAGAATAGAACGTTGCAAATGCATTGTTCGAGGATAAACATGCCGGTGATAGTCCGGCATTTGTATGGAGCACCATCCATAATTCTGGGCCAAAGATCAGGCTGCCCATATTTATCTTTTCATTTTCGAGCGCGTGGCGGATGAGCTCAGGCTCAAAGACGTCGAATGGTCCATCCGCAGTGCATTCTCGCACCCAGATAGGGTCTGAGTCATGTACATCACAAACAGCCTATCCAACTCAGGTCAAATCATGAACAAATAGCATTTGAAAAAAGCCAACTTTGAGTTCGGACAGTAGATCATGGAAGCGTTGGTAGTCTGTGATCGAACCTTTCCATATACGTGGAGGCGATTACCATACAAAAGGCGATCTTCCTCTGAGACACAAATCACGTAGCCAACTAAACATCGTTTAACAAGTGGCCTTGAATGCGAATGAGGATTTGAACAGAAGAACGACAATTGTGGACAAACCAAAGAGTGGTATGAGCCTCTTTTGCGAAGTGATAGAAAGCACTGCACAACCGAGCTGTACGAGAGGCAGAATCGAACACCTCGGCTTCAGTGAGGTTCGGCGACAGACCTTTGCATTGTGTTGTCATCCTGGGATAATGGCTGCGACCTAGCAAGTTGCGAGCTTTGTTTGGGTTCTGGGGGATCATGAATACAACCTGACAAGTTGCGAGCTTAGTTTGGGCTCTGGGGGATCAAGGCTGCAACCTGGCAAGTTGTGAGCTTTATTTGGGTTCTGGGGGATCAGGCCCGCAACCTGGAAATTTGTGAGCTTTACTTGGGTTCTGGTGGATCGAGGGTCGCAACTTGGCAAGTTGCAACTTCTGTTTGGGTTCTGGGGGGGCTAGGGTTAGGGTTAGCCATTCAAAGGTGCCGAAAAAATGGGTCTTGGAGGCACTTCAATACATTTGACGAGCAATATCTAATACAAGTAGGATACAAGCAAGATCAAGAAAGGAAAAGAGAGTAATGATGCTCATTGTTTTGGATACAGTGCTGCAGACACTGAATCCAAAACAATGAGCAACACACCCTCATATGTAATACATGGTAATAGGGGGGGGATAGTAATTGCGCTCTGGAAAGCGCAACGCGCGGCTTAGAAAATGGCCCTGGGATTTTATTGGCTTTGAAATAGTTGGCAAGATGTCAGGTCACGCAGTTTAAAATGTCGACCATTGAAAAGGCAATAGGGTCATGCAGTTCAAAATGTAAACCAGTAATTACGCTCTGGAAAGCGCAATAGTGCCTCCGATGGTGATTTGAATAGCTGTAAATGTTCACAGTGAGCGGGGCTATCTATTCCTGAGACACGTGGCTTAGAAAATGGCTCTGGGGCTTCATTGGGAATCAAAATGGTCTGCAGGATGTCAAGTCACATGTTTTAAAATGTGGACCATTCAAAAGGCAACCAGTGAGAGAACATCGGGTGAAACTCCGCCCATGCTACTCCGACTGAAGGGAAAATTCCACAAGTCTTTTGAGGGGCTGGAATTAAGGGTTGGCATCCAATACGCCCAGTCACCAAGTTACAAGAAATTTAACTGAGAAGAAATTGGGCGCCAGGTCGAACAATGTGTCGGTGACAGAAGATCGGTTGAAACTCCCCCACGTTACTTCGCCTGAAGGACAAATTCCACAATTCTTTTGAGGTGCTGGAATCAAGTTTTGGCATCAAATAAGTCTCCTCACCAAGTTACATAAAATTTAACCCAGAAGAAATTGGGTGCCAGGTCGAACTTGAGAGAAATCGGTTGAAACTCCGCCCACGTTGTTTCAACTGAAGGACAAATCCCACATCCGCTGCTATATCGAGAATGTGCGATCTCCATTCCAATTAGGACAAACATGCGGTACACAGAGGTCCACAAATACCAAATGGTTAAAGAATGCACAAAGACTCGAAAAGATCAGGGACCTTCGCGATGACTTTTCCTCCCCACAACACTTTTTTTGGTGTGTTTCTCAGAGTCCAGACGTCCAAAAACTCCGAACCCTTCCCGCGCAACGCCTTTCCTCATGTCGTCAGCTCTTCCGTCGTTTCACTTGCTCCTATAGTTATAGGCGTTGCAAATGGGGCTGGGGAAGCGCAAAGATGGGGCAAAGTGGAATAGAAACTGTTTCGGTATTTAGTTAAAAAAGCCGGGTTGGTATGAGCATGGGTCTCGATATTCCGGTCCTAGTAGCATCGTTCCCAGATAATAACAGGTCCTTGACATTCTACGGCGAAGAGCATTCACGGTTGTCCCGAAATCAATCTGTCCTCTGGGACCCGGAACAAAAGCATCCTTGGGTCTCCATCATTACGGACTCCTTCACATTCCACACAAGCAACGCCCATCGAGCGCGCTTGGATGATATATTCGTGGACCATATGGTATATGCGGATCGGTGGGCTCAACTCATAGGTGATTCCTTGAGGCAGTGGAGAGCTTCGGGATTCGGGGTGCGTGTTCTCGACCTTAATCTGATAGGGATCTCACCGCAGCGCAGGCATTCGCAGGATTAGTGTGGGCAACATCGCCTCATTGAACTTGTATTTCATGACCATCACGATTCTAGGTTACACTTGCCCTTCTTGGTGTCGGATTTTCCCTGGCCTCCGGTGTTGGTGGCTTCGATCTCATTACTGGGAGCATCATTCGCGTCCTCTATGCTGTTGGATCATAGATACGAACCCATGCAGCTTTTGACAGCCACTCTTGCGGTATGGCTGTTTCAACTTTTGTTGACCCAACCTCATTATAATTGAACAGATGAACCAACTGGAAAGCATCCAGTCACCCGTCTTCAAATTCCAGCTAACTGCTTTGGTCTTCGCCCTTCCCAAGGGTTTCCTCCTCTGGGGGTATCTCTTTCTTCTGGGTGATTACTTAACTTTGGTCGCCCAACATTTTGGCCTCGGAGTGGGGGTGGGACTCGCTGCTTTATCTTTGCTCATCATTCTCGTGATTTCTGGTACCACATCGACGAAATTGCAATCTTTGTGGGGACATTGCGCAGATTATTGCACAGATATTTTCCGTCGACCTGTCCATGCACTCCCTATAGTTTAACACAGGATCGCTTGTATCACATTCTTTTGAAACTCCACTTTTAATCTATCATTCCGGCGGCTTGTCGAACCTCCACACCTGGATCCGTGTCCGTGTCAGCGTCCGCGTCCGCATCCGTATCCGTGTCCGTGTCCGTGTCCGTGTCCGCGCGTCTGCGTCCGCATCAACATCCTCACATTCTGAAACTCCTGGTTATCATTGAATCGGATCGAAGGTAATATCGTAATCAAATGTAAGGCCCGACAACCCATCCACCACTGAATACTAGAACGTATAATGACTTGTGCTACAGTAGATTTGGAGCCAGAAACACACTAAGATGTGGCGGGAAAAATGAAATATGGTAGGTGACAGAAATGTGACATGTACGGTTCCTTGGATAATTGATGGCCATACATCACCTTGTCTTCCTCTTGCAATCTACCACTGTTTGTCTTCGGTTTTTGTGCATATTAGCCCGGAAGCCAATCTATTCCTCCTGGGGTAAAATTCAGGCAACTGGGAACACCGTGAACTGGAGAGATGGACAGATACTGTGACATGGCCATGACAGATTTGTCGCACTTCTCGCTTTGAATGTTTCCTTTATAACATTGGTAGTATATTCGGTAGATGTTCCCTCAATGTTAGTTCGACATCTAATTTACATTTATCCTGATCTCTATTTGATGTTTGTTGGCGGGTCGGAATGCTTGGCATGGCGGTCCACAAAGCAGTTTTTAGGCGCTGTGAAACTGCGGAAGTGTCTCTGCAGGAGGTTCGCAAGTGAAAGAATATTTTCAAGATCTCGACAAAGCGTGGCACCATCAAAGGTCCGTGCGCATCACGTGTGTTTGACAGATGGTTGATATGCGACGTCTCTCTTCCTCCCTCCACATTGCCCACCATCCCCGCCCTCTCCTCCCGCCCTCTCCTCCTGCCCAAAAATCTCCCTCGTAATCTTCTGAAAGGAAATTACCCTGTAGCAAGTTCTCCCCTTGGCCTGTCCTCTCTGGCCTGGTCGCTACGGCCTTTCTGCCGCTCGGAATCTCAAAGCTTTAGCTCAGGATCTTCAAGCGCTCACGCCAAGCAACAACAAGATCAAGCCAAGAACCTTGAAGCCCCCAAAACAAGAACCTCAAAGCCTACAAGCACCCTCAAGTCCGCCACTGCTTGCCGTGTTTGACTTCACTCCGTCTTGTTCCTGCTTCCGGGGTCGCTCATGATCAAACAATAGCAACAACCCAATCTTCAAGCCTAGAAACAACTTCATCCAATTGTCGTGCTGGTTGCACCGCAGGTACATCTGACGACGAGCACGACGGCAATTGATGTCGAGGTTCAGTAGCCACCCTTGCCCCTTTTGCGCCAGGATGCAAAGTACATGGTTTAGATACTCTGTTGGTATTGCTGTACATCAACCCCGTCTAATTGAATGATTCTTGCAGTACCAAATTCTAGAAAATTAGTCTCCTAATAGTCTCCTAATGTTTCAGTGAATGTCGAGTAAAGGTTCTGGGAAAATGTTTCCACAATGGAACGTTGGACGAGCCTTGTGTGATTCGATTATTTATATTTTAGAAATGTTCAGCACAGCATTTTGTGATCAGTGAATTGTTTCGCAACATTGCAGAGGAAACATCCCTGAAATATTTTTTACAAACGGCGGTGTACGGAACGTCATAGGGTTTGGGCGTCCACCGATGCCATGCATGGGCAATCCGACTGTATAACAATATGCTCCTAATGCGGAGATACCTCCAGAATCATGCGGATCCCTTCGAGAGCTTTGAATTGCTGCGACTAGACTCGTCACCAGTCCGCCCAGGGACGGCAATTCTTCGTGCAACATGTTGCCATAGGCAGACTGGTACCTCTCAGGCTGTGCAATTGGCCTGTGCGTAGTCTCTTATAAACAGACACTATAACAATTCTAACTCATACCTCGTTTGTTATAGCGTGGAGTTTGAATTTTTGGGGGGTGCCGAGAAACGGCATCGTGGTGGCTGCGCAGTGCCATCAATTCTCTTGTGATTTTGAGTGTTCAGGACTCGCCTCTCATGGAGCTATCGAAAATTCTGAGGAGACAGAATTCAAGAAAAATTGAATCAGAGCCACCATTATCTTTCAAATTTTTGTAACCGTGGTTTCAGCCTTATTCTTTTGCTTTCCGGGCAGCTGCTCTTGTTCTCGGGCGGGCGGGTTTTTTGTCATCATCCGAGTTCTCCGGCTGGTCTATCCAAGCCCACTAAGTTTAGAGAGTAGGTCCCGAGGAGCCTAATGGTGCGCCAAATTCTCAATTTTCCGGTCATCCGTTCAAGTACCCCAGGAGGCACTTTTTCCCTTTCTTTTAGGTCTCGACGTAACCATATTTTCAGCACATGGAAGTTTCTTTATTCAGGCCCTCGATTTGTTCTCGGTCAAATTTCCTAGAAATTGGCGACATACCTCCTTGAAGGACCCTCAATTGTCGTAGCATCCGACGAAATTTGCAGAATATGCGACAAGGACGGAATGCGGATACGCGTGTTGGCGTTCCACTCAAATCACCCACGGAGCGGGGTGTCTCATCACAGCTCGAGAATTGTATTAGTCTTAATGGAATCGAAGGTGTGCCGGTATCGCTGTCTTGCGCCTCCCGTCGTTGACTCAAATATTTCCCCCACTGCGCCGGACGGTTCAGGCCTCCGCGCAAAATCACTGAACATGGTGTCAGACTATAATCAGAAATGAAATCCCTAAGTATGCACCAATGCGAGGAACCCCCAGTTCCTAGGATCCCGAATTACACGTCGCCAGAAAGACCAAAACCTCAGGAAGTTTCTTCCCAACTCAGGACCAGGATTGTCCTGTGGCTGGTAAGGCGGAGCACATATTATCTACATATGTGCGCTTTTAACGAACTGCGTAATTCCAGGATTCCAGAAGGCTACATCTCCTCAACCGACCATTCACGGGATCCCGAATGTCAACTACCCAGGAAAACCAAACCCTCAGCTGCCTGGCGGAGGTTTTAATGAACCAAACCCTCAGCTGCCTGGCCTTTGCTTTTAATGAACTGGATAGGAGTTGGTTGAGACCATGAAACCTGGCGCCTTGAGACTACTGGTACTCCCACTGAGCTCGAAATGATAAAGTCTTGGCACGTTTTTCTGGCACAAATCCACATAACGGGCAGTGTGTTGCATGAATTCCCGACACTATTGAGTCTGCCCGCCTGAAATATAGGACTGCCTCTGTAGCCCCTGGCTTAGCGACCACTTCAACACATTGCTGCCTCAAAAAATTTCTTTACATGGAGCCGGATTTCCAGGCACAGAAATCCATGCTGGAAGAACATTGTGACAAGCGGGGTTTCGAGGTTATCTTCTTCCCAAAGTACCACCCGGAGCTCAATTTTATTGAGCAATGTTGGGATATGCCAAGCGGATTTACCGCATGTTCCCGCCATCTTCGAAGGAGGAAGACTTGACACGCAATATGTTGGAAGCCCTTGATGCGGTTCCGCTTGCATCTATGCGCCGTTTCGCAACCAGGTCATCAAGGTTTGCCGATGCATACTTCCGCGGGCTTGATGGAGCAGATGCCGCATGGGCCAATAAGAGGTACAGTATACAGAGCTCGAAGACAGTGATGCTTGTAGCACGCATGAGCTTGGCATGAGCTACAACTGGTTGGTTGAGCTTGAAGGTGGTCGTGTTTTGGAGCATGCCGGTATCAACCCGCGTCCGAGCTTGCCCGAGGTCTGATGTCAGTGTTCTGTTTGGAAGCTTCTGTGTCCGCCGGATTATAATATATAGTAGATTAATTGAAAACCAGAGTCGCAACAACCGCCTTTCAAATCGGGTCGGTCAAAATTCAGATTAGGTTCTCTCACGGTTTTGACCAAACATTTTCCAGTTTACGGCCACAGGTTGAACATTGGAGGCAATGAAGGTGGAAATCCATTTACATTCCAGTTCATCCTCAATTTGGCTCATTTTAGTGCATATGAATGCTGATATTTACAGTTATATCAAATTCCAGGGGTTTGACCACAAAAAATGCATTAATATAGGATAATAAACATGAAATAGGTGGAGTGACATTTTTCACCTTTTTGGTGCATAGAGGCCCAAGAAGGGCAGCTCGCGCAAGATAAAGGCCAGAAATGAGAAGCCGCAATCTAATACATGAGAATTAAGCCTTACCTGAAGGAATTTGGTTGAGAATTGACCAGATGGTGTTTTCGAGCTTGGCCATACTCATACCTCTAGAGTGGGGTTTAACCCAGTGGCTCAAAAATACCATCTGGTCACATCTGCACCAAATTCTTTCAAATAAAGCTTAATCCGCAAGTATTGGATTGCCTCTTCTCATTTCTGGGCATTATTTCGCACTCACTGCTCTGCTTAGGCCTCTATTGACCAAAAGTCCAAAAAATGTCACTCCACAGATTTCCTGTTCTTAGTCATGTATGAATGCCGTATTTGGTCTCAAACCCTCTAGATGGTTTGGGATATTAAATTTAAGCCCTCCGCAATGCTATTATAGCCTGGAGGAAGATGAACTACCATGAACTTATGTTTCAACCTTGATCAGCTTCCATCTTCAATTTGTGAGAAGGAACAAGGGTGGATGTGTTCTGGAATAATCAATATGGACCGGAATATGCTAGGGGAGCCTTCATAGATCCTCTCTGATACTAGGATAGCTCCACATAAGAGAAGGATCACAGTTCTGATGTGGTCCAAATATTGTTGTTCTCCCTCATAAGGCCTAGTATAAGAGGTTGAGAGCATTTTATATATTCTCATGGACGATACGTTGTGTTTGGAACCGATAAATATTACACTGTAGGCAAGATATTGTACTCTGATGGGTGATTGAGCTGTTCAGGGATTTATGACCGCATTGCAGTCTGGAATTAGGCTGAAAAATGATCTTGGCATGTATAATGAGTATAGAACAATGGGCCTGTGAAGTTAATCATCCAAAATGGTCAGGTATTGAGCAAGATAGCGAGATTTTGGCGAAATTTCCTTTTTGGGAGGAAGGCGTTAGTGTCCCAAAAGGGAAGGTCAGAGGGTGGATCGGCTGATGGCTGGCAAGCAGGCAAAATAATATTACAGTTGATGAAGAAGTGGATGGGCTGAACCTAGGCAGCTAGGTGGCCCAATATTTGCAGCGGATCAGAACATTGATCAGCTGAAGCCACACACATAGGTGAAATAATATTGCGGCTCATCAAAGGATGGATCAACTGAGATGGAATGATGTCGAAGCAAAATGAAAACCCCGTTCTCGACTTTGAATCAGTATTCCGCGTGACGTCACTACGTGAACATTATAACGATCATGGGTTTCCAATTGAGCTCTCTACACCGCCATTCGAGAACTTCATTTCTCAAACCTCGACTGTCGACATTCTTGCAACCTTGACAAAACATTTAATATGTGTTCTTCCAAGGTTTCACAGACATTTTAAAGAAAAATGTTGACAAACTGTCCCAGAAATATCAGTTAAACATTTATGCAACATGCCTCAAATATGGAATTGAAAAATGCTTGAGGGATTCGACATTTTTTATTTTGACAATGTTGCGTGTACGAAACATTCTCAGAACATTGGTCACGAACGGCGGTGTAGAGCCGAAGACGACGGTCTTGAATATATTGGGCCATCCACACCAAACAATGTGCCAAGGTTTTGCACCAAAACAGTATTTTGGGCACTGTGCAAGCATTTCTAGCCGGATTTTGATGGGATCGTGCTGGGAGGATAGCCAGCAAAATTCCGGTTCAGACTGTCTCTTCAGATTTCTTTTGACGGCCCTGATGCTTTTGAAACGGAGCTCAGGGCTCTCCATGTCAATCCAAACAAATGCAGGCCATCACTCAATAACGGACGTCACTCACCTTAGTGACCCTCACTTGAGCTTGGTCTGTGGTACGCGAGAGAACGGAAACGGGCCATTGGAGATGACCCCCTTTTCGTTGTGCTAGAAGATCGCTACACTGCTGAACTTGGTGACGCGCTGATAATTGGCGGACGTACGATGCTCGAACACGCCTATTGGGACGGCACTGAGGGAAGTTCCGCATTATCTCGCTTCCACATCCAAGATGCCACCGAGGGAAAGCTCACCCTCATGTCCAAGTACATACGCGCCAAGCCTACTTCGAACTCCGGATATCACCAAGCATACTTTCAATCTGTATGTCTCGTTTATATGGGAAACGGATTGCACTCATGTTTTTTGCCAGCTCCCAGACTCGATCAAAGACTTTTACAAAAATCTTTTCGGAATTGTGCCGTCGGCCGATGTTCTCGCGCACCTCAAGAGAGAGCTGATGCATGCGGTGTGGGATCTCCTCCTCACACCCGAGTTCATTCATGCCTACGCACATGGAATCGTCGTCAAGTGCTATGATGGGATCGAGTGCCGCATTTTTCCGCGTTTCTTCACCTACGGGGCTGATTACCCAGAGAAGTACGGCCTTTATCCTGTTTTCTTCGTGTTCTAATAGGTTACAGGGTCCTTTTGGCGACAGCCAGACACTTCAATATATATTTAAACTCGTACCTCGTTATATTGAAGTCTGTTATCAGGCGCGGGGGTCCGATCAGGGTAAAAGCTTGTTATATAATCTGCACCGCCACGGTGGCGGTGCCCGCCATCACTACTTCTCTTCCTTTTGCCAGCAACGCGTTTTCGCGTTCCCTGGTGGTCTTTTCCTCCTGCAACAGCTATCTCACGCGTATTAATTCATTCTGAATGGATCTAGCACAATAGTGCAAAGAGTCGCCCTGACGAAAACAGTCCCAAGCCCCGCAGGCGGGTCACCTATGTCTCGAATACCGATGGCCGAGGGAATGGTCTTTTTGCTGGGGAGCATATCCCTCCGTGTGTGCTTCAAAATTCTGTTATTATCACGCTCAATTCGGTGAAGCAACAATTTTGTCATAGAATACAGAGGCAATCGAATTGGGCCGAAGGAAAAGCATACCCTCGTAAATCAGGGATGTGCATATATCCTTCAGGTTGGACCTCAGGTGGAGTGCAGAAGCCTGGCTCGCAGTACAGAAAGCTTACATTTTTCATCCAGGAATTCGTGGATGCTAGCGAGAAAATCCAGAAAAAACCTTGCTCGGTAATCAATCATAGTTGCGAGCCAAACACTGCCATTAGAGAGTTTGTGCAAAAGCCGCATGAGCCGCATGCGGCTTTTTGGCATTGTGCATAGCCGCATGAGAAACTGAGTATCCATGTGGATTTCGAGGATATATAGGTAAATCAGGTGGTATGCGATACATTGAACCATTTACCAAATGTAAGCTGCCTCGTTTTGACGTCATTATTTGGCTTCCTCACAGCCGCTGTGCAGCTATGGCCAAGATGTTGCCGTAAAAGCAACGTAAAAGGCCACTTGCCACGCTTCCTGCTCACACCTGATGCCGGAATCAACACCAACGGCATTGCAAACACAGTATGCAAGGTTTGCACGTGTCATACATAGAGAAACAAAAGCCGCACAGTGCCGCATGCGGCTTTGCACAACGCAAAAAAGCCGCATGCGGCTCACGCGGCTTTTGCACAAACTCTCTATTTGCACGTTTTCCCGGAACGGCGCCGACTGCGGGTTGTCACGGCGGGCTTTTGTGTCGACTTTTTATCCCCACTCTTCCCCTCCTTCTTCCGGCTAGCTTTCGCGCGTTTGGGTGATTTCTCTTGATCACTTTCATCGTCCCTCTGGCGCTTCAGTCCCTCTTTCTTACGCTCCGTCTTTGGACAGGGTTTTGGCGCCCTTTGGGTCCTTCTCCTCGTCTACGACGACATCCCCCTTGCGTTTCAACGTGCCTTTGATCTGGACGGGAATCGGCTTAGTTAGAGGGAAGTAGGAAGGCCGGTCGCGCCGGAAGAGTGGGGATCGTAATTCTTCATCGAAAATGGTGTGATCGCGCTTACATCATAGCTGCGCGAAAAGAGAGACAGTGGTGGTGGGCAATGACTTGGTGTCCGATCGGAGTTCCCACACTTAGTCACTTGATCGAAAAGCCGGTTCAGACTGACCCAGAACTCGCGGAAAGGTTTTCAAGGCCTAAAACATTCCGGATTGTCTCGGTTGCAAGAAATAATATGCTCTAAACCTGTGGAGGTATGCCGTCTTCAAGGTGGAATTTTTGATTTCGGCCATTGCTGGGAGGGAGTTGGATTTTGGCCGCCAATTATAGTCCTGCACTGGTGAAAAGGCGAAATTACAAAATCCGGATTGAAGGCGGCATGCCTGCTCATAATTCAAACAAACTTCCTCAATTGACCTATGGGCCATTCCTCATTGTGAATATAAAACATTTTCAGACTGATGCATGCCCCATCATTTGGAGCATGTTTTGATCTCGCAACCTCCCGCCGACTGCGCCATATCTAGATCACATTGCTATTTCTCAGCAAATTTCTTCCACAGACAGCCTACACAAGGTCCTCTGACATATAACTGACATAAAAACCAACCAAAATGCTCCTAAATAATGCATTCGACGCTGGGGGAGTTATGTCGGGCTTAATCGGCATTACGACTTGCAGAAAGGTTGCGCATTTTTGGGTATCTCTTCATCCCCAAATATTGTGCAGGTGGGCTATGATGCTTAGGATGTGCCAAACAATGCTTCTGACACCAAATTAAATTTTTTTCTGGCAAGAATGAGCTCGCTCGAGGGCAAACATTGGTGGGTCAACAAATTTGGCGTGTTCCCCAAGTACTGTGACACGTGATCGTCACGATTCGGCGATTGGCGTTGCCCACCACCAGAGACAGGGACGTCCAGAAGGCGTCAGACCGGAGTCCCGTATAGCAATCACTGCCTCTTTGAGCCCCTGCTCATGCCCGGCAAGCTCGGCAGTACACTTCAACAGCCCGATTCCACCTACGGAAGAAGAAGGAATCACGACCTCCGTGATCGGCTTGAAAATGTGTTCAAAAATATTGCGAGGCATCGCAACATCAAGAAAGCAGGAAACGATGAGGAGCATCTCAAATCTGATCCCCCAGACCCGCCCAAGAGCCTGACCGACTCCGAGTTAAAGCAACTGATGAACCGGGCTCCAAATTGCTTCCTTGATGTAAGAATGTATTATAATCGACCAGCCTGGACTCATTTCTATTGATTGAGAGAGGGACGGATGCGGAGCCGGTGCTCCACGCGAAGCTCGTACGTGCAGGGATGGCAACGCAGCTGCGTACGCTCGAGCATGCCTGCAATGAACAGATGTTAACAGGTAAAATCACCGCCCTAATTAAAAAATGGTTTCATCTCCAATTTTCACAGCAATGAACGCAAAGTAGAGCCAGTTTTTTCGTTGTAAATATTAAGGTATGTCCCTTCTCTAATTCTAGATGAAAATCTCCTGAGAGTTGCTGCATACTCTGAGAGCACATGCATTTCGGTTACTTTTGTGGATGACGAGTAAGGAGAGGAAAATTAAAAATAAAAATGGGAAAGGTTTGGAAGAGCACGGCGAGAATTTGTTAAAGAAACTCAACTCTAATGTTTGACCTGCCATTGTGTTTAAAATGATTTCGTCAGCGCGTTTCGATCTTCTTTTGGTTTATTACAAGCTAATTCATTTTTAGCCCCTCGTGCTTTACGATGAAACCGTCAAAGTGATAGCTTCGCCCACCACCTGAGTCACAATTTTGAAGATAAAGGAGGCCTCCCACCATAATTCCGCCTACATGGACTCGCTCGAATTGGACATGCAACGTGTCCGAGTTTTCCGAGAACGTGGCAATCATCGCACCAACGGACCGCCTCACCCAGGGAGCCTTGAGCAGTCTATGAACAGAGAAATCAGAACACTGTCAGTGTGCAGCCCATAATTTCAGGCGAGTTTTCTGTTCGAGCCATTCCAATACACGCAGATTGCACCCTTTGCTCACAGATCTGCAACAGACGTAACTTGCATTGTTTCAGCCTAGAATTTCCTCAGTCTCTCATATGTTACTCTCCAAAGATAAGATTACTCAAGACAGTCTAGTCTCCGCCGATTGGCCGGTAATTGTAGGGCTTCAATAAGGATTGAGACTTCGAAGCCGTCATCTTTCAGGACCCTTGATCGGCGCCAGCGGCGCCTCCAACCAATCGCAGGCAGAACACGTTAGCAGCATCACCAGAATTATCGCTGAAATCGAGGCACAATCTAAAAATTGTTTGTAGCGTCTGTCTTCGAGAGACTAAGTTGTTCTGAATGCTGAACTTGCTCTAGGGAGATTTGCTAGTCTCCGCCGATTGGCTGGTAATTTTAGAGCTCCAAGATTGAGACTTCGAAGCGCCCTGTATCAAACTTCGCCATCATCTTTCTGATTGGACCCTTGATCGAAGTTCTCTTGACTGAATGTATTCCCGCAAACCGTGACGATCGCAGTCCAGTACAGATCCTATCAATGTATCATGCGGCGGCATCGAATTGTTGTGTGATTCGTCTGTTTCAAGAAGTGTACTATCTATATGAGCTGCCGTGAGATATTTGGACGGTCTTTGACCCTGCATGATATGATTCCGATGCACTCCAGTCTGAGTCAACCAGTTCACACTTGGTTAACCCCTACTTGATGGGAGCGATCATGTCTAAGTTTTTCTCTTTGCAGAATTCAAGTGCCGTGTGCCTCCCGCCACCAATGTGCGAGATCAACGGTCGCTTTATCATGTGCGCTTCCATACCATAGAAGATGATCGGTTTACGCATAATGATATATTGGATCATCATTTCTATAAGCCGTAATGGGGCCTGGCCTCTGCGGAAACGTGATCAAAATGGGAAAAAGTTTATTTTTCGATCCCCTTAAAAGTCGTAAGGGACCATCCCCTGCGGATTTGCAGTGCGAGTCGAACGCACCTCCTCCCGAGAGATTCTGACCAGAATTGAGCTCTTAGCGAGTGTTCTAAGAAAACAGAAAAAAACAGCCCGCACCTTATGTACCACAAATTACTGTAAGTGGACCAATAGTTAAATTGGCCCAGTGTTGGCATTAACTGGGTCAAACTAATTTCACTGGCACTTGAACTGAAAGCAGGAGCTCATGGACCTCTTGAGTTTATGTATATCCCACAAGTCTGGTGACCCTTGAAGAAGTTCAAAAGACTATGGGGACTCATTGCTCAACGGTTTGAGGTTACAACCGGGGGTTAAATTCTTTGACCCCTGGTCGACCCGGTCAATGACAATGCTGAATTGGCCCGATACCCTCATATGGCCAGTCTCTCGATTTCCAATCAATGTCAGTGTCGGTCTCACAAAATCCTATAGGCTCCATCCCGGAGCATTTCTAGCTGATACAAATCATATATTTTACACTCCTTAAAATGAGTAGGTAGGTATGATGCGCTTCATTCAGTCACCGCCGGTTACCTTACCTCTGAAACCTCAAAGATATGGATTTTTTGCCTACATAAAACTAAGTACACGGAGTTTACAGCCCTTTGCGGGACTTAGGGCGTGGCCTTTTTTTTTTTTTTTTTTTGTCTAATTTTCTCATTTGAGTTCTTGCGGGCTCAATATTGGGGTTTATATCTCTACAAACTATATGTACAGAATCAGAATGCGACGTTCTTTTTTGCAGACACGAGTTTCGATGAATAAGAGATCCTTCAAATTTTTTGGTGGATTTTACCTCAAGGAATGAAGACCCTTGTGCATTTCTCTTCAACGACTTTCACGTAGTAATTGATGTGATTGATGGCTCGGCGTTTTCCATGGGCGCTGTAATTTCAAACTCCGAGGCACTTTGTACTACTTAAGCTGTACTCGTAAACTACAGCCTCTCTACTAGTATACGTGATCTGAACGACTATCTTCAGATTACGCCCGGGATACTATAGAGAGGCTGAAACGAGCCTAGTTCGGCTACCTCCGGCACACATCGATATCGCCGCTCGCGGAGTGAATGGCCCCCTAGATTGTCAGTATTCACAACGTAGTCTCTGCCGCGATATGAATCATTGGAACCACGAGAAAATATGTCACACTGACCTCTAGCTCGGCGGAAGATCCTGGGCTGACGACAAACATATGGGGCGGCGACCCTGCGCCGAGGACATCGTCAGTGAACACACATCATCGCGGAGACCGCCACCACCTGCCGAGAGGAATCAGCCATGCTCGGATGGCCACGCTTCGACTCTTATTCAAGTCCTCAAGATAATCTTACAGACCCGAAGAAACTGAAGATAACGAGGATGACTGGTGGAGGCCAATGCGTCCCGGATCGGGTTGAAAATCGATGGGTGCATGGACATGGAGAAGACCATCCGGGAGATGGACCTAATGAGAGAGGCACATACTGAATAAAAACATTGGAATAAATACCATAGATGTATATACTCCCGATTGCGTAACGATCATGTCGATGGACGTTAGAATGACGATATCCACACGAATACTCGTGTGAAAGGGACAAACTTAGCACGACGCGCCGGAGAATAGAAGGAACAGACCGGATTAACTCATGGACGTTGTGTTCTGAATCCCAACTGAAACCAGAACAGTCGCGCAGAGTCTGTAACGGAATTTTGCGGGTAACCTGGAGCGGGTTTGAAGTCCAAAACTTGAAGAAATAGCATGATATAGGTCCAAGCAGAGCAAGTGAAGTGTGGCACTCCGGAGTGCCCGAGATAGAAGAACTTTCAACAACTTCGAGGGCTGCACTGGTGCGAGAGTCGATACTGAAAGAGAAGAGCGCCAATAATTCTTGGAGTGAAGTGGAAACTCCCAAACTATATGACTCCCCTCAGAACCAGAATCTGTGCATTCCCATTTCAATCGAAACGAAGCTTGCGTTCAATTGGTAAATGTGATCTGGTCTGCTGGATTCCCACAATGAGAAGGTCAGGGAAGTCGCATTACTGTGCATTGACCATTTCTTCTCTTACCACCACCACCCCCGCCACTTGGATTGTGTGTGCACCACGCGCTGCCGCCCCCCGCCCCTCTTTGCTGCCGTAACTCAGAGCCAATTTGGAGGGCAGAGGTACGTCAATGTCTTGATAGGTATGGCTATGAAGCACTATGCATGCTATGAGTGCTATGACTATGCTCATTATGATAGCTTTCAGCCATATTGTGACAGGCTATGAGGTGCTATGAGGTTGAAGTTGACCCTAGCCCTGATTCTTTAATACTGAGGACAAGGGGGAAGGATCATTAAAGCAGTCACGTACTAAGTAGATATATTGATTCAGCGTAATTTATGACATTCTCATGATGCAAGTAACACACAAATCCTTTGTAAATGAGCTTTTTGATGCCGTCAATGATACCGTGGGTAAACCTGTGCGGGTTGTAGACCTGCGGATGAACCCGTAGGAAATCGGGTTTAGACCCTTACCCGTCTGGGGTACGGGTCATGTGGGTAAGGGTGCGGGTTAATGCTCTCAGACCCGGACCCGTACCCGTGCCCAACACTAGAACTTATAAGCATATATGAAGCATCCAAAAGTAAATCCAGAATGAACCAGGACATGCTGCAATACCAAATGCAGTATAAGTCTGTAGGACAAGCAGCTACTCTTCACCAGTGAAGCGGAGCCTACATGTTAATGATCCATCCATCATGCACAAAAAGGCTGTCTTCATAGCTGTATGTATATGGAAAATGTTGGGTACACTGCCAATAGTCCGCTACATGGCTTCCAGGGAAAATCAACGTGTAGACCACATATTACGTAGAAAGTTGGGTGCAATGTCATATGAGTGATTGAATGGCTTTCAATTGTGGCCCATGAGCCCAACTCTATCCAGGACTTCGCTGTGTTAGATGTAGGCCTCCTTGACCAATAATTCGAGGACCTCAAAGTCACAAAGAATTCTTTGCAACTTGCCTTGTTTTTTGTTTTTGTTTTCGTTAGCCATTGGATGGTTTTTGCTCAAAATAGCTACTCGTTATCACAAAAAGTAACCGGAAATGAGCACATTGCATCAGACCATGTGCACCGAGCTCAACCACCTGGTGATAATTTCTCCGTCATTTCTCATGCAGCGCGTCAACAAACACATCCAATCGAGTAGGTAGCGTACGAACTTCAAGTTCAGCTTGAATTTCAGCAATAAAATTACATGACATTACATTCTAGCACAGCAAGGTTTTTTTTATGTCGGGTGAATACAGATGATAAGCGGCAGAGACTCGACGACCGTGACAATCATACAACATGGCGAACATACGAGCTATAGTGAATGGCAGGAGAGAGAAAGAGCCGAGGCTACTGGCCATTTTAAATACTCGTCGGGCGTCTCAAGTCGATCAGCGGATCGTTCCACTCGCGCGGGGCGATACGCTGCATGCGCCGTGGATCGCGCAGCAGGAATTTAATAGAAGTCAGCGAGGTAAAATCATGTCATGTCAAAGAACAAGAACAACGATTTACACGTGAAGAATTTACTGGATTGTCAGACACTCGAGCAGTCCCGTTTCCACAAAGCTTTAAAACCAGAACCCCATGATCCACGAATTCTTTACATTGTGTACAAATTCAGGCCGAATATAAGGGGGCCATTGGCCGAATCTGCCGCACAGATGTTGGCTACAAGATGGGCAAGTGTTGCATGATGTGTTGCACTATGTCTGTCTTTATAAGCTCCTGGTAGTGCTCAGTGAAATACACCATGACTTGTGTTGATGTCTGAAAGAAAATATAGTGAGATTGAAAAAACCGTTCGACCAGCCGGACCTTATTAGGCAGCTTCATAGCGATGCGTTTGAAATTGCCGTCATATTCCAATACCAGCGGAGGAAACTTCACTGAAAAAGCGTTGGGCATTTCAATGATATTTGTTGTGATTCGCTTACCCTGCTCCAATTCGGACCAAGGGACGATGTATGAACCGGTGAGATCATGCGCGCTAGCTACGGGAGCAGCTGCAAGGACCGCCGTTCTAAATTTTGTTGAAGCAGCGTGCTTTAAAACAGGGTGATCCCCAAAATCTCGAATTAATTGCAAAAGGTTTTCATAACTGATACCCGTTGCGTTGATACCCACCAACAGCGGATGGGTAGAAGCATACGTGTTCAGTCGCCCCAGAATGGGCCTTCTGAGGGTAGACGGCCGTGGTCCCCAACTATCTGCCCAAGGGCTCTTCCGATCGGGATCAACAGGTGTGCCCTTAGGCAAGAATTCCGCACTTGTAGGCGGAAAACTTCATTGAGGTCCGATATTGGGTCAATCGGAAGCCTTGCCAATGCGGTTGCTACAGGCGGATTTTGCTTGAACCTGGGGAGGGAAATAGGAGCGACGTCTGAGTTTGAAATAAAACAGCAAGTCCCAGCTCACAAGTTCCATAACCGGATTTGACAAAGGGTCTTCCAAATATTCGACAACGGGTTGGGCTCCGTTATTTTGGTCGCAGTACTAGTGGGCTCACTTGAAGAGGGCCGGAAGCGGCGGCTTTTCTTGGGATGTGGAACCAAGGGACTGCGTCTTCTCGTCTCCTTTGGCAGACGGTACGCTTCGTGCGACGGCTGTGGGGTGTCGTATCTCTCCGCCAAGGCCCTGGCAGCCTCCCTACGGAGAAGAAGCGCAGACAACTCCGGAGAGACCTCAAACCCGATAAGACACCGACAGAAGAGCCAGCAGGAGCAGGCACACCTCCGTGCAGACTCTTTTACGTTGCGGTCCGTGGGACCGTGTAGAAGAGGCTGATGAGCGACGACGTTTCCTCGATGCAATTCGTACAGGCGTTTCTTCTGGGGCCTGTCGAGCCTGGCAACGCCGATCTCGGTCGGCAGTAGGGTCAAGCCTTCCTGGAGGACAAGGATGTCGCATTCTCACTGGGATGACGGACGAAGGATGAGCTGGCAGGCGGGTAATCGGTCCGATCAATGATCCGTCGAAAAATCACATGTTGATCCTGATGGCGCGGATTACCTAAGTCTGTTAAGTGTTGATCCACAAATTTATCCTGTCTATTTCATACGGACTTTGCAGAAAATCCCTGACTCAGGATGTCCACCAAAAGCCCCAAACTTCATGAACCCGGTGGACTTGGTGGACAAATTAGATAAGTGTCGGTGTATTTCTACAACTTCGTCAAAACGCGTTGCAAGTATTAGCTGGTGAGAAGCTCTTGGAAAGGGTCGAAAACAACAGGTGAAAAGCCATGTACGCGATTCAAGTAACTAAGCTGTGTATCTACCGGTCAATGCGGGTTTGGCTTGGGACATAGTCAGTATTGCGCTTTCCTTCGTTGCGCTGCGGAACGCAACACTGATTGCTTCTTTTCCGCGACAGCGTTCTTGACGGTGCCGATATACTCGCTGTTCTTGAGTATGCGGAACCAGGTGCCGGGGTGGAACAAGGAGATGGTGCTCCTCCTCCTTCTCTCCCCCGTGCTTGCGCTGACGACTCGCCACAGATCCTGAAAAAGGTCACCGCCGAGTTTTGCGTCGGCTCGACGCTCAAGCACCCCAACATCATTGCCACCGTCGACATTGTCTCGGACCCCGCCGCGCGTCCGCAAGCCCGAGCACGAGCCCAAGCGCGGCGCGACCATGCCCGCCGGCTCGGTCCTCGACCCGCCGCGGGCCGTGCGCGCGCGTGCAGCCAGCACGAGCTCGCCGCACCTCGACGACCCAGCGAGCACGTGCAAATCGTCCGAGACGATGTTCTTGACAGTGTTAGAGAAGTCGCGAATACGGGCCATTGGTGTGTCACGGCGCATCTTCGGGACATTGTCCTTGTGCTCTTCATCATAGCGCTTGACCATGGCGGCCTTATCCTCGGCTGTCATTGCCTCGTACTCGTGGTAAAACTCGGCATGAAGCTCGGGTGCCTTCAAAGTACGCCCCTCTGCATTTGTTTCAGCGATGTCTTTGACAACTGAAAAGGAAATGCTTGCCGTCACGCAACTGCGCAGCCTTCTCGCTCTTGAAGGCATTGTAGGGGTTAGTTACTTCCTGCGCGTTGACCATGCGTGCGCCGGCTTGATAGAAAATGTCAAGGAAGTAGCGTTCTTTTTTTTTGAATCGCTCGGCGAGTTCGAGGGCCTTGTTGCGCAGATAAGTATGCACTTCAGCTATTTTGGGCGCCTTAGACGTGTCATGGAACCCGATCCCGAAACTCAGCCGTTTGCTAGGACTATGTTCATCTGCGAGGGTACAGTAATTGTCAATGCGAAATAACATCGTATGACATGGGTATGGCCTCGTCGAGGCGTAAGCTTAACCTTTAGCTTTTACCAGAGTTGATAAGCCAGATTTTTTCATCCATCTCTTTCAAATCACTTGATGATGGATTCTGGCCCTCTGGTCAACCTGCGGTGTTTTCATCGCAGTGCACTCAACTCGGCACGGAAATTGTTGGCACCCGGCTGGGAGAAAGCCAGGGAAATTTGGGTTTGAACTGTCTCCTCAGAATTTTTTTCTGGGCTAAGATGCGCCCAAATGACAATTCCAAACAAACGCAAATGAACCTCGGCACAAAGAGCCGATCTGTTTCCTTTAATGGCTCAGCTATCTTTGAATGAAACAAATACACACATCCAGACAGTGTTTTTCATCGCAGTGCACTCAACTCGGCACGGAAAAACATGCGTAAGTTCAACATTGAATGCCCGTGGCAGTAAATTACTCGGCATTGCAAAAAGTAACCGGCCATTTGCGTCCATGACACTCTCGATTTTTGTGCATCCTTATGGATAGATTATACGTCTACTGTTAGTTCAGTGCATTGTTGCGACAATAGAAGTCACGGTGAAAAGTCCCACACGTAGCAGAATATTTAATCCCGGAAATTCCGGTATTCTAGCATTTACAATTTTTCAGGCGACATTTTCAAACACCTGTGAGGCTGTAAAATAGTGTTACGTATACTAGAACACACACATGAGATTACAGCTAATACAGCCCATCCAATGGATTGGAATATGGAATTTAATCCAGAGCAGAGGTCACACCTGTGATGGATACAATTGATTGTTCATAGATTTCTGCACAGACCAGCAGCAGTGACCAATTATTTCCCTTGTAGATCAGTAGGGGATACCTATGGGAGTTGTGAGGCACGAGTAAGAATAAATACCCGCACGAATGTCTTGTCTCGCAGATCCTGCTGGTTCGCGTACGTGATCTCGGTATTCATCTATCGCGCCTCCGCAAGCTCAACAAACCCTCAGATACCGCGTCTTGGCACACGGTCCTTGATATGTATATGCCTCGGCAAAGAACTTGTTGTCTGTTGACGTCGCAGGGCTTCCCGCTCATTGACTGTAAAGTACAGTAGCACTCTCGCGCCTGGCAATTGAGGGCTTCAATCAACAGTCAACCACAACTGCCTCGAATGTCTCATGAAGTGCGAGTCCGACGTCGGCACGTAGTAGACGCAGTGTAGACACGTACGACGGTCGCCGTAGACGGTGTACTGTAGCATACCCCAGCATCAATGCGCCGAGAAGCATACTGTAGGTGAGACAGTGAGTGTTATGGAAAGACTACACATACTTGTTATGGAAAGACTACACATACTGTTCAACCACTGTGCAAGCAGTCTAAAAGCTTGATGTATGGGCAATCAGTTGCCATAAAAGGCAAGTTTCAAGTGTGGCCGCAGTGTTTCATCCATACAAAGTGCCACAGTATATTGGGCACCATAAGTTCTTACCATAATTTCCTACATGACACCCAATCGTAATCTGGGAATTTAACGCAGGGGAGACAAGCCAGTGTTCCACCTTTCTCCCATTTCAAAGATTAGCAACAGGGACGCTGGAAGCAGGGGATACCTATCCGAATACGCGGGGGTGTGCGTCGCCTCCCTCACTGGTCGACTAGATATTTGGAAGAAACTTCGATGGCGAAGTCCCATTCAGGCAATTTCACGTGGGCTTCATTCTGACTGTCGTGACCCTCCTTGCTGCCAAGCAACAGCATCCGGTTCCCAACTGCAATGAAGGAGTGGAGGTCATGATTCAAAAATGTTTCCTGGAGATTCAGACAGCGAATCTGAGGAAGCGGTGCCAAGAGATACTGCCATATCTCTGGGACCAAGACGTCCTCGGCGAATGTGTGAGGGACCCAGGCGACGAGCACAACTGAAGGAGGGCAATTTTCGGGAGAGGGCCCGGCCGCCACTATCGAGCCCAGCAAGTGCCACCGGATTCCACTGGGGAAATTGCCCATGGTCTTGCTCGCCGTCGTGAAATTATGATTTTCAGTGTCGAAGAGGATGATAGTGTCGGGGGATAGAGAAAAAGGCTATGAGAGTTAGCAATCATCGAGCCTATTGCAGGATAACGCACCTCAGAGTGTTCAACATACCCACGTGTGAGGAGGATTTCCGCCCCTTCGTTTATAGGAATGGCTCGTATGCTGTATCCAAGAGGAGGAAGGGCGGAAGGTAAAGATTCGTCCGAAACAGACCACGTCGACTCAACCTGTGAATTGACGACCGCAATCGAGTAGGTGGAGATCCCGGGGCAGTCGTCCTCAAATTTGCTCCGACCACCAAAAATGAAAATCCTGTTTCTGGTGGCTACCATGGACGCCGACATTCGAGGGACGACGGGGGACCCACGGACGTCGACATACCACCACAAGAGCGAATCCAGATTGATTGCAATCAAATCTGCTGTTACGCTTTTGGATCTTGGATCATATCCACCAAAGAGAAACATAAAAGTTCCGCTGTCAATGATCATGAGGGCACTCGCCGGTTCATTCAAAGCAGGGAGTTCCTTGAAAACTGATTCGGTGGCATCCTTGCGAAAACGGAGTGAAGGCTACGACGTAAATATGAGACGATGGTCAACAGAGTCGTGAAGGTACCCACACTAATATTTTTCCATTCCATTGTTCTCAGATCCAGACAGTGAAAATCAGACGTCGGGGTGTAGCTCTTGTCGTATGGTGCTACCCCGCCATAGCTATAAAGCCTTTCGCGTTGGTGGTCGATCACAAATGATTCCCAGTCGTTGAGCGAGGGCTTGTCGCCTGTCAAGATTAGCCTTGTGTGAGCCGGGTTGCGCGTATTCAGTTCCACAGTGAATCCATCTTAGTACATCGAATCAGGTGTGTGATGTACTGATAAAATCGGAAAGTCTCTGACCATTTTCTTGGGCGCCAGATGTTGGCAAAGATCTCTGGCGTAGTGAGTCCGCCGTGCGCACGCGGGTGACCTTTGTGCGCTCGGAAGCAAGAGGTGACGGCGGAGGGCGTTTGAGTGATGTTGCGGCTTGTGAGGGCTCGCGCGCACCATCTGAGGAGGGCATCACCGTCGTTGCGAGGGAGGGGAGGGGGGGAGCATTTGGAAATGGAGGATGGCGGGAACGGGTGGGGGTGCGTAAGAGACGACCCAGTCCGCACTACGTCGGCCGACTCGAACCCCGGACTAGTGGATAGGAGAGTGGGCGATCTAGGACTGGAATCTTTGCGCTGAGCAACTGACTTCGTCGAGTGACGCGCAGCCCTCACAGGTGCGGCCGCGGCGGGATGCTTGCCCACCAAGGTGCCGCCCTGTTGGGCTGCGGGTTCGAGAACAGCTGCCTGCTCGATGTACTTCCTTCTCAGTTCCTTCAATTCGGCCGCCAAGACGTCATTCTCCGCGAGAGCGCGGGCATTATCCTCGCTAAGTGATGTTTGAAGCTGGTTGCGCTCGGTGTTGGCATCGCGGAGTAAGGACTCCAGTCTGAGAACATCAGATTGCAGATGAGATATGAGGGCAGTCTGATCTATCTGCCGCTGTTGGTCGGCGCCCCAGGCCGCAGCTTTTGTGGCCCACTGATCCAGCTCCGTTTTAGCGGCGTCTGCTTGCTCCATCAGACTTGCCTTCACATCCCGCAAGGAATCAAATTCTGTCGCCAGAGCATGGTATCTGGCCTCCCAATCCCTTGCATCAGATTGGGCTGCCGAAAGGCGGACATTCGTCGCTCGCTCCTCGTCCCGGAGCTCAGCGAGTGCAGTTGCGAGTGCAGCCGCCTTTGCCCGTGCCTCCTTGAGATCTGCTTTGAGCTTGGTGCGCTCAACACTCCAGTGGCCTGCCTCGGACTCTATGGTGGCATCCCGCAGCGCAACTATCCTCTTCAGATGATCGCGATCCGCGGACGCATTTGTGTACCTCCCGTATGCGTCTCCGAGCCGTGCATTGCGGTCGACGCAACACTGCACAAGGGTATGCACTAGCGATGCTGGGGAGAAGGGCTGGGCGGTCTCGGGAGCGAAGCGCTTAATCTCGTCGGCGAGATAGGCGACGAGGTTCGCGCTGTCGCCAATGAAGTGGAGGGACGCACGACCCGAGGGTGCTGACCCGATGCCGAGTCCAGCCTCCGCCAAAATGCCCTTCAGCGCGGCGAGGTCCTTCTCGGACGATTCTGCAGACCTCGCAATGGCTGTGTTTTCGTTGGCGAGCCTATGGAGTTGGGACTGCAGGGCGTCCAAAGCATCTTTGTAGGGCTTGATAGCATGCGCACTCTCCTCCTCGATTAGTTGGTACAGAAGGTTAGCGCTGCTGTAAATAGCGCTGGAGAGTATCACTGGGGGGCTCGCGTGGGATTCGGCCATGGAAGTAACTTGGAGCTGGAAGTTGAAGTAAGAAGGTGGTAAGGAGTGACGTGTACGATCACATTTATGTAATGCTGTCGCCACATCATTGATCGCAGCTACCATCCCCACGGTCACGCCCCGCTACTGTATGTTTTGGAATCGGATCGGCTTTGAACACCTGTATCAAGGTACCAGGCCCAGGGAAGCCGACTGCAGACAGAGGCCGAATTTTTGCGATTCACGAGGCTTTACGCAAAGTCGACTCGGATAAAACGGTCGTGATATTTTGCACCTCGAATGGCTCGAGAACTTGAAACTGAGCCACCGGACACCTCTCCCCGTCAATCCTACACCCGGGATATTGCACTCGAAGATATTGAATGGATGAACGGCACATCACTGAGGATGGCCTGGATACTGTGGTTGGTGTGGATAGCTTGTCCTACAAGGATTACCTCGAGATCCCGAACGAGAAATTGCTGGAATTCTTCTTATACTGTGTCAAGAACCGCAAAATTGGTTAACACACCTTGATAATTGATCGTCGTCTGCGCGAGGGCGCCGAGGACATTGGTGCGATCCCCAAATCTCAAAATGCATTCCAGGAACGTCTTCGAACGAACGACAGCGCGTTTGTACTGCGTACCCTGATCGACAAGGCAGAGGAATTGAACAAACCTTTATATGTTGCTTACCTGGACCTCAAAAACGCGTTTCCTGGGACCGACAGATCAACGTTTTGGGTTAAGATCGCAAAACTCGGTATCACAGGGCCAACGATAGAGCGGTTGAAATGTCTCTACGATAGGATTCGGTACATTGTCCGTCTGGATGGCCAGTACGCACCGGAATTCAGGTCTCTACTTGGTATTCTGACTGGGGAACCTGGCTCGCCCCATCTGTGGAATCTGTTCATGTCGGATTTCATCCTTGCTCACCATCCCGGGGACATTCGATTGAACGGGGTACCTATCAATCAGATCGAGCACGCGGACGACGTGATGACGGCGTCTTCATGCCCGTCAGGTTTCCAAATGCACCTGAATGGGTCGCAATCGTGGCTACGGTTTTGTAGATAGCTGGAATTACTACGAATTATCTAGCCATGTTTCATCTTGAAAGCAATAATACTCAGTCGGGCACACGATAGGGTGAACAGCTGTATTATATACCTGAAAGCAATAATACTACGATACGATAACTATGAATAATAAATAGGTAAGAGAAAGGGACAGACCTCAGTCGGGCACACGATAGGGTGAACGGCTGAGGTCTGACTCGCGGAAAGACGAGCTTAAATACGTAAATGAGGCTGTAAAGAGGCTGTACGGGCGGCGATGGTAACTAGGTAACGTTGTGGAACAGGATGAGTATCAGAGGGAAGTGAGTCAGTGCAGTACGGGCGCAAAGATGGGCGCCCGTACTGCCGCGTAGATGACTCGTCGAGCCACTACTCCAACACATCTCAACTTGTACCGAGAAATGAGCAAATCGGTCGCGAGGCTCAAAATCTGCCCAAAATGGGTTCACGCCCTCGGTATTGCAATTAGCTATAAGTGTCCTTGTACTCATTCATGTTGGAAATCATGCTTACGTCCTGCTCGATTACTACGCTACTGATATCTAATACGTACAAACATCATGTACGGGATCTGCAATCTTCGCGTTCCCCCCATCTGTGCGGGTTTGTCTGAGTCTATCTGAGTCTATCGAGTCCTCTAGGAGATCAAATTTTAACAATTCAGAAATGCATGACACTCTTAGCGTACTTATATGGCAATATGCAGTGCTGCGAGTGGTCAAAGGAACGTGCTGATGGCTGGATAGGGCTCCTGGCCGTACTGTATACGGGGACAGCCGTATTTTTGTCTAACCGTACCGTATACCGTCCCGTACGCGCGATTCTTACAGCCAATGTCAGTACCAAAGGCGCGGATGAGAAAATTGCCAATTTGAGCATATTTTGATTTTTTGCGACCGATTTACCCATATCTCAACAAGTTCTGCATGGATTGAGATTGAGATGAAATCCAGGTAGATAATTCAGAGTAATTCATATGCAATTAGTGATAGAAAGAAATCGAAAAATATATCATATTTTCTCGTCCTCTAACAGTTGAGGCTCCTTGGGCCATGAATTCTGATTAGTAAGTAAGTTGAGTTCTCATCAGAAAAAGCTGAATTATTGGGACGGAGTGCTTGAATATGGATAGAGTGATGTGATAGAGGCAAAAGTATAAAGTTTTCGCTTCCTGGCCTTCATGCCTCTTTCAAGGCCTTTCTATATTGCCAAAACATAGAATTAGGTCAGGAGGCGAAACCTTTATACTTTTGCCTCTATCAGTTCACTCTATCTGTATTCAACCAATAATTCAGCTTTTTCTGATGAGAACTCAACTTACTAATCTGAATTCATGGCCCAAGGAGCCTCAACTGTTAGAGGACGAGAAAATATGATATATTTTTCGATTTCTTTCTATCACTAGTTGCATATGAATTACTCTGAATTATCTACCTGAATTTCATCTCAATCCATGCAGAACTCGTGGAGATATGGGTAAATCGGTCGCAAAAAATCAAAATATGCCCGAAACAGCAATTTTCTCATCCGCGCCTTCGGTACTGCCATTGGCTGTAATGGTCCGATGGTACAGTACGGGTGGAAATACGGCCGTATACGGCTATATGCCGTACGGCCAACTTTTGTTTAAAACCGTCTCAGTTTTGACTCCATTCCAGGTCACAAAAGCTCATACTGGGCCCCATGGTCTCCGCGCGGGCCTAGAACTGTGAATCCAAGCACAACGCCCAATGTTCAAAATTTCCACCTCTCAATAAAATTTCGAAGGCTCACAATTGTCGCGTGAATGAGCGAATGCTCTTCGTACTTATAAAGGTACGCGCTGTTAAGGTCGTATTCATCAATGAATCTTGCTCGATGTTCTGGGGCACCTTTTTTTAGGGTGAAGTCCCACGGCTGCCAAATATTCACTGAGAGCTATGTCGGAGCCAGAAAAATGAAACAGAAGGTAAGCTTATCACTTCACTCTCTTTATAAAATTACGTGTGTCCGTCCGAAGCCTTTTTAAACTCCGCTATCAGCGTTGCGGCACCACTTGCCGAGACCTGCCCTGAAGTCTCAAGCTTTATTCAGCTCTCAGCGTCAATCTGATAACTCGGGTGAATACTGTGTGAACCCGCTTTCAAATTGAATTTCTAATCATTGACTGTTCATGTGCCCACACTGGAACGTAGTGAATGTACATCTTGTAGTCCATATGGTTGCAGCCAACTCTTCATGTCAACCCGCATTTTTCATTGGATTCGTCCAAGATTTAAGATTTAGGAGGAACATGGGGGCGGTTTATAGGTAAAATTTTTGTTTCAGAAAAATCGGAGGTACTCCTAACTTAGGGTTAAAAAACGCGAAATTTTGGGTTGAAAACCAAAATTTTATATACCGGAAACCTCTGTACGATGGCCGGAATGCTCCGAGCGTTGTGTCAACCGCTTTTTCCCGATGCGACAGATTAGGTGACCTCACATCCGAGTTTTTCTGGGTTAAATTTTCTAAAATGTTGTGAGGGCCTTGGTTTGATCCTCTTCGTTGAATTCAACACTTCAAAAAAATTGTGGAATCTGTACGACGGCCGGAATACTCCGAGCGTTGTTTCCACCGCTTTTCCCAGATGCATCAGATTACGTGACCTCGTATCCGAGTTTTTCTGGGTTAATTGTCCTAAAACGTTGTGAGGGCCTTGGCTTGATCCTCTTCGTTGAATTCAACCCCTCAAAAAAATTGTGGAATCTGTACGACGGCCGGAATACTCCGAGCGTTGTTTCCACCGCTTTTTCCAGATGCATCAGATTACGTGACCTCGTATCCGAGTTTTTCTGGGTTAATTTTCCTAAAACGTTGTGAGAGCCTTGGTTTGATCCTTTTCGTTGAATTCAACACCTCAAAAAAATTGTGGAATCTGTACGACGGCCGGAATACTCTGCGCGTTGTTTCAAACACTTTTCCCAAATGCATCAGATTACGTGACCTCGTATCCGAGTTTTTCTGGGTTAATTTTCCTAAAACTTTGTGAGGGCCCGGATTTGATCCTCCTCGTTGAATTCAACCCCTCAAAAAAATTGTGGAATCTGTCCGACGGCCGGAATACTCCGAGCGGTGTTCATCCGATTTTCCCGATGCACCATCAGGTCCAAACTCCACCTTGCCCCTCCCCATGCCACTTGCCTTGTCTTCTCTAGCTTTTAGTGTCAGCGACAGTGCAGTAGATGGTTTAGCTTTTACTATAAGTATCGAACCGACGTTGTTACCCTAGCTTTTTTTCAGACTAGCATATGACAATGAAGTGTCCCCCGACCATGAGCTTCGACACAACCGTAGGCAGCTTTGACAACACTAAGAATTCCACCCTCTAGATTCTTTTGCTCGGGGTCATAGCCAAGAAGTGCCGAAATAAATGCTTTCAAATACAGGTTGAAAAAATTGAGCTGCGACGACAGGGTTCTTTTCAACAAGCACAGATTGATACCAATAGTCAGGGACATCTTTTGGAAGCAGTTGGTCGATATCAAGTTCTGTACCAGGGATAAACTTGACAATAGGCGTGCGGGACGCAAAATAATCGGATGCTCTGTATACAGCAGCAGCGGAAAATGGCGTGCGCCGCGCAGGGATGGAAGGAAACACATCAACGGGCACTGCCTAAGTCGCACTCGGCGTCAGGCAGACGCGTTAGCGGGCCATGGACCCCTCCCCGGTCCCTGGCAGCCCAGACACCACACGTGCGGGAATCCAGCACGTCGAAGGGTGTGCGGTGCGTAGGCGCATGTTGGTCAGGATCGGAAGGAGAGTGGGAGTCGCCAAGTGCTGAGGAATGAACAAATTCACGACGCCGGAACAGACTTTCAGAATTTGTCTTGCTTCCTGCTCTACCACGAAGGAGTCCAGAGGTAAATGTCGGACCGCTGTGCGGAAGAAATCCGCCGGTTTTGAGTTTATTGCATTCATTAAGCCACGGATCGCGGCGACATTTATGAACGTCGGAAAGGTGACCCGGTACACATTTCGATCAAATCGACGGTCACGCATCACGCACCCCTATGTCGATGTCGAAATTTGGTCGGGGTCACGCATCACGCGGGCCTTTGTTGAATCTCTTCAGCGTGACATGGCCCCAAAATGTGGCCTGAGGACGCCAAAAAGACGAATTTTTGGGAAATTTTCAGTCTGGATGTTGAAAGTTTTGGGGGCGTCACGCCAAATTTTGGCCGGTGTCGAAATGTCAAATAGGTAAAACGAGTCACGCGTCACGCCCCATGTCGATTTGATCGAAATGATACAGTAAAGGTTCGATCCTAAACTTCCGTGCGCCATGGATAACTCAAAGCGTAAAAGTGACCAGATAAGAACGCAACGAGCAACGCGCAGAAGGGTAGGAATTTCCACGGGATGCAGTGGCTATGACGGTCTTTTTCATTTTTCAGCTAAATATTTACCCGGCTCTCCAGACGGTATACTGTGATGTCGCCAGCTCGTACCTAGTTCACAACGAATGAAACAGAAAGAAACTCACCGTATTTAAGATTGGAACACGGAGAGAGACTTGGCTGAGGGAAAGCGGCACCTCTTTTATAGCATTGCGTGCTGCTAAATTTCAACGGCTATCTGTTGCTGAAATTTGAGATGTCCCGTAGGCTGATACCACAGAAGATATTGAAGAAATTTTCCATGAAAGACATGTCGATATAATTGAGGGGATAGCGAATGATATCTTGCCCGATTGTCGAGATATCTATCAATGCAGATATCTTGGCTGTCAACCGGTCGGATATCGTCGGAAAATGGCAGATACCTGGGGACATGATCGGATCAGCTGTCCACAGCTACATATCCGCCCTGGTGGATATTTTGCAGAAAACGCAGTGAATCCAGTTCCTGCCATGGTGCCTACATCGCTGTCCGGGCTAAACGATGTACACTAAATAGTGGGCTGTGTTGTCCAATTGAAGACTCAACAGTGGCTGTGATTCTCGTGAATGTAACGTTTCTTGTCAATTTCATTTGAAATGCTAAGAAGGTTAGACAGTGAGTAGTCATGTCACGATGAACAAGGGAAGGGGTATGTAGGTGGGTACTCTATGACGATATACTGCACTTATGGAACCTCTATGCTTGCACAGCTTCCAGTGTCGGCAGTGTGCATGAGAGAGTATATCATACCATCACAGACCCCGGACTGTTTATATCTCCCCCCATTTCATTATCAACATGTCCCACAACCGGTTTTGAGCCATGCCAGAGTCCAATGGAGAAAATAATGCGTGCTCAACTGTGCCGGCAATGAGAGGAGTGTCTTTGTTTTACTTACTTACTCTACTATTTATGTATTGTCAATTTTCCCCAGGAGAGCGCCGCGGTTGAGGGGAGACTTGATTCGACGGTACTCGGTGCGTCCATCATATGTATAGATATTCAATATGCTCATTTTTTGACTGCTTCCTTGCACTCCCTTGAGAGAGGGGACAATGTAGCAAATATGACCCAGACTACGATATGGACGATTAATGATACTTATTTTACTTTCAAATTGCTCCCCAGAACTCGTAACTGGCACCCCATGGCAATGGCCGCCATTCTGGCTGAAAAAAAAAATCAAAGCCCTGGCTTAAGCCAAAGCCAAGCCAAGCCAAGCCCTCCCCCAGGGCTTGGGCTTTGGCTTGGAGATTGTGAAGCCAAAGCCCGACAAAGCCAAGCCCAAGCCCTGGCTTGAAAGCCAAGCCAAGCCCGGACATCACTAGCTGTGATATTCTCGCTCGTGGTGAGTCCACAACCACAATTTGAACCCTGGCTGCGAAATTCTTGCTCGTGGTGTCAAAAGATACTTGATGCATTGTATTGGAAGCTCAATGCAAAGTGTGAGGGTGAGCTGAGAAAGTCTGTGTTAGGGCTAACCTCTGAGAGCTCACTTTTCGCCGCGAATCGCCAGATGATCCCCAGCATCATTCTGAGCAATGCGCGCATACTTGTCCAATTCGCACACTACATGCTCAATATCCGCCAGACCGAGATCAATCTCTGAAGTATTTCTTTCAATCGGTCACGTGACCCTTTAATTTGGCGAAAAACAGGTTCCCATCAACCAACACGACCCCAGGCCCGGAAAAGGCACTCGAAATGCGTCATTTCATATTACGCGAGACCTCAAACGTGACATTGTATGGAGATCCATTTTCGCGCGTCTGAATGCTGGGCGATAGCTAGCGCGATTCTGAGCAAAGCTGTCTCTTTGGTTTTGTTCCTGCTGCCCTGGGTGTTAAGCCAGAGGCTCAGGAGGCTCTTCATTCTCTGGGAAGGCGGTGCTTTGGAACGGCCTGGGCCGCGGCCTCAAAACGAAAACGTGACATCCTATGGAGATCCATTTTCCCGGGTTTGGATGCTGGGCGATAGCCAGCATGATTCTGAGCTAAACTCTCTCTTTGGTTTTGTTCCTGCTGCCTGGTTGTTAAGCCATAGGCTCGGAAGCTCTTCATTCTCTGGGGAGGCGGTGCTTTTGTACGCCTGGCCCAAGACCGTCTCATTTGACCTTTGACATGGGCTCTCGGGGAACACCCGGAAAACCTACTCCGCGGGACAGCGGTCCCTCATCAACTACTATCAGTATGGTTACTTGGAAAACAGTTTGTGTCGGTTTCCCCTCTGGCTCTTCTCATACACAAAGAGAGGCCAAGGGATAGTCTATTGTTTCTGGTCGCACTTTTCAAAATGGCAGCCATTTGAATGCAGCTCTATTGCATCAGGTCATGCTTTTCAAAATGCCCACCATTTGGATGCACCTCTATTGCACCAGATCAACTGGTGGCTAATTTTTCTCCGCAACTCGCCATCCTCTAGGACCAGTTCAGCCAAGTCAGCCTTTTGAAACGCGTGACATCAATGGCTCGGGGGCGGCGGCACGTCAATTCAATTAACAAATAGAGGCGGGCTCTGGATGCGGCGCGTCAATAGCAAATCGAGGCAGCCTCGGGACGCGGCGCATCAATTGAATTGGGCAAAATGGTTTACAAAGCATAGCACACACAAAAATGGCCGGATTGTAAACTTGTTTGCTGGACTTAACACCCGGATCCCGCCCGCAAATCCTTAAGAACATCGGTAACCCCATTGCCATCTAGTGAGCTCTGTGGACTGAAAATATCCGTGCCCACCCTTCAACTCTCACTTTATATGACGTCCACGCGCCTTGGGCTCGATGGAACTGAAAGCTGATTTAAATACCCCTCACCGCAATGCGGGCGTGTTCTTGAATCGCCAGAGTCGCATCCTTTAACATTGCTGATGTGGCTCGTTGTATAAAGAATCTTGCTACTTGCATTACTCACCGGACATTAACGCACAAAAATACCAGGGAGTAGAGTTTGCCTTTAAATCGTTATTGTACCAACTTCTCCAGCCTCAATGTGACAAGATTTCGACTTGGACAGCTTGACTCGACAGAAACTCGTGGTCACCACCTCAATGTGTCGTCAATTTTATTGTTGCTACTGCCTGTTTTGACTCTCATTTCCGTCCGAAGCCTTCAATCTCCGTCAAATTCTCCGCCGATACTCCGCCCACCGTTCTCGTAGTCTCTCCATCTCGTAGAATCTATTTCCAGACCAACACATCTCAATGCACGCCAAGTCTCAGCTCAATTGCATCAAAATTTGATGGTCTGAAGCTTAATACGCGTCTGTCGCAAAATCTGTCGAGAACATCCGCTCAGTTCGTCTCAGTGGCTCCTGTGCACCCCGGTCGAGTATCTCACACCTCCGCATCTCACTACTGTGCAAGGATTCACCGCTTTCAAAGCTCCATCATCTCCCGGGTCGCGTGCGTCGCGCCTGAGTTTCTGCGAGACAGGCGATGTCCGTACAGTGGTGGCGGGGTCGTTCCCGCTCAATTGCTTATCAATTTGCCCAAATAAATTACTACAGTGAGCTGTGATTGATTTCAAGACATTTTGCACCATTTGGTATATTCCTTGTGCATACCATTGCTGCAGAATAAGATAAACTACGGTATTCCGAGAAATCGACTTTTTACAATCAACCTTACATCGAAAAATGGTCTCTACAGAATGAAAGTACTTGAAAATAGGACCCCAGATGATGTTTGTTATGGAATATTTCTTGATTGCAGAAAACACTCCCTGTCGAACCTGTGGCAACGAACACAAAAAATTAGCACGGGCAAACTGAGTTGTGCAATATTTCCATATTTGGGAGTATTTTGCTTCCTGTTCATTCAGAAATGGAATGAGTAGGGATTTTTTTGTGGAATTGTGTTCGTGGGCTTGAAACGAGTCTTCTGTGCACCTGGATGTTCTTGGTACAGAGATGGGAGGAATCGCGGAGACAGGGCCCGCCGGCACATGTGCTATCCCCCTAGCAGCTGTAGCCGGCGGGGGAGTGGCAGCCTTGGCTGCAGTCGAGTAGGTGGGCTTCGTTGTGCTAGCGTCAACGAGGTTTCTCGGGGGTTGTTGTCGTCGTGTCGTGAGGTAGGTTGTCAGGGTAAAATGCTCGTTCCAGCATGTTGGCCATCCGCCGCAGTCCCATACTCTGCACCAAAAATTATCGTTACAATTGTCTAGTGGTCTAACGCTCTGAATTCTGATTGATTTTTTATTTCTGTCACATGGAGATCAGCGAAATTTCGAGCAACTCGAAGTTCTCAGGTGGGGACCGGCAATGCAAAGGCTTTTGATGTCGGTTGCGTAGTGGCTGCCATCACCGAAATCACGGCAAATCCAGTCGGTATGTCGGAAATCTATCCTTTCTCTCATAATGACATTTGATCATCTAGCCTTACACACTTTGGCGGCGTACAGCTCGGTCCAAGGGAGGCTCACTGTATTGATGAATGGGGCGAGGAATTTCGCCCCATATATCGGCAGCTTCACCTGCTTCGCAGTTTCACGGGGCAGGAAGTCCTCTTCGTTGCTTGCACGGCTACAAGCGCGACAAGCACATTCAATATAATTTGGAGCTCCTCGGCTTTGGGCACCGGCCTTTCTGGGGCCTAGATGCAGGCTCCGAGCGCGCGAACCTGTTCTCCCTTACCCTTCGATCCCAAAAATATTGACGTACCGCAGCTCTGTGGCCGGTACAACCAAGGCTGGGTTTATTGACATCCCATTTACGATTTAAAAGGCCCTTGTGCGTCGCGAGGGATCCGGGATCTTCCACCGAATGTCCGTAATGTGTCCGCATGAGCATATGGCTGGCCTGAAGTGCAAAGTAGAGAACATTGCAGCTTTTAGTCTGAACTATGGGGATCCATGTATGTCTGGGCAGGAGTCATAGTGCACTCTATATTTATGAGTCTAATAATCAATGTGGCACTACGGCAACTATGAATTAAGGGACGGTCCTACAAAAAAATGACACCTCACGACACACTAGCTCAAGTTTTTGTCTGATCTCAGAATGTGATCTTCTGGTGGATAAGTAGGTAATTTTTTCCGTGTCGAAATCCCGGAAATCTTAAAATCCGGCCTTGTTTCAAAACGGCCATCCGGAAAACCTACTGTACTTATACATTCAATTCGTATATCACGCGTCACAGGCCCGAAAATTTACGAAAATTTTCGTACGTGTCACAGGTCACCGAGGGGATTTTCGGATGTGCCAAAAAAGTCACAAAATGGCCCAAAAACGCGTAAAAAATCCAATTTTTTGCTCGCGAGGCGGTCTGTGGTGCGCGCCGCCGAGGCTTCCACAGGAAACATAGTTTTGGCGTGATGATTGCTCCTTCCCAGGTTCTCTCGCTCGTTTCTGGGTTTCCAAGTGCGAACAGCACTGCATACCGTTCGTAAGTCCGTGTCGAGACAATTTCACAACATTCAAATCCTCACCATTGTCGTAGCGTGCCCCGAAACCCCACCTACCTCGGGTCCGGGCGACTACCATTCTCTTCTGAATATACGAAATTTTTGTGGTGTCACGGCTGCCCCAGCCCATTTATGAATTCCAAAGTTCGAATTTTCATGTCACAGGTCACTCAGAGGACAAATCTGAATACCAGTGAGCATGTACTAACTTCACCAAGTGTCAAAAACACTCGCCAGGGAAATTAACCAGCGGTTCAATCCGCTCCAGTTTTTCGACCCTCACGCGAGTTTTATAGGCGTAGAGTGCATATTCTGGCTCCATCGTTCTCGGTTTCAGGGTCGGATAGATTGCCCGCGCGAACATTGTCCAAACTGAGTTTATTTTCTCCATGTATTGCGCGCTGTGTTCCAGCTGAATTTGAGCCTAGTCAGACGACGTCAGGGAGGTCTTACCAACGGAAACTCATGCGCACCATATCAACTTGCTGACCATGGAAAGTAGCCAGGTGCTCGTAAGTTCCGATGTGCCACTGCGACTCGGTCAATCCCAATTCCCGAGCCGCATGCAGTTGCTCCACGCCAGGATACCCATTGTTGCAGCTGTCGACCGATTTAGAAAGGGTCTCAAACAAATCGTCAATCCGTTTGCAGCGCTTGTTGATGAGTTTCATAACGACGTTCCGGAGTATTCACTGAAGACTGTGAGTATTTGGGTTTGTTGAAATCTGATGTTTTACCTTGATCCATCGAATACTCCACGGTAGCCAAACTGGTGAGGTACCTTCGATGGTGTTTAAGGTAAATCATTCTTTGTTCGTTGGTGGGCAGCTTGTACAGAACTGCAAGGATCTTGCCAGGCAGGGGGAATCAGGTGCGAACTATTTGGATTTACAATGGATCCTACCGCATAAACATATTCGACCAGGAGATTCTTCATAGCCTCCTCAATTAACTACAGAAAACTGAGTACAGTGAACGCTTGAAATCCAAGTCAAGACGTACCGGTGTCAAGATAATAATGAGGCGTCGGAAGTTGACATTTGGATTCAGACAGTTATGATCTATAATCAACCTAAGCTGTTGATGGGAAGGGAGCCAAACATCGGTGTCTGGAACAGATATCCAGTCGAAATCGACCCCGTCATACGATCTAGCAATCAGGGAAATATGTGTATGGATAGATAGCTCGTTTGCCTCACTGTGAAGTAGTTTTGAAACGACTTTGCCAGCGAGGCATAGCTTCGTCACGAATAAACCTTTTATTCCCATACACAGTCCGACTGAGGACAGGGTCCCTGGTTTGGTCATGGAATTGCCTAGCAACCTCTTGGATTGGCTTCGGGTCGGAAGGACAATAGTTTCCCAATGAAGGCGTCACCAGTGCCCACGGACGCAACATAGATGTTCCCTCAATACTCGCGAATACCTGACACAAACTCGACATGGAGGCGGCCATCTCGATCCCAAACGCCCCGAAGGACCTGGTTTATAAAATGGTGGATGCATTCATCCAAGTATGTTGTGTCCGGGGTCCGATAGCCTGGAAATAACATTATATATATAGCTCAAACCACGACCATTTCACTACTTACGTGCGGTGAGAGCAGTGGTACCATGAGGCCAACAATTCAGGGAGACAATAGATTGATCTGTATAAGTTTGGCCAGCTACATTAGTCAAATGCGTGCATGATTGTAAGAAAAGCAGCGCAGCTCACAGGCGCTATCAGAGGAGCCGGAAGACACCGTGGCGTCTGATGAAACGAGAGACGAATCTGTCGAACAATAAAAAACGATATGATACACTAAATTGACGCAATGAACACACACCACGTTGCCCTTGATGGCTAGCATTTCTTGCATTGCCAATGGACTCACCGGAAGCCCAGAGATAATCGCCTAAATGTCCGAGGCGCAGTGAACGACTGAGCGGTCGGAAATAATCGGACACCCACCTTGGCTTGGGCCGTTGTCGTCTGAATTTAAGGTTCAAGAGTTACATGTCACATAAGTTTGTTTAGTACTCACCAGTAGGGCAACTTTCAGACCAATCTTCCCCGCTTGAAACTGCGGTAATACATACCATGCATGAATGAAGCAGGTGTTACGTGAACGAACCACGCACCTATACTCCAGCCTAGTTTGGGTACAGTTGAATACCTCGCACGGAATACGGTCGGAAGATGCCCAAAGCCCATTCCATATGGCGGTTATTCCATATGACCTCGAGTTTTGCCTGAGAAAGCCATTTTGGGACCGCGAAAAAGGTATTCTATATTCCGGTTAGATTATTCCATATGAGCTATTCCACTGTGATAAAGGTCAGATTTCTATTGAGATACTTCGGATTTTACCCTTGCCATTTTAGACGGATACGGAAACCATGGATTGGGACATTCGGCATTCTCGGCGCCGTTTTAGATTTCACTGAGTTCAGGTTCCTGGAGTCCTGAGACCAAGGAGGTATCGGTTTCAATATCAGACAGGAAAAATATTTCAGAATAATTGCAAAAGAGCAGCACTCAAGTGGCCGTGCGTATGGAAAACACGAGACGACGCGACAAGACCCTCAATACAAACCGCTTCCGCCCTGAACCTTTTTGGGAAGGGTACCGCCACCTGCCGACGGCTTCCCAGCCGAGCTTGAAATCTGAAGCCGAGCTGAGGCGCACGCCAAACAAGCGCCCACCCTCTCTCTTCCTCCTCTTCCCCATGACTTCCTTACGGGATGGAGGACGAACCATCGCCCCCGCCTTCCTGAGCCTCGCGCTGCCCGTCCCCGCCCCAACACCCAATCTACAACCCGGAGCATTGTAGGGGAAGTCGCATCCGAGTTGCAGCACGAGTTCTACGGAAGGGTTAAACGGCATCAATTACCGTTGTTTTTGTGGAGGGATAGCGTATCGCAATTCCAAAGACAACCCTGTGCGCAGTCGCTTGAACTCAGCGGCGGGAGAGTGTTTGGGCAATGCAACATTCAATGGTTCACTCGGAAATTTACCCGTGCGGTCCTGCAGTCCTGAGGTCAGTCTCGTCATCATCAAAAGTGACCGTTACTTGGCGCGCTGCGTCATAACCTGTGATTCAATTCCAACCACCTCTTACCACCAGATACCTATAGATATTAGCCGAAGACTACACAACTTGTTTTGGGAGAATTAACCCAGTATTGCTCCCCAGAGACCAGGAAAGATCAGCAACCCATGTTTAAATTATGACATTTATCCAACAGTTGAAAGAAACTTCAGATAAAAAATAATTGGAGCCTGAATTCAAATTGGGGTATCCTGGAATAGATAGAACAGTCAGGTTCCTGTTTATCTAACAGATTCTTGCCGCAAATTGCGTCGCAGCATTGTCTGCAGGATTGAAAGATCAATTGTTGAATGAGTGATTTCGATCGTAAATCGCCATGTAGAGCACCATGGATGGATGAAATAATGACTGAGCAGTGCTCCAGTCATCTTTCAAGCAAGGTTGAGCTGTCAAGGTTCAATTTTGTCAGCTTAACTGGAGAGCAGCTTGTGCACGATCCATGCAGGCATGACTCGCTGCAGAAAATGCCTTGTATATGGATATCCATTCACTTTCCTCGAGTTTCAAGTCATGGGCTATGTTCAACATATCTTAAGTAATAGCCCCGACAACAGAAAGCTCTATCTATGCCCACAGACTGAGCCATACAGACTTGAAGGGCTCAAGACCTGAGGCGACTTACAGGTTCCAGGAAATCTATAAGCCATTCGAGATTCTCTTGCTTTTCAGTTACTGCCCAAGATAATGCTAGCTCCAGTTGATGATGACCCCAGAGAATGTCTGTGGGATTTGCAGGCGTGATCCAATCAAAGGAGACCTGGGTGAGAAAGCCGTCGAGCCGGATCGAGCGAAAAAGAGCCGGACCGAGGGCCTCATTCTCCCTCGATGATTTCCAGTATGTCTCGTTCTCCCTCGATATTGCATCAAGCGATATCGAGGGACGTCGAGTGACTTCGGGTTCATCATGAACTTAGTCGATTGATTTAATTGATAATTGATTTCACTCCTGGTTGTCTGAAGGAGGACGAGGGAGAAAAAGATCGATTGAAACTATAGAACCATGCCTAGAAACTCTCCTCTGCTACTGCCGCCCCCGGTATTGCCCAGTACACCCAGGGTCCTTCAATTGGACCCCTGGAGAATTGTGGCAACGGCCACATAGTGCACGTTGGAATGTGCTGTAGTCAGTGGAAACCCTCCAGTCGAGCTGTCTGTAAAAGAGACCTCACAAGTCCTGTCTGTTTTGTGGGAAAGGTTGACAGGGAGAACGACGAGGGAGATTCTAATCCGGTAAAACCCCAAAGGTGCCGGCCGGGTGCAGAGAAGAAGTATTTCTGCACCCCACCGCTTGTAGTTTACATCAAAATCCTGCACCAGGTTGCTCCCAAAGATATTAAATTTGTGGCCACAGTGGAACAGCACTCCGCCTCCAAGGTCACAAGTACCGCAGGTAGCTGCGGGTTTGGGTATCTGCTAGGTCTTCACTTGTTCTTGACATGTCTACCCGCCACCCCATGACCTCAGGAATTTTCCAAACCACTCTTGTTTTCACCATAATTGACCGTGTAAACCTCGTGGTCCATTTACTTCCTCCACCTAGATTTATCTCTAACACACCGATATTTCGGACTTGTGCACATATTTAGGCCATATGCCCACTCCGCAAACTGTGTACCATTATTTCCTACACACCAAAGTAAGACCGATATGCTAACTTGCTTGCAAGTACACGCGGTTTCCCTCCTGGTTCCTCTCTAGCACCGTGATTCTGACCTTCTGACCTTCCAAGTTATTGGGAAGTTGTTCAGTTCAAACGGCGAATGCAGCACAATTGAACAAGCCCCACTCACTGGATTACCATGACTAAACAACCAGTCTCACCGGTATTGCAGAGTATTCTAAATACGTCGTCACAGTATTAGGTGAGTATAAAGTTATATGATTTTTTTTGGTCAACCTTATATAACCATGCATCTCTCTCTTTATACAATTAAGCATGTCTGAAGCCTTTTCAAACTCCGCCATCTGTCAATCAGCTTCTTCGCCCGAAGATCTTCCACAATTTATTACTTCGAACCATGTAAACCACGGAAAGATTCATAGCAAGGAGCGGGCAACTCCAAAACTCACACATCAGGGAGGGGATGCGAGGCCGCAAAGCGGCCGAGCAGCCGCTTTATATTTTCAAATGGCCAGTGAACTAGCAAAAACATCGAAAGATAAACAAAGTTGCAAGTTGCGTTTCGATGGCTGGCTGTAAACAATCAGCTATAAATCGTTAACACACAGTCAGAGGGCCAGAGGGCAATCGCACTAGAATATTGGTAAGAGAGAGAGAAAATTTTTCATATCACAACGACAGTATATATGAGGTTAGAGTTTTCACCGACAATGTGTGTGGCCTGTTATGAGGTCGACCAAAGTGCAAGTTGAATTAATGTTGAATTTAAAAAAAAAACTCACAGTCGGGGCCTATGCAGTAAGGTACCTAGTTACTAGTAAATCACTTTTCACGTTACATGGACGATATATACTCAGGTTCCAGTTCATCATGAACAATATTTGTGGAGGATGAGGCGGGAAAAAAGTACAGTTTGAATTCATGTGTAACCAATCGTTTATGCGTCCGTCTCCTTGATATCCCTGCGTTCGACAGCGGCTAGATATTCTGCGCCTTGCAGATAGTCTTCGTACACGGAGATATTCAGATTCCCATCCTCGTCGACGGCGTCTAGGATTTGTTGGGTTTTGAGGCGACGATAGTGCATATTTTTGGCACTTTCTGGAGAGCGGAAAAGGGCCTGCAGCTGCAGGCCGATCGGGAATGTGTAAAACTCCTGCGCCTTCCCCGCTGTGGAAGATTTTACAGAATTATTTTTTGTGTCAAAAAATGTTGTTTCTACGCCCCCAGCAGACGTTGTTTGACAAAGTTGAACATGTGAGGACGTTCCGGAGTCATAAGCGTAGATATGGCCACTGATCTCTTTCTTGCCCTGCTTCCACCCCTACGGAACGCACTCATTTCGCCGAGGCGGTTGCCAATGGCTGAGATACATATTGCCGTTGGGGCTTGATTCGAATCTGCGATTGGGCGGCTGGAGTACCAAGTTTCAGCAGCCTTACAATTGTGAAATATCTCATCTCTTATGTGGATGATCCTTCTGAGCGGCGGGAGGACTATATGAATCCTAATAGTCCACCGTCCTTAAAATGCTTTAGCTGTGGTAGAACCTGTCACTGCATTCAGTTGTTTAATCTATCTGGTTTTTGTCGAGTCTCTGCTCCGTTCGTTGTTTCTGAAAACAACTTCGAATTGAATGTACAGTTAACTGGCTCATAACGCATATGGTGGTGGATGCCCAAACCCTATGCATTATGAGCCATATGCATTGCGAGATTATTCCCACGGTGTGACATAGGTGACCAATGTCACAATGTTGACACAATTCTGCCAATTCTCACCGGAAAGACAGGATTTCTGGTCCCGGTAACAGTAAGAGGGTGTCGGTACTGTTGTTTGTTGTTTCATGGTCTTTCTCAAGCATCTCCAATAGAGGTCGGTGATAGTTTCATAGCAGTAGTGTCTGGTGATTTCACCCCAAATATGCAACTGGAGGGTCCATTCAAGATTTTTTTCTGAAGGAAATACCACCACAAAACCATTTTTGTCCTCCAAATGCATGAAACAAGACAAAAAAAGTATAATTTGCATTGGCACAATCATTGTGGACAATTCTGGCTGAAAATTGCCAAGATTAAGTAGGACATAGTCAGGATGGAGTCCTGCATATGTTATGAGTGAAACACGGAAGGCCTCCGGAAAGAATGGTGCCATGATATATCAAAGTCGCCTCTACACTAGCGGTTTTTATACATCGTGGCCACACTGCTCTTCAGCGATTGCTGATAGATACCACCGCCATATTAAGGTGGACTGACATCCCTTCCAATGTCCCGTTTGACAATACTGGATATCCACAACTTCTTTCTGTGTGGGATTTGACCCTAGACGCGAAAGCTGGGGAACAATATGCACGCGTGCGCTGGAAGCATCCACCACCGAATCCAGCGTTCAGCGGGTGGGAAGTCATTAATAAACCTGCCCGCAAGATCATTGAATTCGTCAATTGTTTCGCACTGGAGCAATTCCCGCGCGTAGTTTTCGAAGATGTCTGTTTTGGAGCGATCCACAACGCCGCTGATTTTCTTGACTCGCGTTACCTGGCTTCGAAAATGTTGCGCGCAGCCTTTCAGTAGCTTTACAGCAGCGTCCACCATTTCTCAACACTGTGTTCGTTGGGAACACGCTTGAGCCAGAAATCAACAAAGCCGAAAATGAATCCTTTGCGTTGAGCCGCGCTGAAGTCCCCAACCTGCAAAATGGTTCAGACGGAATCGAAAATGTCAATCGAGAAAAAAATAAGAAAATGCTCACGTTCGCAAAAAAGCTCATCTGTGACAGTGATATTCAGACTGTCGCACTCATCCCGGTAGTTTTCCGCGGTGCCGCCATTGGCATAGCTCATTATTCCAGGTACCCAGCATTTGAGGCTATTCGCTGCGTTGAGACGCTCCGTAGTCAGACTCTGACGCCGTTGTCGTAGCTCGGACTACCTGCGACTTATGTCTGACTACGGCTGTAGTCAGACATAGTAGTCGAAGGTTTGATTGACGTTGTTGTAGCTCGGATTACGGCGCACAGAACATTTAACCACCAGCAAACCATGTTCTCAACTATCTTCTGACTTTTGTGGCTGTGCGCATATTTTATCTCTTCTGGATGCAGAATTGGAATGAGTGTTCATTTTCTGGTGGAATCATGATCCGGCTAGATGAATTCAGCCACCAACCCGTGTGCAAAAAATTTAACCCCCAGACGGTATTTGCAAATTCATTACAACAGTGTGTAGTGACATTTTTTTCATTGTCTAGACTGTCCTTGTTACTGTGTACACCTGCCAGTTTACGACACTCCCAAAGTCCTTATATAGACGTGTGATTGATTAGAGCCATCTAATCAATTATCTTCCTTTTGGTGTACCAGTAGCTTCCATAACTGTAATGTCCTTCAAATCTGCCAATGCCAGGCAGGTAAGTAGCGATGAATTTGCCTTGGCCAAGAGCAAAAAAAACCGAAAACATTGAAACTTGACATAGGTGCAAAAGACGCAGTCAAAATGGGCAGCCACAATAGATATATAGATGAGGGTGGCCACAGCGAATTCCAGAAAGGTAAATTGAAAGACTGATAGGTGTAGTGCTGTAACAGACCCGGAAAATTGGCTTGGACCAATAAGGAGATCAGGGAGGGTGCTCCAAAATGGAAATGATCCCTGGAATTTAAACGGTGAGATACAGAACCCCTTGGTGGAAGTAAGATGGGCAAGGTAGTCGGTCACGGAAATTTTTATGAGCGTGCCATGCAAAACAAACAGTTGCATCTGCTCGGGAGTTAGCGGCCGTCGTAACGTATGAAATAAACACACATGTGATACGAGGTATAGAGTGCCCCAAGTTTGGTTTTCCAATAGATGTTTTTGGTTTTGGAATAGAATGCCCACATTTGGCTTTGGAATCACTGTGTTTGGTTTGAAATAAGTGCCTCATGTTTGGTTTTCCAATAGATGTGTTTGGTTTTGAAATAGAGTGCCTCGTGTTTGATTTTCCAATAGATGTGTTTGGTTTTGAAATAGAGTGCCCTGTGTTTGTCTTTCCAATAGCTGTGTTTGGTTTGAAATAGAGTGCCCCGTGTGTGGTTTTCCAATGGCTGTATTTGGTTTTGAAATAGAATGGCTGTGTTTGGCTTTCCAATAGATGTGTTTGGTTTTGAAGTAGAGTGCCCCGTGTTTGGTTTTCCAATAGCTGTGTTTGGTTTTCAAATAGAGTGCCCCGTGTGTGGTTTTCCAATGGCTGTGTTTGGTTATGGATGGAGTGACCCGTGGTTGGTTTTCCAATAGATGGGTTTGGTTTTGAAATAGAGTGCCCCATGTTTGGTTTTCCAATAGATGTGTTGGGTTTTGGAATAGAATGGCTAGCTATTAGAGCTAGAGATGGTGTGTAGTATATAGGGCAAAGAGAGCTAGAGATGTAGTGGAATGCTGGCTGAGTGTTCAAAGTGTTCAAAGCTCGTGCAGAGAACCACTTTGGAATTTATTTCGGCAATTGCACAAGGTTTCCGAGTGGTAGTTTAGCCAGCAGCTTCCGCAGGAAAGGAGTCCAACTTGTGTGAATCACAAGTCAAACTACGGATATGTACTTTTAGAGCAAAACTCACGTTTTTGCCCCAATCTAGGTCTAAGCTTCCTCCCACTACCCGACCCCGGTGGCACAGCCACATTCTGTCTGGGGTGGGCTTCTTCTTGCGACCTGAGAGACATGCGCGCAACTGGCGAATTTAAGGCACGATTTGGCTCCGGTCCGGGAGCACTCTCCTCCATAAAATTTACATCCCTCAAGACCATTTAATGTTTTCGGAGGTTGAAGTGGCCCGGAACCGCCCGCAGCCTGGGCAGTAATTCATGATGTTCGGAAACTTCTAGTTCAAATTATGTCCTATTGAACGTGTAAGGTCGGAGGCTACAACTTATGTAGCAGTCCGCCCACGAGAAAACCAAGTCAAACCAACAGAACAAGAATAGGGTCCGTTGCAAGAAAGACTCTGCCACTACAACGGGAATACTACGTCTTAAATACTATCTAACTCGGACCAGTTTCTTCTACACACAGCCGGGCTGTAGTGAACTTTTTTGATGTTCGTTTTTTGTCTTGCTCTGATCCACAGCACCACAGTTCCTGTAAGACTGTGTGTAAGTGCCATTGATGGTGCGTAAGTACGATGAGTGGACGTCCTCTGAATCAGTGGATGACTCTAGGAAGAGATGAGGATATCAGCCTGCTTAACGATTGATTCCTTGGGACAGAGGGTTTAGATCCGCGAGAAGTAAAGCTGTGATGTACGAAATACACAGTCCGGTCACATCAGTAACACGACGTCGGAAGAGGAGCCCGAAGGCGCAGGTGAGCCGAAGCGAGCGTACGCGATCGAGATCGAGCCATCCCCGATCTAGCAAACCGCCAACCGCAGGGAGAGAGGAAGGAAAATATAGGGAGAAGGAAGAAAAATAAACCAAGCCAAGTGCAGAATGCAGACTGCGGAACTCGAGCACCAGAAAAGAAAAATAAAGAAAGCCAACTAGGAGCTCGAAAAGCCAAGGGGGTGAGCTAGAAGGGGATGGAACCAAATAGTCCCAACGAAAGCCGCGGTCGACGGATGGATGACGGATCCATCCGGATGACGCTCATCCGTGCCGGTCCCTAAGCTGGTTCAATTGGGCTTGTGTAAGAGAGCGGCACTCGGGCGGGCTGACATATTTGGAATGACTGAAGGTCTGCAGTTTTTGGCGAGCCCTTACGAAAAAAGAAATGACCAAAATGTGATAGCCGGCAAGGTTTACGCAAAAAGTGATGACGAAAATGTGATCGTCTGCGAGTCCAGGCGCTATAAGACCCAGTACTTAACTAAAGTTACCGGGGATCTTGATGGTCCTCACACCTTTCGCGTGAGCCAACGTTCCTGCTCATTCAGCTTCTCAATGTACTGGACAATTTCGTTCAAATCGGCAGTCACGTGTCACGCACCCCCCTGTCGATCACGAACATTGGTCGATGTCACGCATCACTCCGGCCTCTGTTGAACCTTCAAGCCGTCACGCAGGCCCCAAGAATGCCCATACAGTGCCAAAAAGACTAAAATTTGGGTTCAAATGTCAAAATTTTCGAGGTGTCACGCAAAAATTTGGCGGCTGCCGAAATGTCGAATAGGTAAAATGGCTCACGCGTCACAACCCCTGTCGATTTGAACGAAATTGTCCAGTATCACATATTAGGCTTAGTATCGGTCTAGGCTTATTCCTTTTTATTCTCCTATTCCGCAACCGGGAAACATCATTCCAAGGGGAGAGAAACCTCGCGGTGGGAACAAGGGTGACGGGGTGGACTGTCGAAATACTAGGTGAGTCAAGCATTCTGTTGTCAATATTCTGGTCATTAAATCACCCAGAATAGCAGGAACATTGACCATAAATGAGTATTTTAACATCATAAATACGAGGCGAAAAACACCAGTGATTTTAAAACCCGATACCGATCGAGGTCGAGTACGGGCATGGACTTGGTGGTGGCAATCGTTGCGTCACAAGCACACTCCAGTCGGGTGGGAGTTGAAGCGGCGATGACCCCAGAGATCACGAATGCTAAGAGGGTGGAAAGTCTCGTCGCAGCGCCTCAACAGTGGAATGTCAGCGGAAAGAACTAGTTGCTGTTGGGATATACCTATAGCGAGTCACCTGTGCCCGAATATCCTTTCTACTCGTTATGGAAAAAAGTGATGGACGCTGGATTTTGAGGACGTGTATTTGTGATGGAAGGATATTTTGGTGGTTGGAACTGGATATGAGGGAGATCTACTAGGCTGGTGGAAGACTTGTAGCATATTGATGCTATCAAAAAGCATTGATTTCCCATCAAAACAGGGCCAAAGTGAAAAAACGGCTAGGCTTCATAGCTCATGAACAGATGCAGATTTCATGATGGTTTAACTTGTGGATTCATTTGCATCAACGAGCACTACAATCTGGCCTTTTCACATGTTCCATAAATATTCCTGGAGTCAGTTAGAAAATACCATTTTGCGATTTGAGCGGTTATTAATGGGAAATCAGTAGAAATTGATCCCATCAATATGGTAGAAATGTTCCACCAGTCCGTAAATCCGCCCTATATTTGGTTTTGTGTCAAAACAATGCTCCATCATGGAGATATGGCCCCAAAACCCAGCGTCCATCACTTTTTTCTATAACGAGTATTTCCTTTGTCGGACTGTATAAACGGTCCCGTAAACAATCATTGGGGTCTGGGTAGCCATGAAATGCAGGAGGTAGCCGTGTCGACTTGAAGGGGTGGGCTGCAAGCCACGGACGGAAAGTCATTGCGCACCTGCTGCATCAGACCGGACTTCAAGTGCACTGCGCGTAAATGGCTGGTTTCCCATCCATAAAATCGACTACCTGGTGGCTAAGTTCTTCCTTTCCTTACTTCACATTCGAAGGCGAATAAAATGGACCCATGCACTGAGTGTTATGATCTCAATTAACTGCTTACTGCCAGATGAGGCTACATACATGGCGCCCATTGATTTGCACCAAGAAAGTAGCGGAAAGAGAGACCGGACGGATGTAGGGAAGGGGAAATGCGGTACCCTTGTCTGTCTCCAACACGGGGTTTAATGGGCAACTGTCACTCCGATCACCGACGCTTTCATCAGAATGTCCATAATGTTGCGGCTCTCTAACTCCTTCTTGTTCTTTCTGCAATATATGATCACTTGATTTGTGGTCTATGCAGCTTTGTTAGTGCTACTGTAACCACTCGCCTATCGGGAGCGTCTTACCTTGTTTTCTAATCCAATCGCCACATGACGGGCACCTTTGGCAGAAAAAAGCAGAACTGGAAGGCGTTCTGAACAAGATGTATAGGTCAGTTCCAGGTCCACGCCGGTGAAAACACGCACCCTTTTCGTTGTCCTTCCACTCGATCTCAACACTGGGAGCGTCTCGCTCCGGCTCGGAGCAGACTCTGCCAAGTGCCAACCGATATTCCTTTTTAATCGCGGTTTCGGTAAATTCTGCCCCCGGAAACATCTTTTGTTGGTCATTTAAAGTGGAACTGTCCCTGAGAACAACATATTTCTGTTGAGGGAGACAGCCCCGAGCTGCGCGTTTGCAGTTTGAAATGGAAAATGCAAGGGAATTAATGCCCCGTCTTCTGAACCACAATGAGTCAAATGGCTAGAAATTGTTGTTGCCAACCTGTTACTGCGCAACTCGGTGATCATGTTCCTTAAGCTTCTTGTTTCATATCGTTCTGCCCTTCGATTTGAGTTCAGGCGTTGTGATCTTCTTCTTTCCGTCATGGTGGGCGCGGAGAGGTGGGTGCATAGAATGTCAAAGATTCCATACTTTATATATACATACTTTGTTGACTCCCGTGGCAACGTTGACCGCCTCCGAGGACTGATAGAATATACGATCCCTTGAACATCCCGCGGATCATGGCCCTTTAGATGTTTCAGCTTCCACTTTACTTGTATTACTGTACTATTTCGATCAAATCGGCAGTCACGCATCACGCACCCCCCTGTTGATCACAAAATTTGGTCGATGTCATGCGTCACTCCGAGGTGATATCATTATTCCTTATCATTGATCCCCCTTGTATAGTGCCATGTGCGGCTTTTGTGCAAGCTCTCTATTTGCTCAAGTTCATCTTGAAACTAACATTCTGCTGCAATAAAACGAAAATCCAACAATGTAGAGGACATGGGCCCAGTGGAAGAGCCAGCTGGATTATAACTTTGTTGGGGAATAGGGATATCCATCATAACACATGATTGATTCATTGATTGCATCAGTGATGTCCCAAATCGCCACGATGAAAAAAATATTCATTGTCAGTTTTGAGGCAATAAGAAATCCCTCTTGAGGGATTAGTCTACCATCTAATTGGAGTGTTTTTGGCTAGAGGAATAGAGGTAGAAGCCATGTGTCGAGGTGCAATAAGACTTGTTTGAGTTTGGTGGTGTTTAGCTGATCTGCAGCATACCTTAGGAGCTTAATTAGACTCGTGAACCAGTCGACATTAACGAAGGATCTCAGTCAGAGACGGGGACGTAAGCCTGAATTACTAAAATCACACAAACTGGATGAGCTGCGGGTTGTCGGGGTCAGAGATGTCGGGAGCCTCGATGTCAGCGAAGATTTTTGGCAAGGTGATAGCCAGATAGATGACCGCGTTCGTGCGGGGGCGCGATGCGGGTCCAGACGACTATAAAATGAGTAACAACAGTGCAGTACTTCCAGTGCCACAGCGTACCTGCCGCCTCTGAGGCTGTGTCGGAGTGCGGTCAGGCCACGTTTCGGGTTTCTGGAGGCCGTTTTACTCGATTTACGTGGGGTGATAGCCAGCATGATTCTAAGCAAAACTATCTCTTTGGTTTTGCTCCTGCTGCCCCGGTTGTTAAACCGGAGGTTCAGAAGCTCTTCATTCTCTGGGGAGGCAGTGCTTTGGGCGGTCACGTATACAGTACTGTCCCATTTCGTTCAATTCGTAGGGCACTTTGGCGTGTGACACCGAATACGAATTGATCCTTTCGTATGTGCGTCTGGGACCGTGTGACTTACGAATTTTTTTTCGTATAAAATTGCCCCGCAGGGCCGCCCGGAGCTGATTTTTCGGGTCGAACTGGTGGGAACCTTTCGTATGACCCTTTTGTGACGCTGTGACCTACGAAAATTTTCGTATGATTTGAGGCTTGTGACCTGTGACCGTACTAATTGAACAGTATTACGGAATGAAGAGCTTCTGAGTCTCTGGCTTAACAACCAGGGCAGCAGGAGCAAAACCAGAAAGACAGTTTTGCTTAGAATCACGCTGGCTATCTCCTAGCATTACAACCCAAGAAAATTGGGCTCCATACGATGTCACGTTCTGAGGTATCACATAATATGCGTGACCATCCAAAGCACTGCCTCCCCAGAGAATGAAGAGCTTCTGAGCCTCTGGTTTAACAACCAAAGCCAACAATCAGACAAAGAGTGCACAACGGGGAGATCGCCGTTAACGGACTGGGCCCTCTTGGTACTGTTTTAGCGGGGTTTTGAATAGCCTGCCATTTCAGAGGTCCTGACTTAGAAAAAATCGACCTGTTGGGATCCACCTTGCACTCCGGGCATGGGTTTTTCCTTACAGCACGCGACCAAGCATTGTTCCGGGTAGTCGGCGACGTATGCAGCAAAGATCGGCCATACATTTCGCACAAAATTGTCGGCACAGACCATCTTGACTCCAGCCTTCCCGGCCTCGACGACTGAAGCCAGGATAACCGACATGCACTGGTGGAACAGACGGTATTTCGCCAGAGATCGGGTGTTTTTATGGAAGCAGTCGAATTTGGGGATGGGTAAATACCCTATGAGGACAGTTGCATGCGCGGAAACTTGGCGGCGTGTCTCCTTTCCAATATTCCCGATAGTGAGGTAGACGGGCCACGCAGTATTATCGCCCCGGAAGTTGGAGAGCAATGTCTTGTCCGACGAGAGTATCAGGGGAGCGAGCGTCGCTCCGGGAGGGTAAACGTTTCTGGATCATGTCGTGAGTTATTTCTCATTTTGAGCGCCGACTTGGAGGCTTTCTCACCTGGATTTCTTTCCACCAATCGCCAGTCCACATCTCCTCAAATACTCGCGTCTCGCCAGTCTCGTCCATGTACAGCTCTTCGGGCGCAAAGAGCATCGCGTTCCGGAACATCGGGTTGCCAATCAACTCGCGCACACACTCTACGGGATCCTTCCACCACAGCTCAAGTGTCTCCCCACGCATCGTCGCCCCCGTTGGATTTTTATCAAGGTCAGGAAGATCACCCTTGACGTCGATTTCTTTGCATTCCCATTTGACGCCGCCCGGAAGGTCATCAACCTTCTCAAAAATTCTGCCTTTCCTCTGTACGATGGTTTGCGCCCGGTCCCTGATCTGTGTACGGTGAGTTGGAGCAGAATGAAATTTAATCATTCAATGCCTACTATTGATAACTTCAGAAACTCGTCGGCGGCGGTATGCCCAACGTGCTTTATAAGCCACTTCGCCAGCTCCCACTCGGCCTTATCTTTAAACGGCCCCAAAAACTCGGCACTTTTCAAAATCTCCTCATCCCGAATGACTTCAAAGACAGTTTCCCCCCGACCATAGGTTCCACCTCCGTTACCTGGGCAGGCAGACCTCCAATATTTCCGTTCCTTGCTGGCCTGCGAGGCTGTGGGTGGGGGTGCCGGTCCAGGAGAAACAGCATCGGAATCGTCGCTGTTGTTGTCCTGCTGCACGAATTCGTCGACCCCGACATCGGGATTCACGTCCATACCGTCTGGCTCGGGAGGGGGCTCCAGCGGCACTGAAGATTCTCGTCCATTACGACGCGTTAATTTGGCCGCGTCGCGAGCGCGTCTCTGCTCGCGAAGTCGTGCCACCACGTCAGTCAAATGTTGATTCTCTCGCTTCCTGCACTGCAGCGCATTTCGTTTGTGGCGCGAAACATCGTCCCAGCTCCTGAAAGATTTATTGCAGAGATTACAAGTGGGCATTCGGGGTGCGAGGTTGCGGCTGAAAGATGTTTTCGGTGCCTATTTCCGATCGCAATTGGTGATCGACCTTGCATGTGGATATCAAGAAAATTTTCCTCGTGACGACGTGGCCCTCTTCTGCTTCGCTCATGGACACTCCTCAGTACAGCCAGGCCCAGTTCGATGCTAATGCGGCGCCTGCTGCTCTAGGTCGAGGACGGTGGGAAGTAACATTCGCCAAAACCACGGTGGGCATGTCTTTACTCTTTGACTCTCGCTGAATTGGTTTCAGAGGACCAAAATAAAAAGAACGCGGAGTCTGCGAAACTGCGCGCTGCCACCCTTGCCTACAACAGGGCTCATGGCCTTACTGGACGCCAACCGTCGACACCGCGGACACCAAATGCGCAGCAGCTCGGGCTCGCCACCCCTGGTACCTCAGTTCCCCACACACCTGTGCCGATGCATCCCAGGATCCCAGATGCTGCGCCGGGCCCTCAAATAACCTCCCACTCCAAAGAAACTGTCATTCCCCAGACGCCGCGGACGCCTCTACAGCCCGTGATGGTGAATTCGAGCCACACATACATGGATTTCCCGCAAAGCCCGTCCCCTGTTATACCTATGGGGCCACCGACCCAAGGTGGTGCACCTCCCGATACGCCGCGGATGCCTCTGCAGTCTGCGAGGATCAATTCAAGTCTTGCGTACTCGGACTTCTCTCAAAATTCGGCCACCCCAGGCACATCTCCATTCGCCTGGGCCGCCCTCTTGTCTGAGAGCCAGAGGGCCCGTCTAATCGAGTCTCGTGTGTTGTCCTCATTTACCATTTTTTTTTCTCTTGCTAAAGCTCGACATTAGTGCAAGGCGGAGGTAAAGTCTTATGCTCCATCTATAGGGCTCACTCGCTGAAGCTCAATTTGCAGGTGGCTTGGAATCCTTTCAAGACCTGAGCAGCCAAGAAAGCCAGCAGCTCCACTCCTTCAATGATCAAAATAATATTCGGGCGTTGTTCATTGACCTTTCTTCGTCTTCTAATATATTTTATAGGTTACGACAGTGGAACTACTGATCTCGGTATGTTCTCTCGCCACGACTACCCCCGACCAAGACTGAAATATTATGTAGGGTCCGGACAGTACGTCGTCGCTTCTCCTTCGTGACAGATGCTGATGTACCTCGCAGGCCAAGGAACGGACATCAATGAGCAGTGGAGCCATGCCCCTGATGAAGGCCCCCGAGACATTGACGAGCCACCGCCGGCCAGCTCGCTTGAGGTATGATCTTGTCTTTCGTTGGCCGTGACTGATGCTCTATTAAATCCAGTGCACTATGCGTACCGTGCAGCCGCGGTATCAGAACAAACGGAAGCGGCGCCTCAACACAATGGATGCCGCTCAGTCCGATGCTGATGTCGGTGTTTCTATTCTGTCTGTATTTGTCTATCTGATACTGTCTCCCATAGGGATCGCCCGAGCCCCGGAAAAGGAAGCAAAAGTCCCGTAGTATTGCCACCATTTCCGATGACCATCAAATCGTCTGCGAGCTCGCCTTCCATCATCTCAGAAGGTCACTCACGCACAAAGTTCCATTTCCGGTTTCTGCCGGGCGCCGTGCTACCCGAGGCCCAGCCACGACAGACGAGTTCAACGAGCTCGTTCTCGATTCTTTCACGATGTGGAAGTGCGACCTGTCCCGCACGTCGCCTTCGAGTCCCGTGCCAGTTCCACCTTCCAACCAAATATTCCAGCACACCATGATCAAATTTTGTTTTGTTCTTACACACACTCCTTTATCCTCATTTTACCACTACTGACTTACATATTTCATTGTCTACAGACTCTTTACTTTACCTCCTACGTACCGCCAACGCGATGAGTTGAACCGGAGCTCGGGCATCTCGGGCTATGCCGGGGATCGATTCCGAAGTGGTCTGGTCACCCACATTCGGCGCTGAGCGGGGCAGCGAATATCTCCCTATATGTCTTTGCATAGTACCTGGACTGCTGAGCGAAGGTTTCCCTCTTAGCTTCGGCTTTTCAACCATGGGCACTATTACATACTGGATTTTGACTAATCCTATTTTATCTTGTTTGTACTGTCGTCGTGTTAGCAACATATGACAGCGGGATGATCGTCGACCAATTCATCGTCATGCCATGCGTTGATCTTGACACTAGAGTCAAGTAACATCAGCCACCCGTTCTTTCTTGGAAGAGCCGGACGTCATCCCAGCTCTTGAATTCGCGTTGGGCCACAACCCACTGATGGAGGACCTCCTGGTATGCTGGCCATCCAGCCGCGGTATAAATGTGGGGGTAGCCGTGGTGGCGAGTTACATAAAGAGGCCAGTCGGACTCGAATAACGGACTCTGCGGGAGAAGGGCCAGGAGTTGTTGTGCAGTAAAGCTCTGGCCGTTCCCCAAAGCGAGCCACACATGAACAACACCCCTATCATTCTCGTATTAGAAGCGCCGAGTTCCATGCAGCGATCTCGATAGAAGAAACTGAACAGGTGCTGCGGCTATGGTTGGCTTCAGTCCTTGTAGATCATCTTCGGCAAGAAGCAGTCGCCAGCAGAACCTCTCTGTCATGGCAAGCCAGTGACTCGATTCGAAAGATGTTGTTGGCATAGATATGTATGCGGCCCAGCTCATATGGAATCCATAAACCGTTGACATTAAGACGTTTATCAGCTTATGTTTCGGGATCGTCTTGTTGGCATTCCGATTCCCGATTTTAATTTTTGCATTGTCAACTTTATCATTCCCTTCAACGGAACAATATGACGGTGTTTTTCGGACAAAAATAGGGTGCCCGTCAATGCACTTGTGCAATTCAGTGCAGTTCAGTGAAATTCGGTGAGACTCAGTGCACGGCGATAAAATTCAGTTGTAAATCGATGCAATGCGAAATTCAATGCAATGTGCCACGGCCATAATTATGTCAAAGTACAATGCAAAACTCATTTGCATCGCATGATATGGCCCAAGCAAGCCCAATGCTTGTTATGTGGCCAGTCGGCAACAATCTGTACCACATTGATGTGCATCAGCTAATTGCTTAATTTAGGTTAGGCTACTCAGACCAACTTGGAGTTTGTGGATCAAAATAAACAAGGCCAAATAAAGGATATGTCATTTTCGCCTACTCATTCCTCCGCCGTCACTTGCCGACAACTTGCCGATTTCAAACTTCACGGTTTCACACCGACGTGAGTCAAATTCCGACTCTGAAGGTTCGCATCAGGAATTTGAAGAGCAGCTAAAACGAGACGGTACCGGTCATTGAAGTGTACTGTTATAATATGGGATTGGGGAGGTGAACTATTTCTAAGAGTGCGATAGAGAGAAAGGGAGAAAAAGTGGACTATGTGGTGAAAGTCGGGGAGTTGAGGATTCGGAGTAGTGATGAAGAGGAGTGTGTAGATGGGAGTGTAAGGTACGTACAGTATGATTAGGTGGAAGGTGATTCGAGCAAGAGAAAATTAGGAAGTAAGTAAATTAAAAGAAAGGAACGTGTCAGGAAGAAAGGAATATATTAGGAACGGAAGCGACCCGTTTTCACGACGAATTCTAGCAGGGACTTCAAGAGTTTTGGGTTGGACAGCAAGGAGCGGATGTCGACGGGCTCGAGGGAGGCCAGCATTGTAGGATGCGAATTGGAGTGGAGGACGAAGGTGTTCCCAGGCGGGGCAGTGAAGAACATCAGGAAAACCGTAATTTTCTTAGTAGCTGCCCCTTTGGGTTCCTGAGACCGGTAGCACCGGTAGCATTTAGGTGGCGGCATAGTAGCAACTGGTAGCATCCAGTAGATTTTGTTGCAGGGCCAGTAGCACTAGTAGCTCAAAGGCGAGCCACAGTAGCTGGCAGTAGCATTGTTATGATGTCTGGTAGCATCAGTAGATGCGGTGGCAGGCTTAGTAGTGGTTGATATACGGCACCAGGCTGCTACCAAGGGCGCCATAGAAGGTGATGGAAAGTATATTGTAGACAGGGTACAATAGCAATATGGCATGCATTTTTGCAACAATCGTGAGTGCTTCCATGGAAAAGTGGAGAACACCAGAAAATGTTCAACTTGGCATTCATGCTTTGAAATGTACAACTAGAGTTTCTTCTATTGTAACGACTGATATTTTCCGTGGCGTAGCACGGGCACGCTGCTAGTATTTTTTGAATTATCTATTTATTTGTATCACGTGCATCTGCCAGAGCTGCGCAATCAGTCTTAATTGGGCCGATTGTGCATAACAGACGGAACTGCTGTTAAAAACAGGCGTGACTATTTTAGGTCAAAATGGATTGCAATCCGGTCCAGGGCATGGCTTTCTGGTCACTGAATAATCACCTTTCGATAAACCAATTTATCCTTGATGTCAAATGACAATAATATATCCGCCTCAATAAGATGATCATCTGGTCAGCTCAAATAACCGATCCGGGCCCCCGCGATCCCATTTGGGTCAAACACACGTGAGGTTCCGGCCATCACGCATCAACGATCCGGTCTTCCGTGATATGATTTCCTGTCAGGAACAGACCGCGTTCCGGTCAAGCTTTCTTGTAGCTCCCCAGCCCCTGCGCTGATTCATATGACCCTGGTATGAATATTACACAGTTTTCCGATGCGAATCCAGGAAAAATATCAGCGGGACCATTTACCCAATATCTGGATCAGTACACAGATAAAGGTGATTGGCATTGAGGCTTTCAATCTACCTGGCATCCGTGGGTTATTGTGCACACGTGATCGTTGTATTATCGTGATTTTGAGCGTTTGTCAAGGCCGTGAGCATATTCTATGCGCAGACGCACAGAATGATGTTAACAGGTCTAATATGTATATATATATATTACAGCTAATGGCAGTACCGAAGGCGCGAACGAAAAATTACCATTTTGGGATTGCCACGACCGATTTGCTCATATCTCGGTGAGTTTTGCAGGGATTGACAAGAAAAATAGCCAGATAATTCGGGGGAATTCGTGCGCAATTAGTGATAGAAGAAAATTTGCGCTATAGTCAGTGAGATGGGTTTGGGGGTCATTTTGGGGGTCAATCCAGTCTACTAGCATCTAGGCATGTTCAAATGACCTAGATTTTTGTGACGGAAGACTTTTATGCATTTTGAAAGTTTTAATAGAGTCAGATTTGCCGAGAGTTCAGGAATGGATTCAAATATCACAATATTTCCTGAGTCCAATGTATTGCCACTGTCCTAATGTCATCACAAGCATGATAAACTAAGATATTGAGGGTTTCGACTCTATAACAACTTTCATATTATATGAGAGTCTTCTGTCACAAAATCTAGGTCATTTGAACATGCCTAGATGCTGGTAGACTGGATTGACCCCCAAAATGACCCCCAAACCCATCTCGCTGACTATAGAATATTTTCGCAAATTTTCTTCTATCACTAATTGCGCACGAATTCCCCCGAATTATCTGGCTATGTTTCATGTCAATCCCTGCAAAACTCGCCGAGATACGGGCAAATCGGTCGCGGGGATCCCAAAATGGTAATTTTTCGTTCGTGCCTTCGGTACTGCCATTAGCTGTAACCCACTCAGTGACGGTTGGTTTGGATCTGCCACTTCACTTGCCTTCTTCTTCGCGCCCTCTCACATCTGTTCCTCCTTCCTCATTCTGGAAGCCTGCAAAAGCAAGGGATCTTTTGAGCTTGTCACTGCCAATGTCAGAGACACCCTGTCACATTTACTCAACTTTCCAGGTGGAACTATGGGTTGCAAAATACATGTATATGTAAGATGATTTGAATCCCCATCTTGGGTGAGGGGTTTGGGGGCGTGCAAAACACTGCATTTCTCACAGGATTCAGTATAAAGTCGGTATGCAGCATGACTCGACGGAAAATGACCCAGACTTTCGATAACAGACAACAGGTTGCATTTTTTTGAACCGTGGGAATATGCCAATCCCGGCTCGCACGCCTGGCACTCGCTCGCAGTCCTTCTGCTTATCTAATTACATGCCTGTTCTTTAAGATTTTGCTCACTTGGCTGTGGTCTTTCACCTTTCATCCAGTCTCCTTTTGCTTCCTCTTGTGGCCGTATTCTCCTGTGCTCCTTCAGCCCCATCGCTTCTCACGGCTTCCCTCACCTCCGAGTCTCGCAGTGTTGGAAGTGCTACAAGTATGGCCACACGAAAGCTCGCTGTAATGTGAAGCAGCCATGCTGTCCTACCTGTGTGCAACCTGCATCCGCATCCCATTCCTCACCGTGCACCGGCCCTGTTGCATGCCTCAACTGCCAGGGCAAACACCATGCCGACATGCCCAAAGCGTAAAGAGCTTGGATTGTCCCTTGCCGCTCGCCAACGGGAACTTCAATCCTCGCTTGACAAGACTTCCGCTTTCCCCCTCCCTTATATCTGCTCAGTCCCTTGATTTCCCTTTCCCCCCATGACTTTACTCCGAGCCTCATCCGCATCAATTGAACACCTTATCTCGATAACTGTTATGTCTCCCCCCAAACACTATCACCGTTCCACTTCGACTCCCCCTTTCACAATTACGTTACATCTTTCTCTTTCTCTCTTCATCATTTACCATAAAATAGTCCATATCCGCTCCTGCATTTAGTTATCCTTACATACCCATGCCCCAGAGAGTCTTGCCCCGTGAGTCTTTCATTTCAGTCTATTTTGTTTCTTGTACTTACCAATGGTTTATCAAGGGAACACATCTCACTCCGTCTGCTCGGCAATGTTGCGTGTCAGCCGAACACCGATCTTGGTACCCTGGGGCAGTTCTTCGATGCTCATGATCGCATTCACGGAAATAACACGAATAAGATCCTCCAAGGCCCGCCAACACTTGGATTGCCATCTCCTGCTGTGTATCTGGAAGGTTTTATTTCCGTCAAAGATGTAAGTGGTTCTACCGCAGCAAATCCCGATCCAGAATTCACCTTGTTTTCAGTTCGAGGATTCAACCGGTGTGCTTGCACCGTATTTTGTCCACACCGAAAAGGAGAATCACAAGCGGAAATCGAGTCAGTCATCACGGCCCATGACACCTGACCTTGGCTCTTTGAAGCGATCACGAAGTAAGTTTTTAAATTGGTTCATATAGATCATGAATGTTAAATCCAACTAGCCCAGATTTCCGTGCCGGTTCCACTTCGCTCCGAGTTTGGTGGCCTGCCGGGGTTCTCAAAAGTTCCTTTCCTCTTTGCCTCTGTATCCATCGCCACAAACAGCGCCGTCACAATTGCTTGGCCGAACCTCCATGATGAAATTTGTGCCCCCTCCATTTGCCTCCTCCAAGATACTGCATTTGATCAAGGCAAAACCAAGATGGTTCACAAGGTGCTTATACCTCATTCTTTAAAACCCTGTTCTGACTGTAAGAGTAGGTCATTCATGACGGACTCCCTTGGGTTGCAAAACGGTTCTTCAACATTGGTACTGGGGAAGGACTAGTTGAAATTCAGGATAATTACGACCAGATTACAAAAGAAGGTGCTCGGCTGAGCAAGGCTGGTTATTTCCTCGAACGATTCATTGGCGAAGCGAAGAGACAGACTGTTGATATTGAAAATGATATCATCTTACGATCCCCGACAATTTGCAGTTTACTAACGACTGTCACCTTCAGGAATCAAAGTCACAGAATTCAAACTCGGTGTTGACCTAATTCCAAACGGCTCGGGACCCTCCATTGCTTCGGGATTTTCTATGGAGCAATATGAAGCAGCACAATTGGATGGATCTGCTCAAGGATGGACCGATCCTCAACCGATTCTAAAAGAAGTTGTTATCTTTGATAAGTCAGTTAGCGGGAATAATAGTAGCACGTGGACACGTCCCGGCGTACATATTCTGGGTTTTCGTGCAGTATCTTTCACACAGAATCGTGAATTGGTTCAGCATCTTTTCGGGTTTCCCGGATCACTGATCACGATATCAAATATCAAATGTCAAAATGTCAAAAACGAACCTTGACCATCCCGCCTACCGTAATAAGGGCCCAATGATGAAGCTATGGGGTTTACCGAGTTCCCGCTCTTATTCCAAGATCGACGGATTTTCGTCATCCGCACCCAAATTATTTTCGCAACCTTTTTTTTTTTTTTTTTGACTCCAATTTTATTTGCCCCTGACCACGTGCGGTATGTTAGGCATTCTTCTACACAACCGGTGCTACTGTGTGAACTCAACTTTTTAACTAAACGTCTGCGGTATAGTGTCCACCCGCCAACATTAGGCTAAGTAGACGGGGGCCGATTAAGCAATATGCTCTCGCCACCTGTTGAATAAGGTAAGTGGTGACGGGCGTAAGGTAGGGGGGGGGGGGGGGTAAAGGCCTCCAGTAATGGTAAGCTCTGGTCAGTAGGGTAGAGAAGAAAAGGTTGGTTGGGGCATGGATGGATGAATGCATAGGCTACTAGTAGTGGAAATAAGTGATGGACGGTGGGTTTTTCTAGCACTGCGAGACAACGAGAGCATATTTTTGGACAAAACCAAATGCCACATAGCCCAGAAGGGTTATGTGCGCATTTTGGAGATATTGATAGCATCAAAATATTTTGATGTGTCAATAAACAGACCAGATATGTGAAAATGCCATTTTTCAACTCTGTCAGATATTTTTTTACAAGAAATGTAAATCACTCATATTGTAGCCCTAGATGTGCTGTTCCATCTGACAACTTGAATTTTGCAAAAATATACAGGCAACATTGGGATATCTGGGCCGCAAAGTGACCAAAATCACTAAAATTTGCCCAAATTTGCTCAAATCAAGCCAAAATACCACTTTTGTGGCCCAAATATCTCAATATTGGCTGTATATTTTTGCAAAATTCAAAGTGTCAGATGGAACAGCACATCTAGGGCTACAATATGAGTGATTTACATTTCTTGTAAAAAAATATCCGACAGAGTTGAAAAATGGCATTTTCACATATCTGGCTTGTTTATTGGCACATCAAGATATTTTGATGCTATCAATGTCTTCAAAATGTGCACATCGTTCTTCTGGGCTATCTGGCATTTTATTTTGTCCAAAAATATGCTCTAGTTGTCGAGCAGTGACCAAAAAACCCAGCGGCCATCACTTTTTGCCACAGCGAGTATGATCGGGGCTTTGCGGTGTAGCGGGAGACTCGGCAACGTGCTCCTAGAACAATGGCTCCATGTGCGAGAAGAGAGTCGGCATCTGCTTTGTCCACCAAGGACACACGGACGGCCACCGTGTCGCCTGAACCTATGCGTGCGCTAAGGACCTCGTCATTGCACATGACGCTCACCGCGCCGATAGGGCCCTGCACACTACCTTCATCGGGGGTCATCATCTCCCCACTGACGAGCCGCTCAAATGCATCGACGCACTTTACGTCGAGCGCCAATGCCTCCATGAAGCACTGCTTCGCCTTGCTGACGCGGTTGAGCTTCAGCATGACGATGCCCCTGAGATTGCACATAGATGCTTCAATCTTGATGCCGCCGTTTAGGTTGGGGATGGCGGGGCCGCTCTGCCTTGAATTGCGGAATGGATTTGCCTCGCCAAGCATCTCTATCGCGTCCGTCCAGTTGCCCTGGCGCATGTGGCATTGCGCCGCAAGATACCGACAAGCGACGCTCATGTTCACGAGCCGCGACACTCCATTCTGCATGTCCTCAGGCACCTCGATTATCCCGCCGGGACCCATGGGTAGGCGCGCGGTCGTCGGATGGGGTGCGTCGGGCGTATCGAGCCTATCGGGCGCTTTCCCCTTCGACGTCGTGGGTGCCGGCCGTGGGATCAAAGGCCGGCTCGGGGGGATAGGAAAGGGACGTGTGAGCAGGCGTTCGGCACGGGAGTATTAATGGGTCATGAAATAGGTCTGTGCCAGCCAAAAGGCGTCGTTTGGATCATCTTTGGATGTGAGGATGAAGTAGAACTGGATGGATGAGTGTACACACTGGTCGAGCTGACAATCTTATCTCCCCAGAACGCGGCGGTCGCGTAGAGGTGCTGCATGACCGCGTCGTGGCGCCAGAGCCGCATGCGATCAACCATACCCCGCTGCTCATTGTCCGAGCCATCGAAGATGTCAAGAAAGGAACTATTGGGATCGAGGGAACGCGAGTTGGGGTTGGATGCGGGGAACGAGTTTGCTTCGTGGAGACAGAGGTCGGCGAGCTGCTGGGGTCCAAGAGAGAAGGAGAAGCCCAGCGACGACCGATTGCGCGAGCTGTACGAGGAGCTGTACGAGGAGGTTGACTGCAGTGGGTCCATCTTGGCAGTGGGCTCGAAATTCTTCTTTGTTGCCAGGTCACGCCTTCACTGGCACGTGCGGTCGGAATTTGGTCGGAATTATCGGGGACCGATTAAATCCGACGGTGTTTAGTCCGAAACCCTGGACAATTGGGGGATGTTTCCGGACAACTTGAAGCCCTTGGAAGACCGATTTTTCAAATGAATCGTGTTGCGAAAGTCATGCGAACGTAAAGATAAATTGTAGGGAACAAGACTCACTACAAAGACTAAAGTCATGGTCTCCGTTGTGGACTGACTTGAAAGCGGAGACCCCGGAGTTGTTATAGGCTTTGGTCGAGGTAAGGATCGCAGGCGCTCGTACACTAAGTGGACAAATCGATTGACGCATCGGTTTTCATCATATCTCCACATTGAGACAACAGTTTTGGGTCAACCAAAGTAGAGGATCGGAGAGAAGGATTCGCCTAACCATTCTGTACTACTTACTAGATCAAAATATAATGATGCGCCATCACTCCGGTCGAAATACTGAAAAGGCTGGAAACGCGAATTTTGAAACTCGAGCCAGGATTTTTTGGGGATAATCCAAATCAGCCAGATTGTAGTTCATGCACGTTCATGGTTCATGATGTTCTTTACCATCTCACATTTTGTATTGTACAAACAAACACAGGCGATAACGCGATATCCAGCCCGCAAAACGGTGAAAAAGCTGCCAAAATCCGACCATGAGGAGATCACGAGTGAGTAACCGAATATTGTGATTTGCAATGTGGTCCTTGGGATCCGACCCGGTGGGGCGCGAGACATCCAGCCCGAAAAACGGTGAAAAAGCTGCCAAAATCGGTCAAAACCATTATAGCCGTTTGCAGAAAATAAGGCTCGGTCGCTTCTTTTTCCCGTTTTGGGACATTTTGCGTAAATCAACTGCCCCGTCCTCAGTTCGCGTCGTATTCCCTCGAGTCCCGACGTGTTCGATTTGCGCTGCGAATCCGCATTCGACAGTGCCTTGCAATTTTTGTGCGGTCACAAAGATGACTTTTCAGCTGTTTTGTGACATTTCTGCATCGGCCAGCGTTAACTCTGGTTCAAGGTCCCCGATTGACCTAAATCTCGGATATGTTATACGCATACACTATATCTAGCGGATGGAATTATTAATACAAAGTGCTGGGGAGTATTGCATGTACACAGTCCTGCTCATTAGGACAACAAAATTGTGTTACCTCCACACTGAAGAATGGATGGTAGGTTTTCGCCACATTCACTACCATAGTAGATGCAATGTGTCTAACTACACCATTTCAAAAATTAGGCTAATCGGAGATCACAAACTAAAGTTGCAGCTGTCCCATGTAAAATGTCACAAAACTGCTCAAAAGTCATCTTTGTGACTGCACAGAAAATTGCAGGGCACTGTCGAATGCGAATTCGCAGCGAAGATCGAACGCGCCATGTCTCGATGGAGTCATTGCAACGGGTCTAAAGGACGGTGGGTGTGGATAGCCGTAAATCCGTGGCGAAGCACGGGTAATTGCTAGTCTATATAAGAAAAGTGTGGGGTGTCTCGACAAACGTCACAGTGGAGCCAGTTGGAGCACCCGGGTTCCAGGTAGTGCTGTGCTAGAAAATTTATAGCTATTCTAGATATTCCGAGTCTCAGAGGACCATAGCCAGCATGCGCTAAATAGCAGATAAATAGCATTTGGAGAGAAGCAGCTCTCCCGTAACGGGCCTCCTATGCAGGGGCAAAAGCGGAAACTATGTGCGCCACCCCCTCCGTCCCTCTTAAAACTATATGCACGTATGATTAATCCCTAGAGTTTAGAGCCCAGCCAAATCCGCCGGAATCTGGGCCGATTCGGGGGGTTTAGGGGCAAAATAATGCCCACTATCTTTAGTAGTTGGTCCAGAAGCGTCCTAATGTCATAGACTCTAGAGAGCCCCGCCAAATTTTGGTATGTCACGTGCGGTCAAAGTTCTTTGGTAATCCAAAATGTAGGACGTTCGAGCCCCAGTATGTCCGTCTTTCTTTACTGTTCCAAATGGGAATATGTCCGAGTTGGCCCGAATATACTGATGTTTTTTTTTTTTTTTTTTTTTTTTTTTTTAAAAAAAAAAGAACACCATGGCGTCAAGATTTTGCCTTTGAATGTTGACTGGGGCAGATCCCGGTGCAACGATATTCCATCTGAAGTTCAATTTGTTTGAAGACGGTGATGATGCCAGCTCCGAGCAGGGTACTGATGCCCACTATGCCCATTATCTTTAGTGGTGGGTCCCTATTTTGGCAGAAGCCCTGCCAAATTCTGAATGCTTCAGTTCCTAATAACACCCAGGTCACTCACATATGTTTGAGTCCACCTCATATTCCAGATTCAATTCACTTGACTTCCAACCACCAATTATAAGCATTTATTTTTTGTGGCATGTGATGTCACTGACATTTGATGCACTGTGCTGAAAGATACCAGGTGCAAGGTATTTTTTGAATCTGTACTCTGACTCAGCAACAAGTACTCGCTGCTGAAATAAGTAATGGCATCAGGTGGTTCTCCATATCCCGGGCGCCGAATCACTCCAAACAACTTATGGACCGAAAATATGAGTGAATACAAGGTATTTGGGTATGTTCAGAAAATTCTAAATATAGAAAATTTGAAGATATAGCGCATTTTTGCTCAGAACTTGAAACTGACTTTTTTCACGGAGACTTTGGGAAATTTTTGGTTACACAGTCTGAAAGTACTCGTTAAGTAGTGCAGAATACCACTTTGAATCATATTAATACCTAGTGATTTGAGCTCACAATCGCTCCTGCAAAAGTGCTATTTTGGTTGTTTGGAGTGATTCGGTGCCCGGGATATGGAGAACCACCTGATGCCATTACTTATTTCGGCAGCGAGTATCTGACTCGTGGTATCACCAGTGGCATTGGAAGAGAATCAAACCGGTCTAACGAGCCACACACTTGAATTTGAACCAAAGATTCAACAAACCAATTACCATCCCGGTATAAAGTCTAGGACTCAAAAAAGAGGGTGAATTGAAAGTCAAACAACCATGCACATTAAAAGCAAGGAACACCTTAACCCAGGACAGACTGTTGAAGCTGAAAAGAAGGTCGGTCAAATTGAATCATCAAAGACCAAAGAAGCATACAATTGAAGCTCAACCAGAAATTCGACCAGTGTACTGCCACTACAACTCAGTTAACTCAAGAGTAGCCAGGAAATAAGTCAGTTGGCGTGAAATTACTTAAAGGGCCGCAAGTGCTCATCTTTGATCCAATCCAAGGTATGGCCAGCCTGGCAGATTCTCTAGTTTTTAAAGGCAAGTCAATTGAAATGGGAGAAAATATGTGCGCACTTGAAATGCAAGCAAAAACGTGAGTAATTGCCTTTCAATCGCGGGTCTTAAAGGTGAAAAAGGTCAGTAAAGTTATGAATGAAAGACAGGTGAGCACAAACCTCAAATTCAACCTCAAATTCAACCCAACCCTGGCACCAGTGTGGGATCCCCTGACAAGGCCACAAGCGCGGACATGGAGCGGTGGGAGTCTAGCCAGCACCGTCATGTATTCAGTGCAGCCTTGCAGGGGAATGGGAATCGGGAGTAGCAGGATCGAGGGAAATAGTCTTGAAGGAGACTGGAAATTAGCTTGGTCTCTGATTAGGTGACAAGGTAATGAACACGGACGGAATTCACTTTGTCTATGGCCGTCAAAGTTTACTGTTATTAGTTCTCACTCAGTCAACAATCTCATTTGAATCTTTGCATCAGGCATTGAGATTGTCTTCCACGGCTCCATGCATAATTACATTATCAGGATGAAGACCGGCTGGCTGCAGATTTAGGGATCATGGTGTCACACATGTCTGCTCAAATAGCCCACTAATACCCTGAGGTTATCGCAGATTTCAAGGGTTTGAGATAATTTACTTGGGGCCACATCAATCTTATGTAATTGAACAGTGGTGGATTAAAACCATTCATGAATCATGATTGTGGTGCCCAGATAGTGGGCTTTGCCGCGGAGCGCGCTACCACGAGTTATATTTCTAGGATATTATTTATCCTAGAGCTTAGGTAGGAGTCCACCGTCACTAGATGTCACGTGCCGACAATGCCGAATGATTGATTGCCCGTGGGCTGGCGGGAAAGCGCACTCTGGAACCCGGCGGGCAGCTGCCGTGGTGTACGGCATCAGCGGAGACTCAGCGGAGCTTAAAAAGCTTCGGACAGACAGACAGGCTTAATTTTATAAAGAGGGAGATTACAGCTCTTTGCGGAACTTAGGGCGCGGATCAATTTTTTTTCAAAAAATGATGATTTCAGCATAACACTCATAACTCCCTCAAATCTTAGTCTTTTCTCCTGATTCCAACACCATTGTACTTGTATGGGATGCCCGCACCTGCATGCATCCGTGGATATAGGATGATTATATAATCTGTACCAAATATGGTAAGTCACCAATTTGCACTATACCACCTCCCGTACAAACACAAACAGTCTAGGCATCATGATGTCCTCGAATATGCCTAACAATATATATATCCAGCAGCAGGCATGTTTTGACTTTCAATATCAGAGCCCTGTATGGTCCTGGATATGACCCAGTATATGCAGGCCAATGGTATAGCATAATTACAGCACATGGACGCAAAACGGGATCCTGGTGCCTATAAATCATACATACGATGTTTATTGCGAGATATCCAGTCCTATAGGTACCTAGGGCATGTACAGGAGGTGATATACACAAATGATCCCAATTTCCGTATTTGGTGCAGATTATATAATCATCATAGATCCACGGGTGCATGCAGGTGCGGGCATCCATACAAGTACAATGGTGTTGGAATCATGAGAAAAGAACAAGATTTGAGGGAGTTATGAGTGTTATGCTGAAATCATCATTTTTGAAAAAAAATTGATCCGCGCCCTAAGTTCCGCAAAGAGCTGTAACAGTTCTTCAAGATTTTGCTCATTCGGCAGTGCTCATCAATTTGTGCCTCTTGGTTCCTTTCTCCATATGGCTTGACTGCTCTTGGCTCTAGTCTCTCCTAGACAGACGCTTCAACAAATTTTGACGTCGTACCTCCGTTTGTTGAAGTCTGTTAGTAAGCGCGGGGGTCCGATCAGAGTAAAACCTTGTTACATAATCATCGGAGTTTGAATTTACCATAGATTCTCGTCGTTTTGACGGCGCACGGCATTTTTCTCATTTTCTTTTGAATCAGTCTCATTATTAGTGCTTATCTGCTTCTTCAGAATCTCCCTAAACATGCTTGAATTGGTGTTGTAGCACATGGTTCAAGATGAGTGACACCATTGTGACATTTGCCCTTCAACTTAACTCTTCCACAGCAGCGTCAAATAGCACTCAAAAATCCAAATAAATTTGAGCAATCACAGAACATGTATATAATTGTAATGGTGATGTTTTCAGACGGCGCGACAAGGAGCAATGTGCCCATTTCGTGATTATGTAATAAGCTTTTACTCTGATCGGACACCTGAGCTTAAAACAGGACTATCTTGGCTCTGTCTCCTGCCGTACGCTTGCGCAATCTCTCTCACCTGTGCTTCTCCCGAACTTTTCCCTGCTTCAAGCGAATTCTCCTGGCATGTTCAGCTACGGACCACGCCTTTTTGGTTTTCTCTGCTCTTCCTCTGGCTTAACTCCTTTCATCGTCGATTTTTCTGCTTTTCACACCACAGCCTTTTCATTTGCGACCCAACAGCTGACCTCCGCGCAGTTAGTCTCTCATAGACAGATGCGACAACAATTTTGGTGCTCGTGCCTCGCATGTTGTAGTCTGTTGATAAGGTCAATCGAGTGATCAGTGGCCTGCTTATTACAAATCACAACAGGAATTTGGATGCTAGTATGCATTCCAGAGCTTGTTTGTCACAAATCTGAACTACCAATAGTATTTACTAGCCTAAATTGAGCAACTTCTCCTCCCAACTCGCGGCGGCAGAATTGAAGAATCAGAGGTTCGAAGTTTGATGGCTCAATGGATGACCAATCCTGACATAATCTGCCTTTTTATTGCTGAACCTTTGGGTTTGGCTACCCAGGGGAACTTCGATTTGCGTAGCTTTTGCTACATGTACAAACAGAGATTTAGTCAATTGATATTGGTCATGGCGCGAATAAAATCAAAAGAAATCGGGGCAAGACACAAAAATAAATCAAACATTGAGGATATGTCTCTCATCCTTTTACCGACCTGAATCCTCCGGTGCAAGCCGGTTCATTCTCTGAAGTAAATGAGATTCTCTCATTTCGATTTTCTGCCGTTAGTCATTTCTGCTTCATGTTCGGAACAGTATCCGTCGATTAGTCAATCAAGCTTACCGATTACAAAGAGCCCGAGTAGATACTTCGAGCCCACACTCCTTGCTTTCGACTCTGCTTCTAGTCTGACAGGGGCAGCAACATACCTGTGCATTGTACTGTACCAGCTCAGCCACAGGTCACACCACTGGAAGATTCCTGATGTGCACCCATAAGTCGAAATAATATTCCTCGGCATTCTCGGGTAAAAATTGAACTTGAACTTGTGGTCGACCAGTACCTCGCATGCTGTATTGCTCCCTCCTCCATGTCCTCTGGCTACTGTGATGTGCTGTATCCACTGGGTTCAACAGCCATGCCACACAACTTGAACCCGCTGTGTTTCTCTGGAATGAATGATTGATTCTGAGTTCCATACACAACCCTAAGCCTCTGGGCTCCTGATGCTTCATGCGATGTAGGCGACATGTGTCCATGTTCTTGAACAATTTTTCTGTGACCGCTTCTCTGGCTTCTGACCGGGTGTTTGCCCTGGACTGGTAACTGGGTTACTGGTTCAAATTTGTGACCTGAACTTGTGGAGGTTCTGACAGTGGGTTAAAAAAATTCAATTCGGGTCTCCAGGTTGCACAGGTCAGGCATTTTTTCAAGTCTCTCCCCCAATTTTTATGGAAAAACTGGCCATTAGCATCTATTGAATGGTTTACTTGCTCAGACTCCAGTTTCCCTCAATGGTTACTATTATTTGACTTGATGTTTGTGCCATCATGCTTATACCTAGAAGGGGGACAGAACAAATTGAGAAGATATTTTGCATAATTCTCCCTCAGACAGACAGCTTTTGCCTTATCAATTAGGATACAACGACTGCTTACAAAGAAAATGCCCCATTTGTTTGTGACTTTCACTAGTCCAGGCCAATGGCTTGACCTCTAGAACAGGTCGGTGCAACAGATTAAACGGTCTTAAAGCAGGGATCATGCCCCAGGTGGAAGCCTCTCTTTTGTGGATCTGACGTTCCATTGGAAATTCTGCTAATTTTCGGGCACTGAACACATATACTTCTCAATTGCTTATCCAGTTGTACAGATAACATGTTCATTACATTAGAATAGTACTATTTCCAAGTTGTGCTTGTCCAATGTAATGATTTCAAGCTCTTCAAATTGAGAAATAATTTGTTGAACCTCAGGCTAAAAAGCTGGTATAGTGTGTATTTGTATGAATGTTGACTTAGTGTTTACCCCCTACCTAAAGGTTCAGCACCCGCCTCGAAGAGGCCCAATCCCAAGTCATTCCACAAGAATGAATGTTGAAAAAGAAAATTTGAGGAACTATTTGGAATCAAACATGGATTTGAATACCCTTCCTCTCTGGGAGTTTGATGATGGGGGGTCCTGGAAGTGCTAAATAGGCATGGCAAAAATTCAAACTCCGATGATTTGTAATAACGCGGGCCACCTATACACGGTGGCACAGTTAACAACAGACTACCGCGCAGTTCTTTCGTGACAGTCGCAGCAGATCACAGTTGCTGCTGCCCTCGCGCGGACGCGCACAGGAGCTGGTGCTGCTTCAACAGGGTTGGGCTGGATGAGTGTCTCGCGCGAGCAAGACCCGGAGGGCAACCATGGACCTCATCCAGCGACGCGGACATGACGGCATTCTGGGTCACCAGCTGCTCGATGAGCGTAGCCTGCGAGGTGATCACAAGCTGGAGCCCCTTCGGTGACCCGTGACACCTCCGAAAATTTTCGTAAATTTTGGGCGCTGTGACGCGTGACTTACGAATTGAATGAAATGGTACAGTATCTAATTTTTTAACAGCGAAGGCTGTGTTCGAGTGTTGACCTATGTTGGGTGACCCGGTCACTTTCCCAGTGACACATCACGATCAGCCTTTGGAGACCCTCCCCCTGCCTCCCCCTTGTGTCTTCCCCGCCACAGATGCGCTCGGACAACTTCGTGTCTCTTTCAAAGGTGAGTTACAGTCAGGTTTCAGCAACGCTTAGAGATCCGCCAGAACGGTTACCGGTCCTGCAGTATGCCGGAAACGCGGACACTGAAATCTGTAGAATTTGGCTCAGGGGAGGATTTCCAGGCAAGGAGGATGCAAAGAAAATCCAAGGGTTTACAAACCAGTGGGGAATCGACAGCAAAGTACTACAGTATTTATATGTAGGTGAATATCAAATAGAGATAGCAAATAGCAAATATGTGGGTCAAGTGTTTATGGCAACGTGTGAATGAAAAACCAACCATATGCTGATCTACAAGAGCCATACGACAAAGCAATTGATCAAGCTTGTATTTCCAACACACCCCCGCAAGCTTGAGCGCAAAAACATGGGAATACACCCCCGGAATGTGAAGAAGAAAATTAAACCAAAAGTCGGCCGTCTCGTACAATCGTCTCCTGCACAACGCTGGCGTCGACGTCTTGAACCAGTGTGCACGATATCGTCACTGGATAAGAATCTCCATTGCGTCTCCAGCGCAAATGGGAAAGTTGATCGTCATCGACCATCAAAAAAATCTCTGCCTCTCCACTATCATTTCTCCGCTCTTTTTCGTCTCGAGGTCCAGATGATCGGACCGATTGGCTGGATCCAAGGATGTCGAAGGTGAAGTGTGGATGGAGTCCCAGAAATATAATCGTCGGAATGGGGGTGAGTGGGTGTCTTCCGCCGTCGCGGGATAATCAACAGGTGTGTGGTCGTCCGAATTCAACGGGATAATCAACAAGGTGGATTCGTCCGGATTTAACGGGATAATCAGCAGGCGTGTTCTTCGAATACGACGGTATACACGGCGGGGTTTTCGTCCGAATGCAACGGGAATGTCGGCCTCCGAGAGTGCAACAAAAAGTCGGACCTCCCAGGATAAACAGGTGTTCAACACTGAATGGCAAAACAACGGTCGTCTGCAGCGCAACCGGGAAAATGGGTCGTCCGAAGCGGTGATCGTCGGGATAAAGTGAATAGGATTGGGTGAGGTCAAAAGTGTCTCCCAAAAAATCTCTGGGTGGTCTGAGCACCTCAGGATCAACACTACTGGTGTATTGGGGGCAGGCCCACCAGCAGGCTAGCACTGGTTTGTGTAGAATTTGGCTCAGGGAGGATTTCCAGGCAAGGAGGGATGCAAAGAGAATCCAAGGGTTTACAAACCAGTGGGGAATCGACAGCAAAGTACTACAGTATTTATATGTAGGTGAATATCAAATAGAGATAGCAAATAGCAAATATGTGGGTCCAAGTGTTTATGGCAACGTGTGAATGAAAAACCAACCATATGCTGATCTACAAGAGCCATACGACAAAGCAATTGATCAAGCTTGTATTTCCAACAAAATCTTCTCTGGTGCACTAAACAGGATTCATTGTCCTGTGAATGTCGAACAATCTTTCGAGGACATCCGGAAATACCTGCTCGATGAATTTGCACGAATTCACCGAGAACATCATGAAACCATGGTCATGGTTCGCTACCCGTGGCCCTCGCAAGAGATCGTCGAAGATCTCGTTTGGAAATCGTCGGGATACTTCATCTACGCGTCCACAGTTGTCAAATTTGTTGACGACAAAAATTTCCGTCCCACGGAACGCCTCAAGTGGTCATGGGAATCAAGGAGCCTTGTTCTGTAGGATCGCCGTTTGCAGCTCTCGATCGGCTGTACACCGAAATACTTTCCCAAGTTCACGCTCGATCTCAAGTTCTCAAGATCCTTACAGTTATTATAGCTGGATTTTCCTTGCGGCCTAGCCACGTCGAACAACTCCTTGAGCTGGAGCCAGGTGATGTGCGTTTGGCATTGCGTGGCCTGCATTCTGTGATCCGTATACCAAAGAGTCTGAGGAAATGGACTCGCGTGCCTTTTATCATGCTTCCTTCCGTGATTTCCTCCAAGATCCAGCACGGGCTGAAATATTTCATGTTGGCCGTTCCCACCAGGTGGATTTATGTCGCCATATCCTCAAGGCATTGTCATACATCTACGATGATCCCTCCGTGAACCGACAGGGTCATGTCTCCAGGTAACTTTTCGTCCAATTGAAGCAAACTGAATTTTCAAATAAACTTTGGTTCGTAGGGTCCTTCGCATGGATGCATTCAATCACATAGCTTCCTCAGAACCACCTCAAGCCTCGTAACCATGCTTCGCTCATTTAATCCAGACTTTTTGTTTAATCAACGGAAATCCGACGGCGATAAAATTGTCAATGTAATCTTGGACTGGTTGAAAGTACGTCCTACACCTCAGCTTGATCATCGTTGTTTTGAAGTGGCTCTAGCAAAGTCGGCCAAAGCCCAAAGATTTAATAGAAGTCTGGGAAGACTATGGTTTCATGATTTATTGTGAATCTGGATGGAATCTAGAGACTGGAATCCAAGCTGCTGAGGCAGACTGGGATAGCTCACACCAGGCTTTGTCGCAGGCCTCGCCATCACTCATTCCAATTCTTCAAGCAGTGTTCCTCCTTCGATCTCCGACAGACGCTGTCATCCCTCGATGGGTCACTGACGCGGAGTTCCTAGGTAAAATTCATGTGATGTTGAATGTCTCGTGGGGCGAACTAAGAACAGTACTCTGTTCTCTACGCCCACTCATAGGCGACAGAGAGAAAACAGTTTATCAAGACCATGTCAATTGTCGTCTTAGATCCCACCATTTTCCGCCCACGCTTTGACTCAATATTATCCGACCTGGCTCGTAGCTCGCTTCATCCTATGCAGCGGGTACTGACCGATGAGATAGACAAACGGAAAGTGTGAGTAGTCGTTCTAGCCAATTGATTCGCTGTTGTCGTAACTTTGATTCTTTAGGTGGGGCTTTGAAGGATTTAGTTTTTATCTCAGATCGTGTTCCCACTCCTCCAAGCTGTTGCAGGATCTGCGTGTTGCAGAACCCGTTTTGATGACACAAGGTTGGTGGCATCCTTATGACTACTACAACATCGTGCAATGGCTGAAGGTGAAATATGATTTCCTGGTAGTGGGGCATTTATTTATCCATATAATGTTCTTAGGCATTTCCTCAACCTCCCCTGGAATTAATCAGCCGTTTTGAAGGCTACTACTTGGATTGGGCCAACGGCTCGGATTTGGAGGGCAAGTGGAGGGACTGGAAAGAGAGCGTCAAGCGACACCTCGATATGGTGGAGCGCTGTGGAAAGAGGAGGAACCGTACAATAGTACCCGGCCACCCCCGAAAATTAGTGCCCTGATTTCCAGCACTTCCACTGACATATCATATAAGATACTTTTCCTAATTTGCAGCATTAGTAGAATGGTCGCAAGAAAGTTTTTCTCCAGGCCTTGCATCGGCTTCGTGAGGTTGTCAAGCATTAACGGCTGGCCCCAATCACATTTGACGTGTCAATACGTCCGGGGAGGTCAGGAGAGCCTGGAAAATGTGATTCGTGATTTTTGACTACCTTATTTCGGAAGGTTTCTTTGCTGAAGCCGATTCTGTTTTCAATTCTAAACTTCCTCGCAGCGTTCATTTTGTTTCAAATGTCTCAGAGTGGCAAACGACGCGCCTTTCTGCTGCCTAATATTGGCCCGATAAGGCAAGTTACTCTGGCCATACGCGTAACAATCATCTCTTCCTTCTTCCCACCACACGACTCGAGCTCGCAGCCCTCGCCGTACTCCCTTCCGATGGTCTCTCTGGGTGTCTGAACAAACCTTTGGTGCTCTCATACTTTTCAGCCGCCAGATACCCCCTCGGTCACTACCAAATCAGCTGCAGTTCAATTATGGTGGATTCCGCCTTGTCCTCCCCCAAGGCTCTGCAAGACACTGAGAATCACTTGAAAATTGCACTATCGTTGTCGCATATGCTCGTTCCATGCCTTGGAAGTCATTCAGTGACTCTTTTCGGCCGGCAATGTCGCCAATCCGACCCGATTCGCAAGCAGGCACATGAACGCGCTGCGGGCCTGCCATTGAGCACGAAAGGGTGTAAATATGGTGAGATGATCTCAAGTGTGCTGTATTCCCTCTTGTCTTGTTTCTCGCTCATTGTTTTCGGGTATCTGCGTGATTTTCTTCAGGTTTTCCTTATTCTGGCCACCCGCATTGCACATGCCCGCTGAATGACTAAAACAACCTCTACACGCACGCAACCTCTCCGTAACGCAGCAAAACGCGCTACTGATGCTGCCACGGTGTGCTGCGAACCCGTCACCGCCCCGACTGCACCCCCAAACTGAATGGAGCGGTGAGTCTGTGCATCCTTGATGGGCTTGATTACCGGAGCAGGCTAGCTTGACCTGTTTTTCGAGCTCGACAACGATTTTTTCCTTCGTCCGAAGAGTACCCAGCCTTCTCAAGGAATGAATAAACAGAATTCAAGGTGTGAGAATTGATAAAGGAATCTTGCCTCAACAAGAGCATGGTAACCTTTCATCGGTCGATTTCTCCTTCTGCGTGCCTCCCACCTCACATTTGCGACAGAAACGGTTCCCCTTCCCACCAATGTGGCCTGAGACTTCACTCTGCATTGGATTATCGGACGGACCACCGTTTGACATAGATACAAAAGCATGTTGTGTCGCCCGATTCGTCCGAAACTTCCACCTGGTTCTGTATGCGTTGATCTGCGAATAGGTTTGGCAAAAATATGCAAATCAAATAAATTATGGTAACTCGACCCACGCTTTTGAACTCTCTATACTGCTCCGAGATGCTTGCGTTGGGTGATGTTGAGACAAAATGTACGTGAAATTCCTACTGAAGGAGCTTCCGCGGCAAATTGCGATGGGTCATATATGCGTTCCAATGCTTGTTCCAGGACTTGGATCGGTTCCCAGAAAACATCATCCCCGAAATAATCAACAAAACTATGATACAGCGGCCGGCCTTGGCAATTGCCCGTTTCGGATTGGGCATTCGCTCGGGGTGCCCAGCAGCAATTGTTACAGCTTGCGATGGAAGGAAAGAAATTAAATCAAGACAAGTCAGAGTGAGAGTACTGTACCGCTCCACGTCGGAATCTTGTGCTGATCCTGGAGATCCAAATAATTGTTACAGAGTTCGTTTGCACTGACAAGCACTGTAGTGCTGTCAACAACGGTAGCCTCATTCTGCAAAATTTGGTTTCAGCAACTAAACAGTTGTAGCGTGCCGTGGGTTACGAACCTTGTCATTAAATGTGACTGAAAACGCATCGGCGTAGATCTTGCCTCGAAACTTCACCCAGCGGATAGGAACAACGAACTTGCCATTTTTGAGACAGGCAATTTCGTTAACATAATAGTGGGAGGATCCAGCATCGTACATTGGACTCAACGCGTCGAGATCCATGCTTTTTGCGCCACTTTTGTGCATGCCAAATTTCGCTAATGATGCCGTCTTCAGGAATTTCTGGATAGACATGAATGAATTTTCGAGTAGCTGGGTTTGCCTAATCCTAAAGTGGAGAGATTAATGATCCCTTATTCATAAAATAAACCATTGTACCTTTGCGATGATCGCGCGAGGATCGTCATGAAAAACACATTACCGAGCGGGGATATGCAAGGAATGCTTGGAATTCCGGAGTCAGAGCGAATTTGTTTTTGAACTCGGCGGAAAATGGTCGAATGAAGGGACATATTTGCACCCAGCCTCCTCCAGGACCCAGAGAAAAACCCGCATGAGTGAGTCGGAGACCCCGCAATCTCGGTAAATTGGCCAGAGTGTCCAACAAGAAACATCTAACAAGGAGTTTAAAACATGGTGAGTGTGCAGAATTTATCTCAGAGGGACGACTTACTGTCTTTGTGGGATAAGGGACCACTCGGACGGACGATTTCACAGTCGGCTCCCCGCCAGACTAGATGTCCGCCTCTTCCGGTTCTTCTAGGGCTAATTTAAAGCATCAGAAACAATATAGATGATAAGAATAAATTAATTTAAATAGAGGGGATCCTTGGGAATTGATGCCAGGACGGCGCAACGCGACGATTAGGATGGTGTTGCGGTCTTGCGCGGCGGTGGTAGACAGGACGTTAATCGAGGTACAAGATTATATAGTATTCTGGGTCCAAATTTGCCATACAGTATCCTCATACGTGCGGTACCATCCCAATGGGATATGAACGGGCCGATAAACACCGTCAGTGAACAGGGGATCTATAAGCTCGTAATTTTTTACCATTCCGCAGTGAATTTACAGCCAACCCGTGCTGTCAGGGGTTGAGCTCATCTTTTTGAGTCAAAATGCAAACTGGGGATCAGGCGGGCGAAAACAAGCTTGGACTCGTGGTCGGCAACACTTCTAGTACTGGTATGAGTATTTCTACAAAGAGAAAAATCCTCACAGCCGACCAGTGCTGTCGGGGGTTGAGCTCACCTTTTTGAGTCAAAATGCAAACCGGTGATCAGGCAGGCGAAATTAACCTTGGACTCGTGGTCTGCAACACTTCTAGGACCAAATGAGTATTTCTACAGAGAGAAAAAATCCTCACAGCTGACCAGTGGTGTTGGTGGTTGAGCTCGCCTTTTCGAATCAAAATGCAAACCAGTGATCAGGCGGGCGAAAATAACCTTGGACTCATGGTCTGCAACACTTCTAGGACCAATATGAGTATTTCTACAGAGAGAAAAATCCTCACAGCTGACCAGTGGTGTCGGGGGTTGAGCTCGCCTTTTCGAGCCAAAATGCAAACCAGTGGTCAGGCGGGCGAAAGTAACCTTGGACTCGTGGTCGGCAACACTTCTAGTACTGGTATGAGTATTTCTACAAAGAAAAAAATCCTCACAGCCACCAGTGGTGTCGGGGGTTGAGCTCGCCTTTTCGAGTCAAAATGCAAACCGGTGATCAGGCGGGCGAAAGTAACCTTGGACTCGTGGTCTACAGCACCTCTAGGACCAATATGAGTATTTCCACTGAGGGAAAAAATCCTCACAGCCAACCAGTCGTGTTGGGGGTTGAGCTCACCTTTGGAGCCAAATGCAAACCAGTGGTCAGGCGGGCGAAGGTAACCTTGGACTCGTGGTCTGCAGCACTTCTAGGATCAATATGAGTATTTCTACAAAGAGAAAAAATCCTCACAGCTGACCGAACAGTGTCCACGCGACTTCCTGCTTGTTTTTCCACCAAATCTTCACCAATCCACAAGTTTTCATCTTCATCCCTGACTTCGAGAAGTCACCATAGGTTCACACCTTCCTCAAAATGCTCTCTCGGCTCCTGGTACCTCGAAGACGACCGCAGCCTGATCTGGAGCGGCTCAATTCGACCACCTCTATAGCGAGCTACCCCCATTTGCGATGGACCTAGCATTTTGTTGGCGTAGTTGGAACAACCAATCCTGTATTATCCCAGGTTTATAGGTTGTTAGGTTTCCACCTTCTCGCTCACGGTGAACTATCACCCAGAATCGCTAGTGTGAGTAAATGGTCATCGCCGAGAAACTTTCTCCAATTGTCCAGAACAACAGCTTGCAGCTTTTCAGCTTCTTCGAATTGCTCTAAGCTGCCATATGTGAGTGCGAGATTATGCATAGCCACCAATGTGTGTGAATAGTTAGCGCCAAGAAGTTTCGTTCGCTTTCTAGCACCACAACTTGAAGGGCTTTTGCTTCCTCAAATCGGTAGAGATGTAGGTATATGATACCAAGATTACTCATACTAGACAGGGTCATACCTTCGGTTCTGACATTAGCTGTAAATCATTTGCTCTTGTCGCTCGAGCCGTGAAACAAGGAACACTGGTCTACAGAACATACGCCTTCTTGCATTTGGCGCGAAATTGGGTGAAGGCATCCTGCGAAGCAGAAACAACCTTGCATAGTCAGCAGGATTGTTCTCGATGCCGGCGGGGAGGTCGAAACGATGTTTTTTGAGCATATTCTGAATGATGGGCATGTGAGAATGGCGCATACAAACACGGTAAATTACGCACAAGGAGAATGTTGGTGGGAATGCTGCCTTTGTAGGCGCTAATTTTTGTGGAAAGAAGAATGGCGGCAGCGTAATTGGCTATATTTTTCTGGCCCAATTAGTATGTATGTATTGGTAAGGAGAATAATTAAACTTACTTCCAAGTGGGAATTAACTTCGAAAGGCGCCTGCGCCGTCACAATGGCGCTGAGCTGGTTTGACACGTGGAAGATATTGGCCAAAAGCTTGGCATGGCGGAAAGCGGGGGGTCCTCAATACAGAATACGTGAGTGAAAATAGAAGTGACAACAGGAATGAACGCACCTTGAGTAGGAGTGTCACCTCCGAGCCTGGTCCATGCGGAGGCGCTTTTTCTCAGTGTAACGCTGGAGGGTTGAGACAGCATTCTGGTTGGTAGCAAGATCCAGGGCTGGGAGACCACCAGTGCTTTCGTCCTCGTTGTCGGAGGTGGACCCGTCAATGGCGGCGTGGGTTCGCTTCTGGGCTGAGGTGAGGGACAGCACAAGGGGAGACTCTTCATTCATCGCTCCAAAAACATCGCTGAGGGGGTTTGGGGGGGAGTGCCCGGGCGGAGGAACATTGGGAGAAAAGAAATGTAGGGAGGATGGTTGCATCCGCAGGCTTTTAAAGGTGCTGGCGGCCCGCTCCTATTCGGAACTTTTGATACGCGCAAAGATAAATTTGAAGGCGACCGAAATGCGGATGGAAGCCGTTGGAGAGAAAGGGTCGGACCATGGCAGATCAAGGTACGCGCAAAGAGGCTTGTGATTGAGAAAACCCTTGCTCCTTTCTTCAATGCCGCCCAAGGGGAGCGGGAACTCGTTGAGCGAAAAAGGTACCAGTTTGAGGGTAGAAGCGAAGTATGGAGCTAACTGTGGCTTGCTAGACTTCATATTCAATGCAGATCGTAGCAGAGTAGAGTGTAGAGCATGCAATGCGGGACTCTCAGCCGAACGCCGCACATCAATCGCCGCCGAAGTGCCACGAAACATTTACAGTCCCCCACCATTTTAAGGCTAAGACCAGAGCAGAGAAGCTCCAGAACGAGAGACGAGCTGAGGCGGCCACTTCCGGACTCCGGGATTTCGTCTTTGCCTCTCCGCATCCAATCCAGGGTTCCATCGCAGCCGGAGCTTCA